>WAAD01020173.1:125016-189752 GCA_013389945.1 Fregata magnificens | reverse complement strand
CGGGCCCGCAACCGGCCAGTCACTGCGGCGCGGCCCGGCAGCACTGCTGCGCCCGGGGCGTCAGGCGTTGTGACCCTAAGCAGGGTGACGGCAGCTTTCTGGCCCCATCACCCTGAAATTTGTGTTTTCAAACAAAAGTTTTCATCCCCCGTTCTCCAGAAATCCCAACAGGAAGGAAAATCTCCAGGAATTTTTTTCCCCTGGAAAGCCACTGAGTAAATAAAGTCCCATTTGCTCCAGGTGAGTTAATAATTACACAGGCTTTGCGAACACAGTTGATGATAGTCAAGGTTTTGTAGAGCACAACCTCTATGCGGACAAACGCCATTGGGGATGGCTGAAATACTGGTGTGGGAGCGTGCTTTCCCTTGGTGTGCTGCTCACAGGTCACCACAGCTCTGCAAAATCACGCCCTCTCACCTGGCTGTGAGCATGCTGTGGCCTTTGCAAGTTGAGACCCGTCACATGTTGAAACCAGACAGTTTCACATGAAAAGAGAAGTCCTAGTTGAAGTCCACATTTTTAATGGTTTGCTTCGTTCCACATTCGAATGTGTACAACATCTAAGGGCAAACAGACGGAACTGAGCACTGCTACGGCTTTTTACACCAAATACACACTTCTAATGTGTGATCTTGGTAGCCTTCTTCCAAACTCTCCTTAAGATGGGTACTTGCAATGAAGTCAAGACTCATGTCATCCCTGCCTTTGCGCTGATGCATGCTGCCAAACTGCTCCCTTGATGGTCACCAGCTGCTGTCTCATGGGTTATACTTAGACGAAACACTTTTTGAGGGACAACCTGCCTCTTACCCTATTTGTGTATGGTGATTAGCACAATGGGTGTCCACGGCTAGGATCTGAGCTGATGTTATAATGCATATAAATAATAATCCCACCAGCCTCATTTTCAAATCTCCAGTTATAAAACACCACAGACCATAGACACCATGACGTCTGAAATCCCACAGATGTCTCTGGCAAAGCACAGAACTGGACTGTGGTCTCCCATCTCCTGCTGCAGTAAGCAAACCTCTGGAACCATCATTGGTTTCTAGTCAGAAAATGGAGGGTGTTCTCCAGAGGAAGGATCTGCAACATTAAGGGCTGATGACTGGGGCATTTAAAACAAGGCTCTTCTTTGAAAGGAAAGATCTAAGAAAGTATCTTCAGACCCAACCCACATCAGGATAATCAGACTCAAATTGGAGAAGAATGTTAGCCAGTGCCACAAACAAGAAAGTATCCGGACAGCCACAGTTGTTTTGCCTACACTAGAAAAAATATTTACAAACTTTGGCAATAAAATCAAAGCTGACAATAGTCATCTGCTTCAGGGTCAAGCCTTCCACTGGTTTTTGCGGCATTTTATTCTCTATCCAAATATAACCCTACCATGGCCTCTAATGACTGGATGACTTGAGAGGTTTATGTAGAACCTAGGAGAATAAAACCGCTAAAAATACCCTATGCTTGGGGAAATGAACTTTTTCTTCCTTTCTGTACAGCCCATATTACACTGTGTAGCCTACATAAACTTCAAAATCTGTGTGAGAGATTATGTTCACTAAGCATTGCCCATAATGGGAAGATTCCTAAGTGTGTGTATTAGTTCTGCTCAAGCTTTATCAGAAAGCCTCTTCTGTTACAGTTTTGGTTTTAGCCCCTTAGGAAAGGTTACAGAGTCCTTGGTATAAATTATGTAAAATAATAAGTACTGGACCAATTTTGGCACCAACAGTAGTTAGTGAGTTGAATGAGTACTTGATTCGAGGCCCCATTAAGTGCTGACATGTTTACAAGCCACGCTTTATTACCGAACAGACGGGGAATTTGGCAGTAGAGAAGTCTGAATCTGTTCAAGACCAGTAAGGCGAATACACTCCTTTAATCCTCATCTCCTTTAAGACTATAACTGCTGCAGTCTGGCTTTCTCATTAAATTGTACAAACTGGAATACGAACTCAAAGGAGAGGAGAACCCTTACCAGCAGCCTGGCACGACTCTGTGATATGTCTGGGTGGGGTCTCACAGCCAAACCCTCATCTGTTCTCTGGGAGTCGATGGGATCCCAGAGCAACGGGGTTTCCACCACTGAAAGTCACCCCTCGGAGTTGGAAGGTGCAGGTGAGGTCACAGAAGGGTGGCAGTGGCAGGATGGGGCCACAGGCCCTGCAGGGCTTTCTCATGACACCCGGCCAGCCCCTGCAGTGGGATTCTCCTGTTCACAAGCAGTATAAATCAAGAACACAGATCTTACAAGTGGCACCATTCCTCCTGGAGATTTTTTAATTGTAGCCGAGCAGCTGCGCTTTTTGTGTGCAGGTGTGAGGAACTTACAGGGTCTACAAGGTGGCTGTGAACTCTTCATTTACAGAAGAGAAAAAGCAAATGAACCCGCCGCTCGCTGGTGGTGACGTGGAGAACGAGTCTGAGAAGGATGCAGGTGCGGTGTTTAGTTACTAGCAAACTCACTTCAGAAATAGTCAGAAATGGCCAAAGAAAAATCTCCAGCACTCAAGAGGGACTGAGGTTGCTGCAGGCTGATCACCAGGTGGGAAGGCTTCCTTTCCCCAGGGCAGGCAGCAATGAGGAGAAACAGGGTGCCAGTGCCCTGAGACAGGAGCTGCCATCCAGGAGCAGCTCGGAAAAATAAGATGCATCAGAAGAGGGCTTGCCAGTACCAGCTTCCAGGCAACTCCACCCAGCTGCCCCTAATTCCCACAGGAGATGTTGGAGCTCAGCACCTTGTGAGGCCAGATCCTGTTTGAGCCCTCCATCGCCCTGAAGGGCATGAGGGTCAGAAGAGTTTTCTGAACCTGCTGCTGCCAGGCTGTGCTTGTACACAGCAGAGTCAGGCTCCGCGTCTGCTCGCAGAATTTTGGCCTGACTTCCTAGCTTAGCATAATGGTTCTTCTCAAAGTTCAAAGCCTCCTTTGGCCTGTCACTTAGTCACTACAAATTAATTTCTTATTTTCCTTCATAATGCAATTACTGTAAGGTAGTCAGATATGTGGGACAACTTCTTTCTTTGGTTCTTGTTTTTCTGTATTTAAATAGAGTATAATGCAATTTATGAAGTGTTACACGATAATTTTCCCTAATGGATATTCTAATAGATGAGATCCTTTATCAGAACATTTTCCATTGTTTCAAAATGACATTTGTCTAAATATCCTTTCTTATTTTTCTGTAAAGGTAGCTCTGGGGGGTTTTTTGATCCAGCAGTAATAACGTATTGCCTATTTGGGATTTGTCCCTTTTAGATAGCTTTTCTGCAAACAAGGTTTCTGTTCTTGGCTATGAACTCTTAAACCTTGCACTCCTTAAGAGGGATCTGGCATAATTAATTACCTGCTATCAAGCCCAAATGATTATATTAAAATTAGTATTTCTCATGGGTTTTTGACAGTATTAACATCAAAAATATCATCACTAGGAAATACCTGGTCAGTTACTAGTTGGTTGCCATCTTCCCTTATATATTGGATTAAATAATTGTGGGTAAAATGCTGGCTGAAATTGACTGACAGTAGCAGCGAGGAGAATGGTATAATTGTTAATCCTACCCTATTCCAGATGCAAAATGTTGTCAACATGTCTGGCTGTTTTTCTTTTTTCTTGGTATAAATTATTTATGTTAGGAGGCAGGAAAAAAACTCATTATTTTATTTATTTTTTCCACAAATATCTAACATATTTGTTTATAATTTCTCTAGAAGTCTTTTGATATCCACAGTGGCATGACTTAAAATAGGAGATAAAGATTTGATACCCTTGACCAAGCTAAAGCACACACATTTTTTTCCAAACCACAATAAACCTAATGATACATGATAAATGATAACATTTAGAATATTAATTCCTAAATACTTTGCTTAGATACAAAATCACGTGTCTCATAGCTGTTTCCTCATAGATTCCTTCAACACTTAACACTCCCAAGTTAGTATAATCATATAGTTTGACACATCACTGAAATAACTGATTCCTTACAGACTGTAAAAGAATGCTTATAGTTGAGCGTTTGCATTAGTATCATTTTGTCTGCATACTGCAAAATGCTATATTCCATTTTATGAGTTGCCCCAGTTGTGCTGTTATTCTGATGTATTTCTTATGCCAGACGTTGAGAATAAAAGAAGTGAGGACAACCTTGGTAGCTTGCTTTCACAGCTGGAATTCCTCAGTATATATCAATTAGATTTTATCCTGGCAGAGAAGGAGAACAATTTATTAAAATCTTCATCTGACCTTTATGTCCATCACTATTAGTAGTGATTCTAAGAAAGAACACTTCATTAGTTTAGCAGCACGAACTAGGACCTTGTTGCAATGCGAGTCAAAAGATGATAAACATTTTCACTACTCCACAGAGCTACTGAAGTATAAATTGATAGTGTGATTTATCGAGTATTTGTACAACACAAATGAGGGGACAGCATAAAGCAATGTACCCAGAGAACAGGCATTGTTAACCTCGCACGAGAGAAGGGATTTGCAGTTATCTGGATGCATCCCTCATAAGTCGCACATCAAACCATGGAGTGATCTCCCTTCCTAGCTCCTGGTTCGTGACTGGTACAAGCCGTGCATGAGGCAGGCTGACCAGAAAGCTGTATCTGCAGGCCCAACACCTGGGGAAAGGAGAGGGTGATAAAGGAGTCTCCAGACCCATCACTTTCCAGTGCATTGGTTTTAACACCAATAATCATGATTCAGCGCTTGTCAAATTTCTGCTTGAATAATGGTATTATTTTCTGCATCAGTGCCAACTTCTACAGCTCCACAGGGGTGCAGGGAACACTTCTGGATCTGCCTCAGAAGGCTCAGTCCACACACTGCAGGATGGCTGATGTATCGGGCATGACAGCCACGTTATCAGGAGATAATGCAGTCTGGATGGGTTTTGTATAGCATAGTCAGTCTGTTCCCCAGAGTGGAAAGTTTATTTTTATCAAGATGTCCAGCATTGTAGGGCCATTAAGCAAAGAGGATCAGTGGGTACTATCATAATGTCCCAAATCTTTGGTTCTATTTGTCTCATGTACCCTTTCTTTTGTCTTTCTCATGCTAAAGTAATGCAAGTAAACCCATCATTTGAACAAATAAAGTCTGGCAGAAGGAAGTGGTCTTAATGAAGGAGCTGCAGCTGCAGGGCTGGTTGAAATGTGGTGATGTGGGTGCCAGCTGGCCAGCCTTTCCCTCACACAAGTCTGCATGAACAGCCAAACTGCAAGCTCCACATCACACATCGATGCCAACTGACATTCAAGAAGGGTACAAAATTACAGGTCACTAGCCTGGAGCTCTAAAGGGAAATAAGTAGTAAGAGAAGAAGGTAGTAAAAGCAGTGACAGGGAATGAAAAGAAAGATTAAGAGTTGGAAAAAAGTATGTATTTTGTTATTAGCCAGAAATTATTTTTGGTAAAATTACTCTTCATTATTTTTATGTGCATATATTAAAAAGGAATTTTCCAAATTCTCCTTCTCTCTAACTATAAAATAAATTCTGAATTGTAGGCAAGAGAAACTGTATCACCTCCAGTGGATCTGGTTACACTCAGTCCCAATGTACAATAGCATCCAAACGCTTTCTCTTCTGCCATGTTTGAAAAGTACTACAAAGCATTCCCAGGCTGATAGCAGAATCAGCCAACTGCGTCCTGCCCATGCCTGGGAAAGTGTGAGTCAGTTCAGGACAGCTAGGAGGAACTGGCATGGGTTTGGCTTGTAGGCTTGTGGGAAACTGGGATGGAGAGGGGAAATCTGCTGTTGCCTGGTAGGCTCAGAAATTGAGGAAGAGGAGAGAGGCAGCTCATGAGGAATGAAGACCTAATGCAGGAGAACTGTGAGTCCCCTGCACATGGGCTGCATGCTGAATTTGGGGAGGGCACTTTCTAAAAGCTGCCAAGCCATGGCCTGTCTGCAGATCTGCAGCCCCAGAGGGAGCCCATCCCCACACCAGGGCCAGCACCGCAAGCATACAAGGCACAGGGAGCAGTGGGCACGAAGCAGGGCTGAGGCACAAAGGAATGCATCCACAGCACGTTGGAGAGGGGCACAGGCTTCAGTGAGAGTGATGGGAGGTCTGTCACATCGAGAGAGTCACATCTGTGCTGGGCTTGCATTGACAAAATGAATCTGTTTGGTTTCACGGCAGACCAGAATGAAGAGACATCCAATACCAGTGAGTCTTTGGAATCTGTGTCGCTGGCTGATGCCTCAGCAGAGAAGGCCACACAAGGCTCTGACACTGACCTAGAGGTTGAAGGTGAATGTTTTCTGACCCTCACTAGCCTTTCCCCTTACAGAGCTGTACCTACCAACTCGTATGTATCCAAAATGGAGACCAAGGACACAACCCTGCCAGGGTCCTGACAACCACACCTAATCTGGCAGTTGATAAAGGCAGGGGGGGTGAATTTCCCTCTAAGAGCTCTCCCTTTGACATCAAGCGTCTTCCTTCAACTGCTCTCTATACACCATGGCTATTCCCTTGTACCTTCTTCTCTCCTCTAGCCCTTAATAACCAACATTACCAGACCAGCCCGCTGCCTGCACAGCAGGAGCAGCTAGCTAAAGCCAGTGATGGGACTGAGGCCCTGTTGGTGCGCTCCTGATGAAACACTGCATAGCAATGGCGGTCTGCGTGCCATAGGTTTGCCACAACTGTCCTAGACTTTTCTTGTGGCTCTCCTCTTATCTCCTGCCTAGTGAAGTCAGTCCTCTAGCTAAACAAGTCTTGCACTCATTTTTGTAACAGTAGGATTTGTCCATAATTTAGGATGAGAACTTTTTAACTTGTTATAAATGGAAGTAAAATAAAAAAACATAAGAATGCAAGAGAAAAAGACTTTTTTGTTAGAGGCCTCAGATTGAATGGGAAAATGGCTTTGACGAGAGGGGAATTTGTCTTGAGGTCAGACCATTGAATGCATATAACAACATGGAGAAATATGAGCTCTAAGTATGGGGTTTGATGAAGGAATTCCAAATGACAGGTTTTTGTGGAAATACAGCCACCAGCTGCACTGATATGTCTCACTGCAGCTGTGTCAACAACACCCAATGGCCAAGATGAGAATGCTGGGATTCTTTCTGCTGGTTGTAAGCCAGTGTGTTCTGAGCTGCCCTAGCTCTGCTGGCAATATCAGCTGCGTGCTTCAATTAAGATTTTAAAGAAAAAAAAAAAAAGACGAAAATGTTTTTGCCTGATGTCAAGAATTCTCAATTACACCAAGAAAGGTTTAGTCATATTGCAGACTGGCGAGAAGCTACAGCAAGTCACTGGATGCCAAATGGAGAAGCAAGGAGGATACATTAACTCTTGGAGGTCTGCGATAAAGGGGTGAGGAGAACCAGGGAACGATAACCCTTTAAGAGTAAAACCCTACTGTTGTTGCATAGCGTTACTTAATTTTATTAAGTTACTTAATTTATTTAAAAGAGGAGGGAGGACACTGAATGCACCACTCATCAATATAATTTTTCTCTGTAGATCCTGAGAAGGCCTTTGCAGGCATTACGGGTGCAGAGCTGTACTTGGAAGCATGCAGGCTGATGGAGGTGGTGCCTGTCTCACACTTTATTCAGAACTTGGCCAAGCCTTATATAAACCTGAATCACCATGGTCTAGGACCCAAAGGTGCCAAAGCCATTGCTATTGCTCTGGTGGTGAGTAGCCAGTAAGAGTGGGGCCACTGTTCTCAAGAACAATAGGCATTTTAGGCCTCTCTCAGGCCTGGAAGCCATCATTGTATACACAGTGTGGGAGAAAAAGTCATGTGTATTCCCCATAGGAGCTCTGAGTATCCCTAATGTTTCTAATCCCCTGCACAGGAAAGTCTTGTGTGGCAACTGCTGGCCTTCGGTAGAGTTACCTCCAAGAGCAAACTGATGCTCTTCCATGGGACACAAGTCCCCAGTGCTCCTAACCCCTGCAGGGCCAGAGGTAGGGCTGGAGGGATTGGTATCCCCCACTCTGGGTCCTGCATAGAGATGCGCTACACTCACCAATGGACAGGCCCAGGATGCCTGAATTGGAGCTTGGATCTGAACCTGGGTTCAGAACGCTGGCAGAAAGGAATGGAAAGTCCTGCCCACTCAAAACCTCTCCAAAAAGCATCTCTTTTGTATGCCAACTCTCACTGCCATGGCTCTGCCATGTCCCCTGATCACTGTCCTGCTCAGGACCTGCAGTGCTTTCTGAGGTTTGGAGGAAATGTCCAGTGACTGTTGAAATGAGGAAACTATCCCCCTCATTAACTTTTCAGCAGTTTTTTGTATGTCTTTGTTTACCTTTGTGTCTTCGCAGTCCAATGCAACCGTCACCCATCTAGAGTTGGAAGACAACTGCATTCTGGCAGAAGGAGCCATATGCATAGCAGAGATGCTACGAGAGAACTCCTGCCTTCAAGAACTGGTACCCAATCTGACGTAGTTTGTAGCCAAAATTATTGCTCACCAAGTTCAATCATCTGAAAGAAAACCGATTCATTCCATTACAATTTTAACCAAATAACCATTGTTCCCATGCAAAAATATTCACATTCTGAAAGTCATGATATTTTTTGCTCCTCTACTTTTAAAAAGTACAAGCTTCTGAAAAGCAGAAGTGTGCATGTGATGGCAGTCTGGTGAGTCTGGAACTGTTCTCTTCATTAGCAGATGTGACAATAATTGCCATAACTAAATGTTTCTAGTTCACACTTAGCCAACGGAAAAAATGTTTTGGTCAGGAACTTTCATTCTCCGATATGACATGGGGAAACTTTTCTAAATAGATTAAGGGAATAATGCAAAGCTTTCAGATATGAACTGGTAGGAATGTTCCTTCGAGCTGAAACTGGGGTATACAAAATGCATTTTGATAGGTTATGGGATCTGTGTTACACTGGAAGAAAAGATTCTTGGCCCAATGCCTCTTGGTTCACTGAAGACAAAGACCAATGTGAAACTGATGGCTGTAGAGCTTTATTCCTGTTAGGAAGGATACAGGGTTAAACACACCTATAACTCACATGTTAATTACTGTCTGGCTGACATTTCTCACATTGCTCATCTTGCATTATTCCCTTGATATCTTGGGCATTAAGAAGACAATAAAGCTAATCCATTCTTCGGACTCATCCTTCTTATCTTCCCTTCTTTCCTTCCAGAACATCTCCAATAACCACCTAGACACAGCAGGAGCTGAAGCCATTGCCAGTTTGCTTTTGGATAACATGTCCTACCTCCATGCTCTTCACCTCTCAGGTGGGCTGTATGCACCCAAACAGTGATGGCAGTGGAAGTGAAATAACATGTGTTTCATTCCAGTCTCTCATCCTGAGAATATTAGTCAGACTATGGGAAAAATCAATCTCTCAGCTATGTCTCTGACGGGAACCCAGGGTAACAGTGGAAATCTAGATTTATAGTGATGTGATTAAATATTTGGCCTGCTCAACCTCCAGCACCTCTGAAAACCAGTCCCTTACGAGAAACTTAGATAATTGCTGGAGTGTCTCCCACATCTTGGGGTAATTCTACTCTATGGACCGAAGCGGAATAGTGACTAACTTCTTACAGCGTGATATGGGTCGTGATTAACTGGAGGTTCCACCTAAAAGCACAGCATCCTGCAGACCCCAGCACAGCAGCAAGGGAGAGATCAGCACACCGTTAACATACTTTTCCTCCCCAGGAAACAACTTTGGAGAGGAGACTGCACTGTACTTCGCTGAGGCATTAATGGTGAGTTACCTGAAATCCAAGGTCATTTGCAGCCCTGGCTGTGTAACAGACTCTCCTCATCTTGAAGCTGCTACTCACTTGGCATGATTTCACTTGGCAATGCCCATATCATTTCCTGGCATAATTCCACTAAGTGCTTCTTGCTTATGTCAGAAATGAGAGAGGCTGGGAGGACACAGAGCAGGATGGACTGTATTAACATTTTCTCAGGACAGCCATGTGAGTCCGGCTGAGAAACAAACCTTCAGGACTCTGTAACAGAACAACAGAACGACATCTGGATGACAAAAAATTTTCAAGAAGCATAAGTAACCCAACTTCATATCATTTTGCAGTTCTCCAGTAAAAAGAAGACGCTTGACTTCTCTGGTTAGTTCCTGTCTCAAAGCCTCTGCATCATTTGGCACCACCAGAAGTTGCCCTGAAGCAAGGCCTTGACCTGATATCAGAAAATGCTCTTGGTCAGGGTGCAATGGTGGGAGTGAAACGGGCAGGAACAGAATTGCAGGATGTGTTGCAGGCCACATGAGCTGTGTGAGGGAAGTTTGCACAACACAAAGTCCCATTGCTTTTGCTGTTTTGGGAGGATAATCACTGTGATGTTATATGCCTGACAAAGCTTTGTTTTGGGACACACAGTGCCACAATCTCTGTACTGATGATCTCCCATGCACTGAAGATTTCAGTGTGTCTGATATCCGTCTGTTTCATCCTTATGTGGGGGCCTTGGCATGGCAGCTGGTTGCAGCTGGCTGGAAGATCTCACTGTCTCTGCACATTTGTCTCTCTGCAGGGCAATTACCAAGTGAAGGAGCTAGATCTCAGCCACAATGAGTTCTATGAGAAGGGAGGACAGCTCCTGGGACAGATGCTCGGTAACTTAATTTATTACTCCCGCAAAGCCAGGAGTACAGGCACTGGGGAACTTGATGGCGTCAGCACAGTGAACATGTATTTCCTTCTCCAGCAAAAATGCCCCATGATCTGGTGGGTCGTACAAAAGACAGGGCGCCCAGATTTAGAGCTTCCTGCCTGGTCCACAGGCTCACCCTCATTACCACAGGTGACTCTAGCAACTATGACTAATGTAACAGAACACAAATGCAGGATGAGAAACCACAGTAGCAGAGCAGTCTGTGTCAGAGAGAAGAGAGCTGAAGGAGAAGTACAAAGCAGAAAATTGCGTTTTACTAAAATCTAATAGGATCAGAGCTGTTGTTTGTTTTCAGCTTTTGATTACAAAGTTCAGGAGTTATTTCAATTTTTCTTAACTAGCCTAAACCCTAACGGTCTGAGCCATTGCACAGCAAGCAGCAAGGGAAACAGATTAGGAAGAAATAAAATTAAGCTGTCTAATTTATCTGTTCAGACAAAGTGAGATCCAGAGTGTGCTAGTAGCCCTGGAGAAGGAAAGCAAACAAAACAGTTACCATCCTTCAGTAATCTCAGGTGCTATTAGTGCACTGGAAAGACTTGCATGAATATCTGCTGGCTCTTCCCTCGGTATGTCCAACACGCCTGCTACCATAACGGCCAGAAGCTTGTGATGTGAGCATCCAGTGTTCCTTGAGCATTTCAGTACCACAATACCTTCAGTTTAATTAACACTTTCCTTCTCCTGGTTCAGTATTTCCACTGACACAAACCTCTTTCTAATTACAGTCCATGTGTTTAAAAGATGGATCAATTAAAACTGCAGTGAGGGACAAGGCACTGTGCTCCTGCCTTGGACGAGCCTTCAGGCAACACAGAGATCAGTACTAAAACTTGTGACCTTCCTAGACAAGAAAAACACCTCTCCAAACTTAAAGGTCTTACAGCTCTTCTCTCCTTCCAGCTCACTTGAGGCAGGAGCAGCAGACATTACTGCAGAATGTGTTACTTTTCTGTTTTGTTTCTTAAAGGAATGTTTTTAAGTCAGCTAAACTTGCCATCTGCCTCCATCCAACCTCCCATCCATGGAAAATCTGGATAAGAAATTCTCTCTGAGAATGAGAAGCAAGTGTTGGCAGCAAGTCCTACCCCTCCCAGTGTCGCAGTAGACACAAATGAATTCACACATACCCTGCTCTAAGTAGAACTTGCACCATGAGGTGTGTTATGCATGTGAATTGGCACTGGCAGATATACAGCTGGGCACAGCTACCATATGAAGCTGAATTCCTCTCTTCTGCTAATCAAACATATGCAGAGTGAGTCTTGATATTTTAGATGTGGCAAGGAGAATCCAGCCATTTTTCACAGTGAGAAACACAGACAGTCTCTAATATAAGAAATCCTCCCTCTCTCTACCTTCCTCCTTCACAACTTATTCTTTGATTAAGCCAGAAAAAAACCTGTGTTCCCTTTCTGCTTGTGATCAACAGCCCGTTCTCTGTTCTTTGGGTGCTGTGGACAGCAATGACTCTCTAGGTACAGGTTCCTCCTATTGCAATCAATGAAGGCTGTTGCTGAACCCCCAGCAAACTTTCTCTTATTCCCTAAGCATGGGTCAGCAGCTGTGTCTAGACCACTCTTCATGAGATAACATCTCAGTTTCTCTCTCCTAGCCAGCAACACAACACTGGAGATTCTGGACTTGAGCTGGAACCACCTGAGGAGGAAGGGGACAGTAGCACTGGGCACAGGTCTCAGGGTAGGAATACCCCTCTTTTGTGATACACTTCACAGTGGTTATTACCAGGAGCTGGTTGAAATACTGATTGGGAACTCAAATCCCTGAGGTCTGGGCAGGATTCAGTAGCTCTAGCAAGGCTCATCCTACTGACAGTGGCAGTCAGCGCCAGGAGAAAGACTAAAGCAGTGAGTAGGTCTAGTGACTTAGGTGAATGGAGAGACCCTGGTGACATTGCAGAGATGTCGGATTCATTTGGGCTGCCTGGGTGTGACTTGAGGGATGCTCCAGTCTCAGCCAGGCAAGAAAGGGTAGAGTGGTACAGAAGATGGGCATGCAGTAGCTAAGATCCCTCTTCTCTCCCTGGAGGGCAATGGTGCACTGAAAATACTCAACCTTTCTTGGAATGGCGTTGGCAACGAGGGAGCACTGGCCCTAGGGGAAGCTCTCAAAGTCAATCACATGCTGGTTCACCTGGACATCAGCAACAACCAGATCAACAACGAGGGAGCCAAGAAGCTCTGCAGGGGCCTTGAAGTCAATGGAAAACTCAAAATCCTGAAGGTAAAATAAAGCCTAGGCATGGCTGGAGGAATAAACAGAGGGAGTAGAAAGATCTGAGTTAGGAGGGACAGAAGACAGAGGTGAGCTGTCTGAGCTAGAACTGGAGGAAATGAGTATTGCTCTGGGTTGAAGGTGAGCAGAGCGGAAGGAAATTCTATCCCATTAATTTCTTCCAGGGCAACTAAATTGCACTGTTCCCTCAAAAAATCCCCGAGGGACTGGCTTTACATAACCCCACACCCCTTATCACCCCAAAGTGGTTGACTCCTGTCATGTCTAGTCTCAGTCAAGTGAGAACCTAGGCATTCAACAGGCCTGAATATATACATAAAATGTAGTTGTGAAGGTACATATGTACACATAATGTGCATGTCAACCTAAGGCAAAGGTTCACACTGAAGTTTGCAGGTGGGCAAGAGTGTGCCTTTCTCAGTGCGTTAATGATCTGCTAAAAATTTATTCAAACACAGGATAAACTGTCATTGCCATGTCAGGGCAATGCCACAGCACTACCTAAAGAAGAGGAGTATTTTCAAGTTCTGGAAAAAGAAAGCCAAAACTGCCTTCTAGTAAGCTAGGGATAACCCTGGAAGGGGCAAAACTGAACAACCAGCCAAGGTGGCTTCAGAGGTTAGGGTTGAGAGCTAACATGTCTTCTCAATCCAAGATCATTCTCTAGGAATTCAGTTCAGAAAAGACAGCTTGCTTATGAGCTGCAATCTCAGCTAGATCTAACAGAACCATCCTGAGGGCCTGCAAATGGCAGTATGGTGGTTGAGGGGCATCTTTAAAGCTGTTCATGTAGGCCTGTCTTTGGACACGCCTATCCTTGTAAAGCACTGCAACCAGACCAGTTTTTGGGACTGCCATTTTAGAGTATGTAAATAAATGTGTCTGTTTGCCTTGCTCTTAACCTGGCTTGAGGTAAGGTCACTAACTCACTCCAAGGCCTTCCTCTCTCTAAGTAGCTGCACAGATTGTCTTAGGAGCTGATAACACAAAGGACTTAAAGGAGGGCATGTCTTCTGCTGGCCAATGTTAACCAAGAAAGTTCTCTTTCAAATAGCAGGAGTGGGGACTGCACGTGAAGTCCAAGGTGGGGGAGAGGTGATGTTCACACACTAAGAGATGCACATGGCAATGTAAACCCCATAATGTCAGATAGCTAGACCTTGTAGGCCAGACGCAGCCAATCAGCCTGAGATCTGATCTGGTGTGCTGCCAAGAGGAGCCAAGGGTATGGCAAATGTCCCAAGGGGCGTGCCCCCATCCAGAGGGACCCTACTAGCAAGCACACATTCAAATGCAGCCCATTGCCTCAGCCTCTCCCCATCACATGACTGAACATGATCCATATCACATACTCCTGCATGACAGATGTAAGGGACCTGATATGTGGAATTTCACACAAGGAGACAGAGAGAGAAGCTGAGAAGGCAACTCCACTGGGAAGTTGTATTGCAGAGTTTTGTGGGACAGAGAGAAGAGGTGGTGAGATAACAGACAAACGCATCAAAAGGGACCACAG
Organism: Fregata magnificens; assembly: GCA_013389945.1. Classification (NCBI taxonomy): domain Eukaryota; kingdom Metazoa; phylum Chordata; class Aves; order Suliformes; family Fregatidae; genus Fregata; species Fregata magnificens. Next base: position 175,307 of record WAAD01020173.1, on the reverse strand, counting down.
TTATTCTACACCCCTGCTGAAGAATGGGAAGAAAGGGTCATCCTTGAGGTTACAACATACCTTCTGCCAGGCATTAAATCCTCATTCTCACCATGTCTGGATCTATGTCTCTTCTTCCACAGATGGCCAATAATCCCCTGACCATGGAAGGTGCCACTGCACTAGTCACATCTGTCAGAAAGAACCCCAAATCCATGATGGAGGAGATCAACATCTCAGTAAGAGCTTATGTGCTGGAAAGCCTCCAGGACCATACATTATACATCTTTAGGAATTGGGTGGATCACAGAGCTGCCCCCTTCCAAAACTGTTTTGAGACTTGCTGTTTGTTTCGTTTATGCACAACCATTAATAAAAAGAGGCTACTATGTGACAGCCCTTCGAGGAGCCATGTGGAAATTATAGGGCTTCAGTCTAGCTCTGGAGAGAGGCGCCTGTAGTATCACCACATTTCACTCCCTTCCATTTTGCAATAGCAGAATAAGAACAAGGAGTGAATTCCCACTGGAAAATGAATTCTCTTCATTCTCCTCCAGGATAGCCTAAGATGCTAGATACTTTGAAGTGCTTTGATACCCTGTCAGTATGTATGAGGAGTAGAAGATGGATGCTTCAAGGCATTGAAAGCAAAGCAATTTTATTAAAAAAAAAAAAAAACTCAAACAAACAAGAAACCAACATTAAAAGGCTGGTGCGGAAGGAAAAAAAATCAGAGGCCAAATCTTAGCATGCTACTGCATAGCAGGTTGGGAGCACGAAACATATTGTTGTAACCTCATGTGCTTCTTCTAAAATGGGAGACCCAGAAATGCTTCTGAGCTCCTGAGTGAGGGCAGAGGTTGCATTGCAGACCAATGCTGGGGACGCATCAGTCCGCTCCTGGCCCTCCCATCCATGCATTAGTGCTTCATGGGAGCAGTTACAGAAGGTGTCAGGGGCCTCAGGGCCCTCCATGCACCTTTGGGAGCACTGTGATTAAAGGAAAGAGCATTTTGGATTGGATATTAGGAAAAATTTCTTTACCGAAAGAGTGGTTAAGCGTTGGAACAGAGAGGTGGTGGAGTCACCATCCCTGGAGGTGTTCAGAAAACGTGTAGACATGGCACTTCAGGACCTGGTTTAGGAGGCATGGTGGTGTTGGGTTGACGGTTGGACTTGATGATCTTAGAGGTCTTTTCCAATCTTAATGATTCTATGATTCTATGATTCACAAAGAGTAGGTTTGGGACTTGGAACATAAATAATATGTTCACACTTGAAACAAGCTAAAAAAAAGTTCATGGGCAGTTTTGGAGGCTCACGTTATGGATTACCTTTAAGTTACATCTGCATGTGTTTCTTTGTCCTGTGGTTACTATATTAAAGAAAGAAACTGAAACAAAGCAGCATAAATAATATTCATCTATGGTCTTTCCTGAGAGTACCGAGGGCTTTCAACAGAGATCATCTGAAGAACAGGCATTCCTCTAGGGCAGACAATTTTTCCTGTATAAATTAAGATCAAAGAGAATTATTTGCCAAGTCTGCAAGGAGTCAGGCCTCATTCTGCAAAGGAAAACTAAAACGGGCTGGGGTGGGGGGGGTAAAGGACTTCATTACAGTATACATGGTTCTGCTAGTTGTATTACTAATAACCTAAACAATTCATACACTTGGAAAGAGTAATGTATTTTAGCTAAATTCTGAGAAATTAAAGAAATTATTGAAATGAATTTATTTAAAAGGAGGCACTTGAGAAATTTTGAGGCAAAGAGTTAATTAACATTAAGAATCATCAATCCAATCTAAATCTCACTATGCATTTCTGCTTTTTAGGATTAACAGATGCTCTCTACACCTCTCCCTTCAAAAAGTCTAAATTACCTGGCATTTCACGAGATAAATGGTCAATGGCATAAATTTACAATGACATTTCAGTATCCCAATCAAATGCTTGTAGGCAAACATCTAATCTGTCTGACAGACTTCATTCCACCTGTGATGTAGGGAGTCTTGCATTTCAGTTCAGAGTATTTGCAAATATACAGCTCCAAAGATCTTATGCTGTCTTAAACCTTTAAGAAATTAGTAAAGGTTTTAATCTTTTATAGGAAACTTAAGGGAAGACATAAACAAAAGCCTCTTCTGCCCCTTTCCCCAGTGATAAATGTTTATCTTGACTTTTAAAGAATGAATAATTAGTGTGTCTGTAAGAGGAATTTTGAGTAAGGATCATATCTAGAAACCTTTGCATGGGTTTGACAGCACTAGCAAAGGTGAAGTAATAGAAAGGCACATTTTTAACAACAGTTTATTGCTTCCGACAACATTTCTAAGTATGACTGTTCCCCACATTCTATTCATAATCTACTCTTTATAGGGTTTCAACTTGCAGATACTGACTATCAAACATTTAATAGAAGTCATGAATCAAAAGTGCCAGCACATGCCGATCTTCACCATCACAGTACAAAAGAAAATACCATCGCTTTTCAGCTGTCCATGTGTTGTTTTTCCGGACTGTGAGCTGACTCTGTTAAAGATGCAGAAACGCACAAGCTGGCTCCCTCCAGGTGCCGCCTGACCTCAGCATGGTTTGTTAGGCCAGACATAGTGCTTTGGCATGCTGCTTCTGAGGCTGCACTGGTGGTCCACTGGCTTTCTCATAGGGTCAAGCCCAGGATGGCAAGCCTCGGAGGTTGCTGGCAGCCAGCAGAGCCAGCTCGGGCTCTCCTGTGCTGTTTTCCCAGGACTAGGACACTCTGTTAGCGTGCATAGTGCAGGGATGTCTGAATGACTTCTTCAGAGAGTCACTCTGCGTCCATAAAACCGTTGGTGCTGAATGAAAGCTAGTAAACCCAGCCAGACCCAGACTCATTCAAGACTGTCTTTGAGTAGTAACAGCCAAGAGCTCACTGCATGGTAGATCATAAGCTTCTAGATACATCTTAAGAACAGTAGATCTTAAGCTTCTAAAAAAGAAGCTGTAAGAATGCATTGGGAGACTTTGTAAATATACTTTGGGAAAAAATACAGTGTTTGATGCCTTGGAAACCTCCTGCAATGACAGAAAACAGAAGCTTTCATGAATTTCCTGAACTGCCTTGAAATTTCCAACAATTAAATGCATAGCTAACGTAATACATGAACAATTCCTCTGCCTTCATGGGTATGAACAAAATCATAATCATGGTTTCAAAAGATCAGTCAAGGCAAAGGCAAATTTGTCATAACTTAAATTTGGAAGAATAAATTACAGTGACATCAATATTTGCATTGATACTTTATTTTCTAGTATCACAAATCCCTAAATGAGGACACTGTGCTGCTGCCCATTCTGTAAGTATTAAACCAGAAAACTCACAGTGAAAACTCACTCTGAAATGCTGAGCTGTCACTACCCTGTTTGAAATCCTTAGGAAAAAACAAACATCAGGTCTTGTACTGCTGACTAGAGCTTCCTATTAGGGTTACACAATGAAATAGAGCTTTACCAAAAGTTCTTTTCATCTGGAGACACCCAGACCCTTGCTAGACAGATGCATCTTTCTTATCCGGGCTATAAAGCTACATTGCTGGAGATGCTAATCCTTTTAGGCCTTGGGTGATTTTTTTTTTAATTGTTGCAGAACTCTACGGCACATTTTGGCCATTAAGTGTTCAACTTGCAGTCTGCATCTTAACTGAATGGAGCGGAGACCCACGTAGAACTGTCTCAGGGATGAACATGAATCACTTGAATAACCTAACAGAAGAGGTCTTCACTGCAGACATTTACCTGATGAACACCTAGCTTGCATTAAGTTAATTTCTACATAAATTAGTAGATACTTTTCTGTTTCAGGCATAGGAAAAGAGAAAGAAGAAAAACACTTGTTTAGGGTCAGGTCTCCACGGGATTCCTGAAAGCGAAAAGTAGAGATGGGAGAAGGCACCACCCTTAGGAGAGAATGGTTACTGTTGACTTTAGATGGATTTGTTAATACAAATAAGTCGTCGTTGTTCTTTGGGTGTCCACGCTGACTGCACTCTCCTTCCTCCTATGTACCAGAATGTGTTGGTGAATGAAACTTTCATCAAGTTGCTGGATTTGGTGTGTCAAACGCGTCCTGAACTAGATGTCATCTATGGTGAGGTCGAAGGCTGTATCACCAAGATCCCCAAGCAGCATCCAAATCCCATGAAAGTGATTCAGGTGAGCTACTGAATTTGGGTCCATAGCTCCCCTGTACTCAGTACACATGCTCCAAGCAGTTGGAGAGATGGAGGTTGGAGAGGGTAAGCTTTCTTCCAACTGGGAAATTCAGCCAAGTTCCTTCAGAAGAGTATATTCACAAAGACTGTCACAATGTTCACATATCTCAGTCCATGCAGACTGACTAAGCAATTCCTTTGATCTTCAGGAGAAGCTAATGCCTTGGGATCTGAGAGCACTGGGGGAAAAGAAGAATCTGAATGGATGTTTGCTCGCTGTGTAAAACTGATTGGTCTCAGGTCTGATCCAAATGCGTGTCCATCCTCATCACAAGCCCACTGCAAGAGCTGACTTTCGTAGAACCCTTCACTGACAGTTGTGCTTTAGCATCAAAATTAATGTGCTTCATAAAAGTAGGATATGGTATTACAAGCAAATACTGTCCTAAATAGGAATTACTTAGCTTTTCAAGGTCTGTAATTTCTACGGATAGCAGCAGATGGTGCTGTCCTCCTTGCTGGAAGGCAATATAAGCACTTGGGCATTGCTGAGCTAAATAACACTTTTGCACTACCAACGCCACTGGGTTTCTTAGCTCCTGTGCAGATTTTTAGCTAATTGGGTGAGGCTTTGCTGTAGATATGGATTCAAATGAACTTAAGCAAAAGCTTGGGCTGTTAGGTCACATCAAACAGTGCTGCTGTGCTTCACAGCTAGTGATGCTCACAGTAGCATGCATTGCAGTTTTTAACAGTAGTTATGGTACTCAGATGTGTTCTCATTCAAACAGACAGGAATTCAGAGAAGAGAAACTAAAGTGATCAGAGATCTGGGGGAGAGGACTGTCTCTGGATTAGACAGCCTAGCCAAGCAGTGGCTGCTGGGATGAGGACCAAATAACCATATGCAATTATCAGAAGAAACAGGTTTACTACTGAGTCTCATTTCAAGGTAGGGGAAGAAGGAGGTATAACTGAGAAGAATAGGATTAACTTGAACAAAAGGATTTTGTTCTGACAATAGGGTGACTGCACAAGGAGTTACGGATTCGTATATCTCAGTGATGGGCTGAGTAAAGGCAGGGTGACAGACGGAAGAATAAGGGGAGAGCTGGAGGCAGGTATCAGTGGCTGTTTCATGGTTATGTCCATGTTTTATCTCTGCTTCTCTTAGAACTACTTGAAAGAGCACAACCTACAACTCTGGGACTTTTTTAGGAATATTGACAAGGATGGAAACATGAAGATCCCTGTGGCAGCCTTCCGGAGAGCCATGATGCAGGTGTGCCTCTGAAAGCACGGCCAGGATGCACTTCTGGCAGGGTACTGCTCTGGGGAAACCCCTCTGCTGCAGCACAGCCACCAGACAGCCTTGCTGGTGACATTGTTCAGACTAAAAGGCTAAATTCACCCATTGCAAAAGTTGAGCCCTGAACAAAAGTTGAGACCCAACAGAAATGCTATGATATCCAATAAATACTGCAGATGGCATCAGTGATAATGGATCAACTTTAGAGTATCACAGGAGCCTTATAAAATCACAGAGGTCAACTGTTTGTATACAATATACAGGATCTTGATAGATAATTATGTCTTACTGCTATGGGGAAGTGAAAAAGAGGCATTTAAAGCCTTGCCTCTACACACTGAGTGGACAGTTCTCTTCCTGCCAAAACCACCACGGTGCTTGGGATCAGTAGCAATGGTCAGCCAGCCATGACGCTATTTTACAAAAAAATGCAAAAAATTGTTATTTTAGTCCTAAAAGAGTGAAATTGGCTCCCCAGCGCCACTCTGTGGATTTTTTCCATCCCTTCTTCCATGCACCAGGCCATCTGTTCACCTATTAAAAGATGATGGGTCCCAGTATGATATGGAGGATTTTTCTGTTTGAAAATATCCAAGTGTCCTAACATTTATCTTATCCTCTTAGCAATCAAGCATCCCACTGGATCGAGTTCAAATTGGGGAACTAGTGCGCAAGTTAGACCGGAATCGGACAGGGGTCGTGGACTATAGGTGAGTGAGTGACTCCACTTACTGTCCTGGCTTGTCTTTCTTTTTTTAATTTGGCTCAACACCAAATAAACATATCCTTATTCACTTTAGAAGCTGAAGGAACATATGTTTTTGGCTAGTCCATTACTTACCTAAGTAAAAGGTAGATGAAATAACACCTTGCATGCTTAGAAGCCCTGTTGAGTCAAACTAGAAGTCAGTCTTATTTTTCTGTTTGATAAACTTGTTGTGAGAGAGCAGGGATCTCAGAGCTGAATGGCATTTTCATTCATGCTCACGAGCCTGTGTGAGAAGCATCAGCTCAACACTGTCCTCCCCCTGAAGCCAGGGTAAGATTTACAAAGACAGTGTATCTGTGCCTTCAGACCTTTTCCTCCATCCTCAGAGACTCTCATTTTTTCCTTCTCTCTGATCCTTCTTCTTAGGAGACCTAGTTTTCCCTGGAAACCCACCTTCAAACTACAGAACTTTTCATTCTCTTGAAAGTGCCTCTTCCTTAGTGCCTGTAGCAATCATGTCCAAGTTCTGAGAGCCTGAGCACTCAGCAGCAAACTCCTTGGAGGCTGTCAGTCGCTGCAGGCTAAACTGCTTGTCATTGGACCAAAAATTCCCCCCAGATTTCCCATCAATTCTGACATGTGACTCATCAGCTGAAAGCCCTGTTAATCATGCCCAAATATTCCCATCCCTCAGCACATATTGATGTGTTTAAATATATGCTGTAGTCTAGTTTTAAGGCTAGAAGCAATGGGTCAATTTTGCAAATCTCTTCACCTCTTAGCTTCCTAATGTTTTCAAAGAGAAGCAAATTACTTTGTTAGAACTGGTCTTTATTCCTTCGCATACATCGGTGCCATACTAAAAGCATCCATGCTCAGACACTAGACAGGCCTTAGCCTGGTTAATCTTCAATCAGAGGTTACATGGGGGGGGTTCCCAAGTACTTCAGGGACAAATTACAGAACTGGGGTTAAGTAGTAAGCAAATTAGGAACCATTAAAACCCAATGGTCAGCAAAGACTTCATTTGGTGCCATTAATGCTGCTGAGTTGATATGTGGAGAAAAATAAGTACTAATATCTACTCCTTATCTAGCTGCTTAATGTATTTTAGCACTGTAGCATGTGTGGTAGTGGTAATATTCACCTTGTAGACAACAGTCAGAAGAGTTGTGACCTTTGCTGTCCTTACTGTTCCCCCCTCAGGCTGTTTCCTCAAGGTCCTCTCAGAAGCTTTAAGATACCTGACAGCAAAGGTTCACTTTACTAAATTAATACTGGTTCACCTCTTTCTTTTCAATCAGTCACTTAAAAGAGCAGAAGCTGGCACAGTAGCCTGTGGAGGGGGAAATCGAGGAGGAAAAGAAGGAAGAGCCATAAAAATGAAGCAAGGAGGCAGGTCAGACACTGAAAGATTGTAGGAGAAATACTGGAAGAAAGCTCAGAGGGGCCCTGGCCTTGGGGAGGCCCAACACTGGGGAGCTCTAATAGTCTAAGTTATTGAATGTAGAAATAAAGTTGATGTTCCACTACACAGCAGGTCCCTATACAGTCTGGTCCTTTTGGTTAGAGGCAGAAGAGATTGGTCCTTTGGAGCTGGTTACCAAATCTGTCTCACTCCGCATGCTGACGATGCTGAACTTATTTGCAGAGACGGAGACAAAAAGCGAGAATGCGGAAACCAAGAGAACTCATTACTTTTATTATCCCCTTTTGAGGGAGAGCAGATGGATAAAGAAAGACTGAAGGAAGTGGCCTGCAGACAATGCCTACCAGGCTTAGTGGTTCTGACACAGGGACCTTTGCAAGAGGAGAAGGATTAAATTCATAAGAAACTACAGCTCATGTTGCTCAAAAAGTTATGGGTAACAAGAATGGTATTAAATATCTCCATGGGAAAAAAATATGCTAGAAGGGTGGAAACCATAACAGATTTTAAATGGCTGAGATACTAAACTGCTTTTTTTTAAACCAATATTTAAAAAAAAGAAAAAGATTGCAACAACTCTTAAGAAGGAATGAAAGCCTTGTATATATTAATATTTGTACATAAATAGAGTTTATAAAATGTAAAAATACAGATGAGCAGAGTCACAGGAAGTATATTTTGCCATGTGCAAATGCCAGTATAGACTATGCCACCAAGAAACTTGGAGAACCGGGAAATGTTGGCCCCTCTGGGAAGACCAGCCTCCAGTGGAAGGGAAAAGAAGCAGCTGGTTACCATCTGGTAAGTCTCTGTGTGTTTCCCAGCAGAATAACCACCTGGAAAAAATCTTTGAATTGGAGTTCAGGTGGCTCTAGTGCCTCATCAGAGGTCAACACGACTGTTGACATGATGGCGTTGGTATGGTCATCCTCAACGCATGACCGACTGCTAGGCTTTAACTCATTATCCCAGCAAGTCTGTGCCTTCTGATGTCTGTGACTCTTCTAGAATTTACTTGTGATTGCAGTCGGTGTCTCCTTCACATACGGAATATGTGGGGGTTTGAGATGAAGAATCAGAGCAGCAGAGAGCATTTGAGATGTTGGGTCGTTTGCACATGCAGGGGCATAGCACTGTGGGTTTTCTGTTCCCTTCCTAATCATTCCTAAAATGTCATTAGCTTTTCTTGGCTGTTCCCAAGCACTGAGGTACGTTTTCATAGAAACGTACACCAAACCTGCAAGATCTTACCCCTGAACACTAAGGCTCGGGGAGCGGGGGAGCGGTCCATGACCATTCTACAGTTCGAGCTCCCTTACTCCTAAGAAGGACCTACCCGAACGCACTGCTCCCGTGAGAGGAAAGGACGCTCCTGCGGCACAGGGCTCGGCGGGCGCCCGCGGTGGCTGCTGCGGCAGTGCCCGCGCTGGCCCCCNGCCGCGCAGGCTGCGCTGCCGGCCGCCCCTCTCCTGCCCGCGGGGCCTGACCCCCTGGGACCCACCGGCTGTGCCCGGAGCCTGCTTTCAGCTCCTCTTCTGAAAACGACTTCGTTGCTTCCTTCCTGAGCAGTGCTACCAGCAGCAGCGTCATTTTAACTGTTGTCAGACATCCTGCTCCAGAGGCTGGTGGGTTGGTGGGCAGCGCATGTGGTACGTTTTGTGCTGGACTCACCGCATCGGTGGCTGAGGGGCTGGAGATACCTGACAATTGGTCCCTACTCATGTGGCAACTCTGACATCTCTTGTTGGCCCACGTTTGCGATGTGTACGGAGCGGTGTCACTGCTGCAGGACAGTTTTAGTACCTCTTGGATCTGCTGAAATTACTGCACATGATCCACAGACCTGAGTGTAGTTACTCATCCTTTCTGGAGGGGGCTGTTGTTTAAAACAGGTCATCTTCTAGGATGTTCTTCAGCGGCTCCAAGTCTGTTGACCAAGTGTTCTCCATCCAGTGGCCATGCCAGTGTAAAGTATCTATGCCTCTCCCTATCCCCCTCAGCCCCAAGAAATCCTTTTTTGAGTCTTTTTTTTCAGCTTAAGAGGTATACAACATAAATAGCAACATGTGCAGGCTGAGACTTAAGGCCAGGGAGCTGGGAACACCTAATGATTTTGTATTTGTGCAAAAAAGGAGTGGAGTTTTTTTGGCATGACCAGCAACTGCTGTTACCTGACAGAGAACAAGATTTACAGCATCCCAAATTGTCCTCAAAAACGACCCTCTTGGCTTATCAGCAGGCAGATGTTCTATCAGTCAGTTAAGCTGGATCAGGGGTGAGAAGTTTCTCAGTTGTTTCCAGACTAGAAAACATTTAAGAGAGAACAACGGGATCTTGGGGTACCTGATGGGAGAGAGCAAAGGTTGTGCTTCACTGTCCCTACAGCACTGTGTTCTGCAGAAAAGGGTGCACTTTGGAGTGGAGGAGTAGCATGTACATATTGTTAAATATAAATAAATAAATATTGTCTTTTGTTCCCACAGTGCCTTGGGTTTGTGTTGCATATGTTACACAGGCATCTTTATCTCATGCAGAGTGCTGTTGTGTATTAGTCACACATTACTATTCTGCTTAGGGTTGCACAGAACTGGCTGCCCAACTAAACTGATTTGTCCAATTATCGCCCTTAGGATTCTAGATTAGCTACAGCCATCAAAAATTTTCTGTAAGAAAACATCATAATCAAATAGAGACAGGTACTGGCCTGCGGCAGGTGTGGCTTTTATTTATTTCAGTGTCCACTTAAACTCCAGACTCAGCAATGATGTGGCAGCTAGATTGCACCTTTACACCAAGAAAAACCTACAGGGAGATTGAATGGTTTCTTTCAGCTGAAGAGTTTGAGACGAAATCTCCATTCCAGAAGGGCTTGATAAATAAAAATTATCTACTTTGCCAAACACAAAATCAAAAGAGATTGGATCTCTGGGAAGGAACTACATGCAATCTTCCATCCTACTATGTGGCCTGATGCAACTAAAATACTAGCAAAAAACTGGGACTGAAAATTTTAGTTCTCCAAATTCACATGCAAGTGGTATGGTGGAGGGATGTAGTTGCAGCTTGTATTGTTGCCAAGTCTCTCTGAGCACTCTCAGATCAATAAAGCTTTTTTAAGCTTGGTGGCAGCATTTGTCCCCTTGCTGGGAATTCAGGGATAAACTGTGGTAGATACTGAGCAGGGGCGGTCGGGGAGTGGAACATGAATTGCTCTGCTGATCCCGCACCTGTGAAATGCTGCAGAAGGAAATGGTTTGGCCAGCATAAATTAAGGCAGCTCTGAGACTCATCTAACACACCTCAGGAATTCAGCCTGCCAGCACAAAATTAGACAGTGCAGAAAGCTGGCTAAACATAATCTCTGCATCTTCCATGGCTTGTGAGAGTGACACAGCCGAGTGACGTTGTCAGATCTCTTTAATATTAGAAACAAAATAACACTGTTTAAGTAACATGTTTTGAAAACACAGCATGCACACCAGAGTATTTAATGTGTTAGCTAGTTTAGATGAACCTTTGGATCTCTTGCAGGGGAAAAAATAATCTTTTTGTTGTGGATCTCATTCAGCAGAATGAGACCCAATTCAGACTGCTTTCCTAGGCACCACCACAACACTTACAACAATATATTATTGCATTAAAAAAGACATCGCTAGTCAGAATCTCTGGAAATCTCAGAGTAAGTATAAAGACTAATGTTATATGCCAAACTATCTCAGCTTGTTCATGTTGAAGACCTTTGATCTGTCTAGTTGAACTGGCCTAAAGGTTTTTGACTTTACTTTCAAAGGAAAAATCTCACGGGCTGCCGAAGTGGGTACACTGATACTAGTCTTCATCTTTTAAACTTGCATCAATAGTTCTTTGTTCCAGTGGTCTCCCATCCATATAATGAGTATATCAAAAGGTGTTCAGTGTATATCGGTGGACATACACCTTATGCAAGGGGCATCCTGCAGCCATGCACGAGATCAAGCATCATGGGAATGGGAGCATGGCATGCACAATGCACTGGTCAGTGCAACTGAGATGCTTAAGTCCCCTGTCCATTCATTCACTGAGTAAAACCTCACCTGGATCTGTCACAGCAACGTTATAGAATCTGAAGAGACAATGGAGTGAAAGCTTGCAAGGACAAAATTTAATTTTTTCAGCATGAGGCAGCAGATTCGGGTCAACTGACTGATGCTGATGGTTTTTACAAGACACTGGAAAAGGTCAAGATCATAAAGGCCATCTCAGTTCTTGAAAATGTATGATGCAGTTGTTCTTTTCTTCTTATGTGGGTGACTCCTTATCTATCAACAATACTGAAGCTATTTCATAGTTTCTTAACCCAGAAAGCCCAGCCAAAGGACTGCATTCTGAATTTGGCCCACCAGAAGAACGCAATCAACCCATAGTTCATTCCTTGCCACCTTCTTTCTTGCAGGCTGCTGAGGTGGCAGCCGGACACACGCTGCAGGCTGGACAGATTGCTCTGGTAGCCTCCTCTGTTCCAGACACTTCAGGAGGACCTTAGTTCCTCCACTGACATGCTATTAACTGTGTACCTCTCAAGGGACAAATATGCTAGTTTTCACAGCCTCACAGGAAGGGGGTATCTGATCATGTCACAGGAGGACAAGGAAATATGTCCTGCCGAATAACCTTAGTCACAGGATCTGCCTTCCAGGAAACTGAGTATGTGCATTCCCTGGTGGTCTGTGTTTGCATTTGGGATCATAGGATGAAGTGTTCACATGTTGGAGAAGGTCTCCAGAATATGGTCCTCCATAAGGGACTGAGACCAGATCCAATCATGATCTTCCCCAGTAAGGGAAGATCAAGCCATTTCAACAGTCCTCTTTGCCAGTGGTTTCTCCCCACCTCATCTTTGTGGAGCTGGTATGGGAGCCAGTTACACTGGGTACCTGTGCTGAAAAGTCGAAGCAGGGCAGTTAGCATCAGAGGCTTACTGCTGCTGTACAACTTTCAGCATAGCTACCCGTCCTCCGATTGAGTCACCGTGAGGGCACTGATGTGTCGATGCACCGTGCACTGGCTTCTCTCAGTGTGCAAGTGTCTAAGGAGGACCTACGCCTTACCAGCAGCAGCAAGAAACTTGCTTCTCCGCCGTGGAGCTGCACCTTTGCCTGCTTTTCCTCCCTTTCCACCGAGCAGAGGGCGCTCCGCTCTCATAAGTGGCTCCTCAGCACATTCCTGGGATGGAGCTTAACCACTGGAAGGAAAAAGTCCCGCGCACACACGCAGAGACACACATACACACTCTAGGAGACAAAAAACCCCAAGCTCAAAACAAACTGCGCGCTGAGAAAAGGTTTCTTGAAACCCTTGAAAATCCAGCCAGGCAACAGGCTTGTGAGCCAGCGAGGGTGCGGGAGGCCCCAGCCGGCCAGCCAGGCACGGCGCTGCAAGCTGGCAGGCAGCGCTTGAACTCTGCGAGGCTGTTCCCTTGCAAAGGGCACCCTCTCCCTCCCCGGGATCGCTGGGCGGTCTGGTCCCGCTGCCACATTATTGTGCAGCGCAGTGGAAAAGCCACAATGCGAGCTGCTCTCTGGGGGGGGTGGAGACAGACACGGGCGGAGTCAGGGCTCAAATTCTTGAACCTTTCACATCCTTTCTGTAATTTGAAACATACTTGTTCCCATTCCAGAACCATTTTTTTTTTAAATTCCTTCCTTGAGGCTGTGGAAATACGTTCAGGAAAAAAAAAAGAGAGAAAGAAAGAAAAGAAAGGAAGGAAAACAGCAAGCCCACTACTTATCAGAGGCTCCAAAACAAAACAGAGAAACGTGAGAGCGTAGCCCTCCCCAGCACAACTGCTTGCGGGCTCAGATTTCCCTTCAGAGGGGTCATGGCTGCTGCAGTCATGGGTTTGGAACACAGCTGGTCCTGCCTGCAACCAGGCAAAAAAATCCCGTCTCTTCTGCAAATGGCATTTACCTCCGTTCACTTTGCAAGCTCTTGGTGTTCAGAGCAGAGGAAGCCATTTGCAAAAAGCTTACGGCACTGGTTTGTGCCCTTACAGTTCCCGGTCATCTTCAGTGGGTAATGCCCCCTTCCCACTCCAAGCCCCTTCCACACCCCCTCCCAGTTGGCCTGGGATGGAAGGGACATCAGCATGTCCCTGTCCTGTGCACTTCAAGTCACACACCTGTAAGGACTCCCATTTACCTCCTTCCACAAGACTACCAGGGAGACAGTTCCCATGTTTAGGGTGGAGTGTACACACACATACATGGCTAATGTGCACTCTGAAAGATTTTGAATGTCCCTAATGTCCCCAAAAGGCACGGAGTAGCACGGAGCACCCTCTTGCATCAGCCAGGCCATCACTGCCCACTGCTTTCCCCCTGGGTAAACCATAGCAGGTGACTGTGCTGGTGCAGCAGGACTTTTTGTTTGCTTTGTGTAAGGAAGTAACAATTACCAGTGACACTAAATGCCACCTTGGGTCAGAATTGACCTGAAGCTCTTGAGTTGCATACAAGCAGTTGCAGTGCAGCTGCCTTGCCAGCGCTGGGCCAGGCAGTGCTGGAGCAGGGCTGCTAAGCTGTCAGAAGGAACACCTACCCCTCTCCCATCCACTCAGGGACTCACACCCTGCTCTTTCGAACCAGAAAAACAAGGATGAGGGGAGAAGCTTTCATGTTTCGTTGCCATTATCATAGGTCTCAACTGTGTTAATGTGGTATCATGCTGTTTACATGTGTATGTATATGGATGGGTGTGAGCAACCCTTAAGGAAGGCGTGAGGTTTTCCAGGAGAGAGTCAAGTGGGCACATGTGCATCACTTGAAGCAGCTGGAAGACTGCCTCACCAGGAGTCACCTCTGCACATGGGGGAGAAGTCATCCAGAGGGAAGGAAGGGAAGGAAGTCCGTGGGCACAGGACATAGCCCTTACATGCTGTACTCCTCCCCTGTCACAGCCACTGCTCTGCACAGCTGGGGCAAGCTGGGGAACTTGGAGAGTATTTCTGTTTCCTTGGGTGTAGAGCTAGAGAAGGAGGAGGAGCAGGACTCTCTGGAAGACAGAGATGGGGTGGGTATGTTTATTCATTTTTTTGGAAGGGACAGTGTGACATTTCAGGGTTTCCCCATAGCTGAGTCGTGCCTTTCAGCCACGTGCCCTGTGTAGGATGGCAGCTAGGTTATGCCCACCAGGGAACTCCTCTCCTTAACCCAGCTCCTGCCAGCACAAGTCACCACACTGATACTTTGCAGATTGGCAGGAAACGCCACAAAGCCCATGTGTGCTTAAATATTTCACGTCACACAGCACATGTTATTCTGGCTGCCTGCAACACTGCAGCATTTGGGCTCCCTCCCTCTGAGGAGATAAAGCATCCTGATAGCTTAGCTGTGTTTATCCAGACACCATCAAGATGGTCTTTGTCTCTGAAGCTGGACATTTGGAGCTCATAGCATCTTCTGAACGTTGCCCTCAGATGGGAGCCATCCTGCTCAGGGCATCCCCACCATCTCTCTGTGTCCATCCTTTGCCCTCAGCCTGGATTCCTGCTTTTTAGCCAATATAATTGTAGCATGGTGTCTTGTTTATCACATTTCCTTCACTTTTTGCAAATAAGCCTTGGCTACAAATACAAATGCTATGCCAACTTCTTTCTTAGGCATCTTGGACACTAAAGGATTATTAGTGTTCTATTCAGGCCCATGTTGGCAATCCCCACCCTTCTCTAGATTGCCCTCCAAACCCAGTTGGAGTTGCTATTAAATATGAGACAAGACCTCAGTTAAACATGTATTAAGTTAGTGACTCTGGGCTGTTACCAACTTTCTAGAGATAGCACATGTGACTCACTGAACTAGATGACAGACTAACAAGTTATTTCACCTGGTCATATTTATCAGAGCAGGTTTGTCCTGCCTTTTTTACAGGGATCCCTGTCTCACAGGTAGCAAGCAGGCCAAATGAAATCTATTCCTACAGGCATTGCTCTCTGCAGTCTGTTTTTACTCTATTCCAGCCCCACATACCTAATTCATGCCCTGGTTAGCGAAAACAAAACAGTTCAGTCCCCTCTGATTCGAAGATTTTTGGAGGAAGACACCTAGATTTCTTGGGGCCATTGTTCAATGGACAAACTCTGTAGATGGGACTCCCATCCTAATTCAAATGGTGTGTTAAGAAGTGATGGAGAAAAATCAGCGCTTGTCAGTTTTCCAGAAAAGAAAATGCCCCAGGCCATGCTCTTCCTCCCCAGATGCTTCCCTGTACCCATCACAACTCCCGGGCACCATCTGTGGACCTCTACAGAGCTCATGATCTAAAGCAAGCAGCATGCCAAAGGTAAGTGGGCCAGAGCCTTAGTCTGCAGCTTGTCACCATTGTAATGTTGGGCATCTCTAAAGGGATATTAAGTCCTTCAAAAAGGCAGCTGAAAATTCTCCTTATGTAGGGAAATCTCTGTGAGATGCTAGCTAAGAGAGCCATCCTACCCATCTGGCCATACTGCAGAGACAGGTGGCATTTGGGCCACAATCCAAGAGCTCCTTAGCCATTCAAAATGGGGACCATAGTATCTTCAAGACTGAAGGAAAGTAAGAGAAGGTCTTACCTGTCTTTGCCCCTATATCAGATCCTAGTCTTAGGGGATGTGGCTGGGATAGACATGCCAATAGCTGCAGGCAGATAGAAACCTTCTGTTTTACAAATACCAGCTTGTAACCACTGCCCTTTACATAGTAGGCGGGTTATTCATTGCTGGAGTGAGTTTGAGGAAGGGACTAGGACAGCAAGAGAAAACAGCCCACGGAGAGAAGCAGCAAAGAAGAAAGGACTAACATGACCTGGAAGAAGAGAGCTGAGGCTCTCTGCTGACAGAACTTTGCAGCGGCTGAGAGGAGACACGTTATAACAGGCCGGCTGGAGTCACAGTGGTGCTGGGAGATGGAGGGGTGCAAACATATGCTCTCCAATGACTTCACTCTCTGTGCAAAGGAATATGCGCTGCTTCATGAGGGGTGAGCGCAGGGGACTGCTTTAGTAGCCTCATCGTCTCTGCTAACGTCTAGAAATTGGTTCCTTTTGAGGAAATAAGAGCATGTAGGCAGACTTGAAATGAGGACAGGAATCCTGAATTCAGTGTGACTTCTAACCGCTTGTCCCAGTCACAGGCCAGGACTCCGTTCTAGGCTCTGTGAAGCCTAAAGGAAGGTTTAGCTACACAGGAGGGATCCTCCCACATCCCTGCACAAAACAGAAGCAAGGTGGTCTCTGGGTGACAGCAGGGTGCAGGGAGGCAGGGAACATCAGTCTCCCTTTTGACACTGATTTGCAATGAAACTTTTTGCCTCATAAGTCTGTTTCTCCCTCTGATTTTATCTTCCCTTTTAGAAAATTGTGCAAATAAACCTGAGCTGCCTCATAGCTTATGGATGTCTGTACTATACTAAACGGCCCTCCAAGGAGAGGAGTAAAAAAGGTTAAAGGACTAATATGAGCCTTTGCAAGGACCTGTGTCCATGCCAGGAAAAGGTGTGATCCACAGTCCTGCTCCAGTTCCATTCCCCAGCCTGTTCCAGTCAGCTGTGACTTTTGTTAATCCCTGTCCTGGGGCTAGAAGAAAGCAAGACCAACAGTTCAGTTTGCTCTGACAGGACTGAGCCCTGCTTGAAAATACTAGGAAACCTCCTGAGTCAGCAGCTCACTTGCTCCTACTCTTGGAATAGCTGAGATTCCCGGACACAGTAACTTGACTCTACTCCTGGCTCAGGGCAGCCACTAGCTGAAAGGCAAAATAAAATCCCCTCCTGGCCCATTAACGAGGCCTATTCTGGGTTCAGGAGAAACCAGTCTGACTGATGAACTCCCCTGGCTCAGGGGCTCTGGCTGGGGCTGGAAGAGTTATTCTTTCCTTATTCAGCAGACAGGAGGATGCTAATGGAGAGCATATGGGAGGGGAGGGAGTACTGTGGATATTGCTGGAGGACAGCCAGACTGAATCAAAGCCCCAAGAAGCCTATTCTCCACCCGGGCAATGCTAAAACAGGCCGTGGAGAGACAAGAAGTCCAGCTGTGATATGGGGGAGTTGGGAAAAGAGCCCTCTGCCTTCCCCAGCTTTTTTACTCCCACTCCAAATGGGACAATGGGGCAGTATTGTCACATAGTCCTGTAGGCATGGTATTCACAGTGGAAGACTTTCTGGGGAAGAGCGTGCCTCAGCCAGGCACCCCGTCCTGAGAGTCCTGCTATAGACTTCAGGGAAGCAAGAACTGCCTCTGTGCTTGCGAAGTGCCGTCTAATTTATGGTGCTATAGAAATGATGAATTACAACAGTCCTACAGGCTAGAGATGGAAAAGCCCTGTTAACTCCTCCAGCCCATCTCCCAGAGCTGATGCAGAGCTGTTGCCTCTCACACATTTCCTCAGTTTCTGTCTGGACATGTTTTGAACAAGCAAGCAACTGAGGTTCCTGTATTTTTCACTTCTTAATTCTATTTAAAAAACCAACTCCAATGTGATTAATGTAGTATGGATTACCCAGCTGCTTGGATGTGTCAAGCAGGATGGAACAGGGTGCATCAAAGGCACCCCACGTTTGCCTTACCTTAAAGATAAAATGGAGGACTGGCTAGTGAAAACTTGATCGCAGCTTGAACTGAGAAGCTTCCCATTAAGTAGGAGGGCAGTTAGAATCAGCTCTGGTAAAAATTAGGTGTGTCCTTTTTGGCTCCTGACAATCTGTTAATGTAGCCCTGACTGAGGCAGATTTTGGGCATCCACGATGCTTGGCCTTGCATCATTCACCAGAGCTTAATTAACTAAGGAGTCTGGCTTGTTTAGCCTAGCAAAGGGGGATATAATTGCAATCTATAAATAAATACTTCAGGGGGTGAACACATGGGGAGGAGGAAAGAGCTATTTAAAGATAAAGGACAATGCTGGCACAAGAACAAATGGGTATAAACTAGCCATGCATACATTTAGGCTAGGGATTGTCAGGTTTCTAATGCTGAGAGCATTGACGCTCTGTGAAGGCCTCCCAATGGGTTTAGTAAGGCCAAAAAACACGCTGGTTTTAAGAGGCAGTTAGACACATTTACTCAGCTGATTGTATGAAATGGCTGGCTGTGCAAGCAAGGAGCAGGACTTGAGAAGCCCAGAAGTAATGTCCTGAGGTTCTCTGGGCTGCAGTAAGTATAGGATGAGTTTTGGCTAACCAGCTGCAAGGTTCACTAGGTGGGAAAGAACTGAAAGACCAATAAAACCTGAGAAATGTAAACTGTACCTTCATTGTATAGCAGGCAGATTATCAATCCAGGTAAAACTGGAACCTGAAGCTAACCCCTCTCCAATGATTAGGCTGGCTGGTTTGGTTTAGAGAGGTTTGTGGGGGCAGGAGGAGATTATCAACAACAGTCAGTAAAAAGAGTCTGCGATGAGTTTGTGTGAAAACATAGGCAAGAGGAAAGAAGAAAAGAAATAATGATTGGTTTTCCTGTGAGCAGGTTGAGGCTGGGAAGCCCATAGTTCTGTTTTGCCATCCTCAGAGGCAAAAAGATCTCATGAGCCAGAAAACCTTCAGCTATGAGAACATCTCATCATGTTCTTCAGTGGAGTCACAGCTCAGCCTGACCTCAGGCTGAGACCAATACATGGTGCCCCTGCATGCAGTAATCCTTCTCTATGAAGTCATTTGCCAAACAGACACTGGGTGTCTTTCCCTGTGACTATCCTGCAAAACAGTTGGAATAAGAGAGACCTTGACCCTTGACTAAGGCATGCTGGAGAGGCAGATGTCCAAATCTTAACCGCCTTATCCAACTGGAAGCTATAACAATAAATCACATACTCCAGTTTACACCACCAGCACAAACAAGATAATGGACCTTATACCAGAGCAAGATCTGTTGTAATATAGCACTTTGTTTCATCCTGTTCCTGCTGAGAGTAGAGGGATGAGGGACAGCCAGCAGAGAAGAGACAGCTATACAACTGGCACAGACCTCCCTTGTATTGAGGGAATTTTCCTGTGGGACTCTCCTGCCTGTTTGAGTTCTCTCTATGCTCCGTAACCAGTGCAAAGCAAATTTAGCACAGACCAGAGAATCCATCTTAAAGTGCCTTAGGGGAGACAGAGAATATGGTATAAATGGAACTGCAGCAATGTCTCTTCTAATTCTTGTAATCCGTCACCTAGCTGCAGCAGTGATAGGTGCTTTAGAAATCCACAGACAGTCTAAGTATGATTTGATCACATTAGTGGTGGCCCATGCATCAAGAGATTCAGAGGTTTTATTCAGAAAGGCATTAAAATAAAGATGGTTGTACTTCCAAATCTCTTTTGTCTGGGAAGAGGATATCTCCTAAGGCTGGCTTTACTCCTGACATTTCTCATTCTTCGCTTTTCCTTACAGATCAGAAATATAACACGAAATGCCTTGTCTTGCTATTTTCATCATTCTGCAGTCAGCCTCAGTGGGAATCTGAGGCAATGAGGGTGGGAGGTGATGAGCTGAGTCAAGTCTGAAATATGGTTCCTTGCACTAGAAGGATTTAGATGTGGCTTCTGTTTAAGTCACCAGTTCAGGTCTTCTTGATGCTGAAAGATGACGGCTGTTATATGCTCTCTTGAAATGAGGTACAGGGTTTCCATCCAATTACTAGCTAACTTTATGCAGTAGTGTAGAAAGCTGAGAACTGCATGAAAGCACCAACACGTTGGCTGGGGAAAAGCACACAGGGCAAGCTTGTCCTGTCGCTACTTGTATTTTCCTGTCTATGTGAAGCTTAGACATTTTTCATCCTCCAGGTCTAAAGTTCTTGGCCTGGTAACCTTCATTAAGCTGAATCAACTTTAAAAAATGGGAGAGAAGATGAGGGAAAAAATTGATTTTGCTTTGAGGGGGGGGTTTATTTGAGATGCAAACCAACAGATTTTTTCCTTCGACCTCCCAGAACCGAAGAGAATTTATTGGTCATTTTCACATTTTTAACTGATATTCTAATTTTCTTCACAAAAACACTTCAAACATAGAGAACCTTAATAAATCTTTAAAGCACACAGCTAAAAGTGTTCACACAGGCTGTAAAATTGTAACTCTGGATTTGTACAATTCATGCTTACGGTCAGTCATGTCAAGCTTTAAAGAATCTACCACTTCAGCCATCTCGAAAACGTAGTAAATCTAGATTATGCATTGAAAGTGCTTAGGGACTCTGGGTATTTATACCAATGAAATGCCAAAATATTTTACTGACATGCTCCATTTTTTACATTCTTTTACTAGCAGTTAATTTTTTTATATATATATTTTAATGCTGACAGTTATATTTTGGCTATTCTTAGTTTGCAACTGGCTAGGCCTCCTCTAGTCAAAACAGGAGTCTGAACAATTTCACACACACGGCACCCTGGGCAGAAGACAGCGGAAACCTCACAGATATGTGCGTGGCTTGGGCTGAATATAGTTAGAGCTACATCTTTGAAAGCTCCGCAAATGTCACACACAGAATTTCAGGCTTTTTCCATAAGAATGATTCACTGGGGTGCTGCTGCTAAAGGGTCTGTGTCAGTCCCCGGTGTCCCCACACAGGGCCAGAGCTGTGATGCTGTGGAAGTGAAAGGGGTGACTCAGTAGGGAATATTTCTTCTGCGTCAGCAGCACTTTAAAGCACCCAAGGGATGTACACAACTAGAAATATAAACCGAAGCCTCTAAGGGGTGTCCACCATATAGTGCAGTTAAGAGATGTCCAAGTCAACCCTAGTACCCAAGGCAATGCAGTTGCATTAACGTAGCTCTCTCACTGGGCTCGTTACCCTCTCTTTTAAATGTATGCACCTAACATGGCTACATTTCTTTCCTGACCCAAATTAGCTCTCCTACCTAATTTTGAGCATCTCTGTATGATACCGCTTGGTGCTACACAGGCATCACCAGTAGCTCTCTCTGCTGGAAGGGTGCCAGGAGCACATTTTATTTACAGATGAAAATCACTTAGAAAAGGCCAAATTCCTTCTGCATTGACAACGAAGTCACACAAAACTGGTGCATAAAAGATTTAAATGTAGTTAACTAACTCAGACCAAGCTCACTCAAACTAAAGGAAGAGCAGGAGCATGCTCAGGGAGCCCAGATCCAGCCCCAGCCACCTGGCGACCCCAACCCACAAAAATGGCATGAGGTTTCTGCAGCTCACAGTGTTTTAATCCTGACTGCCAGGGCCCTGATACCCTCACCTGAGGCTTCCCCCACCCTGTCCACGGCCCAGGACCCCATTTCAGCCCCTCAGGTCCATCAGTCCCTGCATCAGTGACACCATAGGATGCTGGTCTCCAACTGCCCATGGGGGAGCCAACATCACAGCCCAGCCTTGGCCTCTCCCCATCCCCAGGGAGGTGCACGATGGCCAGGGCTGGGGCTGCCCCAGTGCCCCTGGCTGGGGTGGTGGGACAAGCCTGGGCTGGCAGCCCTGCTGCCCCATGGGGTTCCCTGCAGCTCCCTGCACCCCATCCCCAGGCAGCCACCAGCCATTGCTGTCCCCTGGCGCCGACTCCTCTATGCTCAGTAACTGCTGCCTGGCTCTTTCCCACAGGTCAGGATGTTAAGAAGAAAGGACAAACTCCAAAGATTACCAGCTAATGCCACCCCCACTACACTGTAAAGCAAAAACAATCTAAAGATCACAACCATGGTCTCCCTCCTCCTCCTCAGAGTCCAGACTAGGTACTCAAAGGCATAATTGAACATAAGACATATACTTAATTCCTGGCAGAAACAGAAACTGCTTTTGGATTTGAAAGACCAGCTACCCTTTCACCCCATGAGGAAGGTTTGGTTTTATTGTATTATCCATTCACTCCTCTGAATGGCTCTCACTTCCCACTTTGTGTCCTTCTGGCAAGTATTGATATGCTTCTTTCTTGCTATGAAGAGGATACCATGAACCTGTCTTCCTTCAAACTGTTTCTCAGCTCACCTTTTGCTGTGGTGTCTCTGTGAATTAGGTCCAACTGTAATGATTTAAAGATAGTGAACCCACTATGTTTTGTTTTACTTCTGATGTATTTACAAATACTTGGCATAGTAAGTGAGACAAACTCAAACAAACGACATTCCTAGGTTTACGTCTCTTTCCAAGTACGATATGGTAGCTACGGATGACTTTACTCCACACCCTAGGGAACAGTTTAAGTATCAAGCAGTTTTGGAAAAAAACCCTAGAAGTTCAGAGATTAGAAACCATTAGAAAAGCCCACTTCTGCCAGATCATGGCACTAGAGGTCATGCAGTCAACCCTCCCTTGCTCTTCCTCCTTACCTGCTCACTTAAATCCAAGATGCTGAAATGAATCAGCAGATCAAATGGCAGATCATGACTAAGGCGCTTTCTCCAGGCAAAGGAGGCCCAGGCCAAGCCAGAAGCAATACTGGTGGGGTTTCAGGGGAGGCTTCAGATTTGCCCTGAAGGTCTTTCCATACAATGCTGGGCTGTAGAAGATTATTTTATCTTTGCCAGTCAAAAGCCAGAGGGACATTATGCTCACCTAATGTTATATATCAAAGCAGTGACACAGATGGAAGACAATGAACTGTGTTCAAGACCTACAGTATTACAGAAATATCGGAATAAGAGTGTCATGTGCTACTGGCCCTGAGAAGAAGCAGTCTATTCTGGCAGCAGGAGAGCCACTAACTCTTAGGTGCTGCAGTACCATCAATAGCAACAGACTCATCCTGTGAGGAGGCAGCCTTCTGTGCTTTGTCATGGCACTCTGGGTGCCATTAAAAATAAATCCATACTGTAGCAATGGTACAGAACACAAGGGTGCTTATAAAGGATCTGTCTTTATTTTCAGGCCATAGCCATAAAATCTGGACCAATATGGATGGCACATACAGCCATGTGGAAGATTTCATTCTTTCCAGCTGTTCCTCATTACCATTTGCTTTCAGTAATTTCAAGGAATACTGTAGCTGCCTTTTCCAAATCTCTGTCAGACTTTCTTCCAGACAGAGGGATTCAGGTGGCTTTAGTCATTCCATTTTTTTCCAAAGAAATCAGACTTCTTCTAATACAGTGTAATAAGGGCACTGTGTCCCCAGGAGGGACCAATTCTCATTTCCTGGCCCAACACTGGAGGTAGGTAAGTTACAAAAATAATTCTGCAATCTGTGGCTACTGTTGCACACCAGAGCTGGCACTCGTAGGAGAAGGTTTAGAAATGAATTGCCTATTTACAAAGGAAGCCCAGTGTACTCAGGACTGGCTTGTTCCATAAGGAGTACAGCGGGACTCCTGCAGCACTGCTAAAATAACAGGAAGAGTAACAGGGACTGCTACAGGAACGAGTTGTAGGCATCCAGAAAACCCAAAGGAGGCACTGATTTTGTCGGCTGCACAAGGGCAGCTGTCACCTCCCGTCGGCCATTCGGGGAGCGGATGGTGAGCAATGCATAGCCAGCCATCTTGTCTCCAGTCAGACTCAAAAATCCATGTTTGCCAAGTAAGAAGGAACAAAAATGTGTTGAGCAAAAGATTTAATTTCCAGTGTCTATGGGGAAATCAACAGACAATGGGAAGCAACATAAAAAACATATACATGAAAGACTGTTATTTAAAACCAGTTGACATAGTCATTTTCAGTGGAATCTGGCTGGCTGTAGCCAGTATTTAATTCAAAAATTCCTCAGGAATGAAGGTCTTTCGCAGGCCAGCTTTATTTGGCTGGGGTTGGGCTTTGCTTTTTCCCACATCCCGCCTGCTGAAGTTAGAGGTTGATGGCAGGGAGCCTGATTCCTCTGCCTCTTCCTGTGCTGGACACAGCCAGCCAGCATCACCTCTTTTTTAAATTGTCTGCTAAAACTTCTGTATGCAACAGAAGCTGGAGTGGGGCAGGGAAGGAACAGGATCATCTGCTCTCCCTTCTGACAACAGAGCAAAAAGTTACCTGAAGGACCATCCATAAGGAGTCAAAGGAGCTAAAGAAACCATGTACACTCCAGAATGGGCTATGTAGGGTCCCATGGCAGTAACAGCTTTCCTGCCTGATACCCCATAAGCCATTAAGTGCTGCAAAAAGAGGCTTTCTCACACAGCAGACGACAGCAGCAATGCACTTGCTGCTAGCACTAGACATAGAAAATGAAAATAATGACATATCTAAAGAACCTTTTTAAAGCACTGACCAAAAAACATTAGACGATCATTTTCTACCCTCTAAGACGTGCACTTGAACTAGGGGCACTTAAGAACTCTGGCTTTACAAATGAGGGATACAAAAATGAGTCCTACTCAAATGTTCAGCAACACATGTAGCAGGTAGAGAATACACAGCAGGCTGATGTGGTTAAGCCATTCCCGTGTAAAGCCCCTCATATGATAGTAGTAAGGTAACCAACCCAAACCCACCCTTAAATCAATCATACACTCCACTACACTTCTCCTCTTTCTTGTACACCTCACTCGCTCTCATTCTGCCTCCTGGGATGTTCAGCCCTAAGCCTGCTAAACCCGAGGCATTGTCTCTTGTTGGCTCTAGCAGGCTGGGGAGGTGGGGTGCAGCTGATATGGCAACTCCAGATGTGTTTTTTCTATTCTTTGAAACTGTTCATCAGAAAAACAAAAAGCCCTGCGTTACTATGGAGACAGTATCTCTGGCACTGATGTACCCAGTGGGCGGCAGCAGCTTCCTGGCTGTGGAGATGCCCAAGGCCTGGTACTTGTGCAAACTCCTCACTGCTGAGTGTGCTCTGAAGCAGAGGGTTCAGCTGGATGACAGGCAGGGCTTTCTTGAGGTGGCCAAGAAAATTAGAAAGTGGTGGACCCAAGGACCTGGGGATTTTACACCTGAAAAGATATGTCAAAGTGAGACTAAGGTGAATTTGGAGGCACGCAAAAGTTGCACAAACCCCCCAAGAGGCAGTGCACAAAGAAAGCTGGTAGCCTCTTTTGAGATGAAAACGTTTGCAGATGTTTGAATTATTGTATTTATAGAGAAAATAGCAGGAAGAGTGGAGAAACTAAGCAAGATCTTTCTGCAGAAGGAGATTTTTTTCCAGGAAAGCAGTGGAAACACCATCTTTTGAATCATTTAGAACTTATATCTGCACTTGGTAAAGGAAATGATCCTCTGCCGGTCCCCAGGAGACACACAAAATGAGACCAATTAGGGCTTCTCCAGCTTTAAATACTAGGACTGTGCAAAGACATACTTTATCCTTATTATCTTTGAAAGTGAAAATGAATAGGGTGTGCCCCAGCTGAATTAAAATCAGGGCTTGCATTATGTAAAAAGCCAGAGTAGATGATCTGTTCTGTCCTTAAAATCTCTGAAAACATGAGCACAGGGTTACCAGATTGACTGGGAATATCTGTTCATGAAGGCCAGTCTTAACACTGTCCACCTGATGAAGCCTCAGAGGACAGTGAGAATAGCAGGTAATCCATCTCGCCAAGGGTATATTGCGGTATACAGTGAAAGAAATTTCCTTGAACCAGGGAAGTGATCCCTAAAATCTGAAACTTCTATCTGTTTTAAGTATATACTGTGTTTACCATATCTGACTACCACTCCTTTCCCAGGCAGATACTGCTAGTGATCAGAGAATATCCAGACCATTTTACAGCCCAGATCTAATAAACGGGCTACTTTTATTCCTGGCGTAATTGACCTCACAGAAATCATTAGAATTTTAACAACGTTACTCTGACTCTTTGGCTCTGCAGTGAGCAGTAGGACAGGGATCCACAAAGTGGACAGAGTAACCCCACTAATAAAGATTAGACTGTGGGATTGCTAGAAGAATTGTGTTGTGCGTTGCCCCATGGTGTAGATGTAGATGTGACCTTCTGGATGTGCTCACAAGAACCCTGGGAAAGGTCTGGAGTGTTGCCCACTCTCATCTACATTTTTCTCCCCAAAGCAGTTTTGCTTCATTACTGTTCAAGAAACTGAGAATGGCTGTTGACAGGAAGAAGCCCTATTAGCAGAGACACCGTCCTGGAGGTGGTAAGGAACAGACATTAGGCTGCTGTCTAAATCATGCAGCAGTCCAGCTGGCCGGGGCTTATTCCTCCTGACATCTGCTTTCTGAGGTACTGCCATCCTTATTAGATTCCGTCAAAAGCCATTTTGCCACCAAGCTGCATAGCTTCCTGGGACGTGTGTCGCTGCAGGGAGCCCACCATGCCCCATCCATCGTCCTGGAGAGATGACATCCACCCCAACAGCAGAGACTGGCGGGGGTTACAATGCCTTTATTCAGAAGCATTGAAGATCTCCCCCCCATGGAGATACTCTGCATTTGGCTGGCTAAAATGGAACAAACTCATAATTTGCTATTGCAGAATTAGAAATGCAGACACTCGTGACATTTGCTCTGAAGCCATCTAACTCAGGACAGTGTTCCCATCGGGGCTCAGATGTAGAGGTGTCTGACTGGATGACACCTTCTCAGTGGAGTCCAAGGTAAACAGGTGCTACAGGATGGGGTGCTGAGAGTTCAGCAGGTGGTGAGGAGTGATCGCACAAACCAGTGCTGTGCTGGGCATGTGGTATAGCTAGAAGACTCACCTTGTTTTCAAAATTGAAATTCTTTTCCTGGCCCTGAAATAACTCATGGCTCTGCTGGAGAACCGTGGTGTTAATTGGTATCCCATTTTGACCAATTTCATTTTGCTTCCTAAATTTTCCGTATCATAGATGGTTGGATGCAGCATCCTGCTACTTCAAATGTTGCATAGCGTTGCTGTGCTGTTAGATAACTTCCTTCCTCCTTGCCAGAAATAGCTACATTTCAATAGCAAGTGAAGAGATCCTAGTATTTATAGTTTCTAGAGCTTCTAGTTGGGATCACTGAGATGTATAAACATAAATCTATGGTTTGATTTTGCTGTCTGGAGAAGAAGCAGTTAATAGGGAGGAGCATCCAGTATAGTCAGCTTAGCCACTCCACCAGTACCTGCCAGGTAATGGACATTTCTGTCCAGCCACTCCCTCCTCAACCCTTTCCACTGTTCTTTGTACTCAGGCGGCCTGAAAGACATTACTCTGGAGCCTGAAGAAGACAGGATACTTCACTAGCACTGTTGTAAGCTCTGTTTTAGACTCTGTGACAGAATATTGAGTTGTTTTAGACCTTCAGCAGGCTGATGATGTTCCCCTTCCTTGGAGTCAGCCCACTGAACAATAACAATAACAGGACCAGTCAGAGTCACTGGCAGAGCTACTGGGAGGGCATTTCTGCTGGCAGGAGTGGCTGGGGAGGTGGATGTACCCAGCAAGCTAGTGAGCTGTGTTCACTCACCCGAAGGCTGATTAGGTGGTACATGAGACCTTGGCCCCTCTCCAGCTTTAGCCTTCCCCCTTCTCTCAGGAATAGCGGCGCAGGTTAAAAGCAGGACTGAAGAAAGCACAGCCTTACTTAACCACACATGGAAATAAAGAAACATCTACAGCAATATGGGGAATCAAGGGAGAGGAGATGAAAGGAAGGAGGGAGATAGGAAAAGAGGGAGGGAAGGAAAGGATGGCAGGGGATCCTTTCCAGCTCTGCTTACAAGGTGCTGGATAATTCATGGCTCTTGTTTACACTGCTCCAGACCACATCACAGACATTCCCGGTTAATGGCTTCCATCTGGAGCAGCCACGTGCTGCCCAGCCTCCCCCTTACCACGCTGAGGTCCCTGCCAGCAGAGGAGTGTCTCCCTCCAGACCTTTCCATCCTCCTGCTTCTCACACACTGCTGTTCACCAAGAGGACTGGTGCATGCGCCATCTCTCTCTGAGACATTACTGTCAAGTTTCCATGACCCAAGATAAGGGGGCTGGGATATACCTCAGACAGAGGAAAGCCCTGTTAATGTGGGGCCCACAGGATGTGCTGGAAATGCGATGCAGGGACACCCAGTCGTTCTGCACAAGCTCAGACTGAGTCCAGCAGGGATTATTAGCTCTGGCTCAGCATCAACCCTGCTGGACCTGGGCTGCTTCCCAACAGGACCACTCAAGTGTCTCCACATTGTGCTTCCCAGCACTCTGGGTTTGGGAGGGTTTATTAGCTTGGGCATGTTGCCAGACATGATCTGCCTTTCTGCATCTATATAGTGCTTGAACTAAGAGAGCTTCACCATGCTCAGAGCACAGTGGAAAGACACCTGCTTGGCTCTAAGGGAGCCCAGCTCTGGCCAGGTCAGTGCTAAGCCAGACTTAACAGGCCTTACTGGATCCAGCAGGATTTGTGCGAAATCTCTCCGGTGTCTTTGCACCGTAGTTCCCAGCCCTCGCAGCTCCAGCAGTGCGGTCCTGAAACAATCCCACTGATTCTGCCTGGGGCGGGTTTACCAGGTTGGGCTCTGCATTTTGCAAAAGTGGCAAAGCCACTCAGAGACCTGAACTGGTGCTGGAAGCAGCGCGGCCATAGTTGCATGGTGCAGCACAAAGCTTCAGTTTCCGAGTTCTGCCAGACCTGGCCTGGCTCAACTTTCTCTGCATCTGCGGTGAGGACTGAAGTGCAGAGGCAGAGCTGTGTGTGGGGTCCAGGACCAGAGCAGTGAGGATGCTGGAGCACAAAGGTGCACAGTGGAAGTGGAACGGCCAGAGGAGACAGTAGTAAGGAGGGACTGCTGCAGATCTGGGTAAGCTGCATCCAGAAGATCCAGCCCTCAGTTGGCCCAGAGGACAGAAGATGGGGCCTGAAAACTGAATTTAGACTGTCATGACATGCAGAAAATTCAGTGAAGTTGGATTCAAACCCAGGCTATCAGGGCAGTTAAAGCTAATTTATTTATTCTGAGTGTCCTACAAGGTCTTGGAGGTGTGGTCATGGGTTAAAGGGAGAGACACTGGGAGATGAGCTCCTCACTCTGCTCTCTTTGTTTCTGTCGTGGTGTCTCTCGCACTCTCTCTCTCAGCTAAGCAATACATTCCCAGTATCTGTCAAGTCTGATCTGCTCTGAGCTCCAATGAGAGGCAGGCGAGGAGCTGAGATGGGAATGAAACAGATTCCCGGTCCGTGACGAGGCGCTGAGACCCCTCACCGCGCCCCATGCGGGTTGCCCTGTCATAAATCATCGTTTGTCAAATTCAATAAGCATCTTTAACAGAAAAATGACGCTATCTCCTGGGAGCCCCGAGTGCCTGAAATTCTGCACAGATGTGGAGATACCAAAATATGAGGGAAGGGGGGAGGACAGGGAGGGAGAAGGAAGGAGGACTGATTTTGCATGGCAGAAAGGGGATTCTTGTCTATCCTCTGCTCCCTCCCCATCCCTTTGCCTCCCATCCCACCACCACACATGCAGCCATGTACACTGTCTTCCTGGGAATGTTTCAGACCCAGCCTGTGGCATGTGTTTTGCATCCTCTAAAAGGAGGAAGCAGGCTGTGTACACAACATGGAAAACCCATCCACTTTGGGGGTCCCAGGCCTACCACAAAAAGCCCCCCTGCTAGCCCAGGGACATGGAGATGGGAGGAGGCCCCTGGGGAACAGCTTCCTGCTTTGGACTGAACAGGTCATGGGATACATTTCATTAGAAATCGTGCTGATGCTGTTTCCACTCCCCTGCCAGCAACATGAGAGCTGAAGTCTCCGTTAGACACCCCATCCCTTATTGTGCAACAACGGGAGGCAGGAGAATAGGGCCACCTCAGGGGGTTCAGCTGTGAAATCTCACTCCTCACTGGAATGCGCCGCACTCCGGCCAGAGCCAGGGACCAGCACTATTTATTGTAAAGAAAAGGCTGAGTGCGTGCTGCTGTGCGCGCTGAAGCTGAAAGCAAGGCTCCATTTATGCACGTACAGGTTGCATTGCACTGTACATTATCCATGCCTAAAACGCCACGTATAAATAGGGATAGATGCAAATACCCATGACAGCCATTTTGTCTCCCCCACAGGACTACGGTGCCTGTCTCCAAAATGTAAAGTGCAAGTCTCTAAAGCTGCTTGAGCTGAAGTAGCAGACCAGAAGAGAGAGACTAGCGTCCTCTGCAGATCAGGCACCCGGGTGACACAGATCACAACACAGCGTCACAGCCAGCTGAAGCTCAGCCCAGCTGCCTGAGATGCATCCCAGACGAGGTCCTGCTTACGTGACACTCACCAGCTTGGCTGACACCTGGGCCGGGGAGAATAAAGCAGGCTCGGACAGCCATGCTCTGAGGCTTTTGCAAGCTGGGTTTGGGCACAGGGGAATGGCATGGCGTGGTGTGGCGCTCCCCAGCTGATGGCAGGCTCGCAGGCAGGCTGAGCTGTGTGGCTTTCTCTGCACCCGCTCACACACCCCCCTGTTGTCAATGAATCATTCAGGCCACTGCAGACAAATCTCTAATCACCTATCACCATCTATTCCTTCTAAGATATCTGTGCTACAGAGCTGCCATTTTAGAAAGAGCGTGAAGCTTTCTGAAACCTTTTACAGAGGCTATTTTGAATCCCTCTACCTTCCGAGCCACACAAGTACCTTGGTACCACAAACCGAATTGCTGAAGTTGCAGAGGGGCAGTATAAAAACACATTAAAATTCCAAATAAGTATTAAAAAGATCTTCAGTAGATAAATATGCCTTGACTTTGAAGGTCAGAGTATTGATCCATCTGAAGGCTAGAAGCAAGTACTTTGTGCTGCGCTTGTGATCCTCCCCTTGCTGTTATTATCATTATTGGCATTATTGTCACAGTAGCAACACCTCAAGGACCTATTCAGGATCCAGATGCCATTACACTGGGGACATGGAATTCAAGTGAAGAGACATATGATGAACAGTCTGATTCAAAACAAAACCTATACATTACAAAGAAAACACAGCAAATCCTTGTGAGTTGAGCTCGGTGCCGCTGCAGCCAGACCGCTCCCAGCACCCAAGCCAGGCTGTTAGAGGGGCTGCAGATCTCTGCACCATCTTGCAGTCCCTCCTGGAACCAGGCTGTTGATATACCCGGGAACTAAGTCCATCCTGTAAACAGCACGTATAAACATATCACAGAGATGTGCACTTGAGCTACCTTTGGGGCTGGTCCTCAACATGTTCCTCTTTTTCACCCAAAAATTTTGCACAAGTGAAAAGAGAGGAACGAGGCCATTTGTCTGGGAGCAGCCCCCTTCCCACCACAGCTCTGACAATGTGCTTGATGCCAGGCAGTCCTGAGCAAGCAGCTACTTTACCCACAGGCAGGTGGAAGGTGCATGCCTGTGTGTTCACTCCAGGCACGCACAGATGGAGAGTATGTGCCCCGAGCCATCACTCCGTGCGTGTACAGACGGCGAGCGCAGGCCTTGTGCAATCGCTCTCCGCATGGAAGATGGCGCGTGCCTGGCTGGGCCACCGGCCTCCGCGTGCCCCATGTGCCCAACACACTCGCCCTGCTGCAGCGCTCTGCCTTCTGCCCTGGCAGCTGCAGAACTGGAACTGCAGTTGCAGGCAAACACATTTCTGCCTGAAAGAAATGCAGGAGGCCTAATTTTAACCTAGTCCACATGGGGAGGAAGACAAGGGAAGTGCAGCAGGATGGGTTGCTGTAGAGGCAGTGGGAATTCCTGGGAATGGGGTAATTGTTGAGGCAGCTACCTATGGATCACATTTCTCCAGCAGCAGCGGGTTAACCTGAATTAACCCAAGGAAAGCTAGCTTGGGTGTGCCTCTGTGTTCTGCAAATACACTTCACAAATCCAGTTAGGAGAGTATGCCCAGAGAAAACTGGTGAAAGACAGACTACAGTATTATAGAGGTCAGTTATTTCAGACATGGAAATGATCATCTGAAACTGGGGTGGGGGAGGTAATCTTAAAGAAATAAATCAACTCTTTCCCCCACCATAATTCCTTGGTGATGGCTTTCCAATAGGATAAAGCTGCCTCTTTTTTTTTTCCCCTGCAGGGAGATATCAGGCTCAAAGACTGCTGCTGCTACAGCTGTGAATCTTGCCTAGCTTCAGTCTTAGGCCAGGTAAGTTCTGCTTGGTGAGAGAAGTAAATATTCTTCTTTAGACTACCTTCCCAAGGAAAGAAAGCTTATGCCTACACACCTCTCCACTTTGTTACCTTTTTAACACTGTGATGAGTTGCAGTTCAATTCGCAGAGTTCTCAGGCAATTAAATCCCAGGAAATATCTCATGTGTTAAGTTTCATGAAAATGAATGGCTGGATGAAGTACTGCAACCCAAATTAGTGTCTCCACAGAGGGGAAGAGGGGCAGAATCTAACTGTGATACACTCTGGTAGCAGCCAGCTAACCAGTCAGCCTGCCTGTACAGGTGCCCAGTCAGCACACAGGCAACTTGCATATGTGCAGTTTCCTACCCAAATGGGGTGTTGTAAAGATGTAGAGATGACATGGGCTACTGTACAATTTAGGGAGAAGGGCGTGAGTCTACAGGAGACGAAGCATCACTCACTTATGGAAGATTCTGTCAGCAGCACCTGTTCAAAGCTGCTTGAGGGTCTGCACTGCCAGAGGCAATCTCAATAAAGACTAATCGCTAAGTTCCTGAGTGTCCATAACTCTGAAATTCATGCAGGAGGGGAAAGGAGAAGATGTATGTAAATATTTTTAGCACGTGGCTCCATAATTAATGAACAAGATAGTCATATCAAACATGTACCCATACATCTGCTCATATCCTTCATTTCTCCTAAACCCCTAGGGTACCGGTAGTAGGAGTTCACAAACACAAAGCAAAGGTCACAATGCTGACAAGATATCTTTATTGCTAGACAACCCCCCAACCCACCCATGATAAATTAAGGCCCTTATTCCTGCTTAACCCATAACCTTTGTAGTAGACCCTGAAGGTCAGCCATTGCAAGTTTTCCAACCTGAGGACGGGGGCAGGTATGAGATCCATATTCAAAGGTCCCTTCTCTTCCTATCAGATGCACAAATCGGTTCACATAGCCTCAGCAGTACATCCATACTCCACCCCCCCAGCACAGACACACAGAATACTTGCACAAACGCACTGCAGTGGAGATAAAGCTAAGAGTTTACATGCAAACACACGCCCAGACATGTGTTCCTTCCTGGGGATGCCCCCTCCCCCTTGTGCTTTACACATTATATAAGAATTGTATTCTGTAGTATGCTCTGAGGAAGGCGGCATTTTGCCAGATTTCAAAATGGCCTCATTTATCACCTAAATCCCCTATGAAAGCTAGGGAATAAGGTTTGTAAAACAGCCCAGATTAATGAGGCTGCATCTACATCTTAATAGCTTTTGTGTGTGCACAGTACTTCAATCTGCGCTTGTGAGCAGTGCGTATTTCTGTGGTTTATGGACTCTCTTTATTCCTCTTACCTGGTATATCTGCTTGTGTTTCTGTCTAATTCTGTGTCTGCATGCTGCCTGTGTGCAGCACATAAAACCTCCTTCTGTGACTGTAGCTGGTTATGCTGCACGCAGGTGAAATTCTCCCTGTAAGTACCTCCTGTTCTGCAAATGTGATCTGTATAGGGAACCTGTTTATGCCAGGGTTTTGATATCAGTAGTGGCTGGTATACTTTTGTGCATGTTAAAGTCACCACTTCAGTGCCAGCTGCTTAGGCAATGGAGGCCTATATTTCTTCCCTGTGTTGGGGGAATTTCATTTTGCTGCTATATATAAGAATTCTGGTGAAGTAATTAACAGAAGCCTCCAGAGGCCCGGTTATGAAAACAAGGCTCCACGTGCCAGCTTCAGAGGAACCTTGTACTCCTTGCAAACTCCTCCAGGCAAGGAAGATATTGCAGCTGCAAAGGGAACATAACCCAGAGCAGGGAACAGCAAGCACCGAGGAGGTCCCTTGAAAACAGCTTTAGCAGAAAGCTGGAAAACACAGCAAATTAGAAAAGGAGGTTCCAGATGGGATCACAAAAGAAAAGGGCATTGGTTCCACTGACAGTGAAGATTAATTTTTAAATTACCTACCAAAAAAACCCTCCAAAAGCATTTGACCTGTGTCAGTCTAGTGGCTCTGATCATCTCTTATGTGGGACAGAGGGAATACTTGGAAATTCCCCTTACAGAGTTTCCCCTATGGCTCTTTCTTAGCTGCTTCTCCCTGGATTTCTTTCGCCCTTTCCTTATCCATTTCTCCTTCCACCTCTCCGATGAGGAACTACTGCTGCTGCTTTTTTTCTCCCCTCTCCCTCCCCCTGTCTGCTGTCAGCCATTTCACTTGGCTTTTTCTGCTCTTGCATTCACTAGAGCTGAATTCAGTGACAGCCCCTTGGCAATTTCCCTTTGCTGGTGACTCAGGTAATTGGATCTGGTGCCTTGGGGAGCTGCCAGGCATGATGTCACAGCTCTGCAGAAAAAAATACCCTATGTAATTGCTTGATACGCTAGCTAATGTCTCATCCTGGTGGAGGGAGGAACTCTGCGTTTGGGGGTTGCCAAGATTTCAGAGACTCAGGACTCTGTGGTCAAGGTGAATAAAGAATTATCTTCATTTCTTGTTTACACAGGCTCTTACTTGTTTACTACATGCTCATTAACTGCCCCATGAGCAGGGAGTCTGAATGTTCATAATAAATACCACAGTCCCTTTATGAAAAGGGAAGCACTGTGAATGTTTCATTAAACAAAATAAAATGGGAATGAAACATCAATACAGCACAAGAATGAACAGCTCTACACACGATGGTGTGACCCTGCATCTGGGGTTATTCTGCCCTTTAGCAACATTTGCCTACTGGCATTTAAATGCACTTGGATCCTTCAGTTCTTCCAAGATTGCAGGAAGACATCTCTCTTTTCCAAGCTGCAAGGAGAGGATCCGGAGGACAGGCTAGGGATCAGAAGGGGTCAGCATTATTCTCAGGGTAGACATCAGAGTTTATCTGAAATCCATTAAGTGAAGCAGCAAGATGAGAATGAGCTAATGGGCGATTCTTGCTAATGCACTAATAAAATGGAACTGAAGGTTTCTGCCTCTTCCCTGCACTGCCCCATCTTGTTTGGAAAAGAAACTCTCGGGAGTTTAGTATTCAGAAGAAGTTGACTGTTCCAAGTTCGCTTTTCAGATGTTTTATGTTGATCTTCTTTCTTTTGTAGACTTAAGGAGTCCAGCCAGCATGGATCTGGCAGGGTGAGATGTTTGGGCCTCAGCTCTCTTCCCACAGTTCATCTGCAAGGCTGAATCCATTGCTAGAGGTATTGATTGCTTTGCCAAGAGGAGGGGATGGGAGTATGAGAATTCAGAAAGGAAATCTTTGATTGTCTTCACTGCAGGAAACATTTTCCCAAAGCAAAATGGGACCTGGATGTGGCAAGATGCTTGCAGATGCCTCAAAAGACGTCACAAGAAAATTGAAGCCTTGTGTCAGATATGACCTGCTCTGGAACTCCAAAATGAACAGACGGGTTTGCTGCAAGAGAGTTTTTGTCCTCTCCACTACTGCAGCTGAAATGATGTTGGATAACCTGGAAAACTCAGCAAATCCTGAGAAACAATCAATCATTTTTGGATAAGTCACATTCTCCAGCTAGAAGAGATCCGTCCTCACTTTCCACCATGTGCTGCCCAATTCAGCAGATGATAATAACCATTCCACTGGGCTGGTTCTCACACAAGCACAAATATCACATTTCTCAGCTCTCTGTCATAACTGTTTGTTCAGGCAGGTCACCAAAAGCTGGATTAGCTCTCTTGCCGTGTTCTCTAATGCCCTTGTATTTCTGATCCTGACAGTCCAGGCCATCCCCTGGTCTTCTGTGGCTTTGATGAAGGGATGAAGTTTCCAACTTTGCTGCCTTAGTCCAACTATCCTGGAGTGACTCACTAGTTTAGTTTCCTCTTTAGATGTTAGACTTGTGCAGTATTCAGGCTGTTCTGGGTGGCTTGGAAATTATTTTGACAGAGTCTGGAATAAAGGCAAGAGGGTTTCAGTTCCCATTTTTCCAGACTGTTACCTCCTCACACTCTGCCTCCCAATGGCACTCCGGTATATGGGGATCTAAGAGGTATCACAGCTGCAAAAACCTTCCAAGCTGATGGCACCACTCCACTTCTGGAGAAAGTGTTAGAGGTCTTGCTGGGGAGAAGAGGCCACACCTTTCTCTAGCCTCTATTTAGGACCTCAGGTATCCACATTATTTTTAGCTGGCTTGTCCCAGTGACTCCACTCAGACCCTGGCAGCACAGCTGGTATCAGCAGGATACAGTTCAGCTACCTAGTGGGATAGTTAGGTGAGAGCCTCTTTAATTGTTGAGGGACCAGTACTGGCCTTAGAACGATTTTTAGAAAGGAAAAAAAAAAGGGAGGGGCGGGAAGGCAAATAATCCACCCATTCTCACTGCAGTTAGTATTTTCATCACTTCTGTTATTAGGGGAATTTAAGCTATAAGTGGAGAAGCCATTTGCTCAGGTTCTGGGGAATCTCCCTCTGTCCCTCATGTCTGCACAGGAAACTCACATAATCTCCACTGACATTTCCAGGACTGCACATAAAACTTTCCCTGGTAGTGCATCCAAAAACAATGCACAAGCATGTATGATTTGCGACATGAAACACAAATCCATACCATTTTATCTTCTCAGATATCCTCCCTGGATCTGATGAGATGTTCAGATTAGTCACTCAGAGATATTTCTTGCTTCTGATTTCTCCCCATGAAATCTCTAGTCAACCAACAGAAGCTGTGTATGGATATAAGGACTTGGAAGTAACAAGCAACCCATGAATAATCCATATACTTCTCAGTGTAAAAAACACTGTTATATCATGAGTAGGCATCAGCATAGCAGAGAAATTTGGACACCTTATTGTGGAGCTGGTGTATTGAGAAAGGTATCACTAACAGTAGAGCATACAAGGGAATACAAGCTATTCCAAATGGAAGGAGCAGATCCAAAGGCAGCCTAGCCAACTGCCCTCAAAACCATTTTAGGAGACTCCAGTCTGCCAGTCTGAAGGCAGGGTCAGCATATAGGAGGGGGCACCAAGATCAAACCACCAGATAGCCAAAAAAGCAACCTGACTACACACTCAGCCCTAGGGCAGAGAACAATTGCAGCAGCTGACTGCCTCCACAAGCCCAGAGATCAAAGAACAAAGCATTATTAATTACTGCCATTATAATCATTAGCATAGTACCCAGTAGTCCTGGTCATGGACCAGTACCCCACTGTGTTAGCCAGTGTGCAAACAGAGAAGAAAAGAATGGGCCCTGCCCAAGGAATGCAGAGTTTAAATATTAAATGTGAGACGGCTACAATGGGAATGGAGGGTACAAAGAAGTGGTAGTGTCATGGGCAGAGGAAAGCTGCTAGGAATCCAGACCAACAACTGCTGGCTCCCACCAGGGCAGCCTCTGAATTATCTGGCAACAAGCAGGTTTGCTTAAAGGTCTTTACGATGCACTCTGGTTCCTTTAGTTCAGTGAGATGGTTCATACAGGTGCCAGATATCCATGGTTCGTCTCTTGAAATATAGCAGCTGAAG
Organism: Fregata magnificens; assembly: GCA_013389945.1. Lineage (NCBI taxonomy): Eukaryota > Metazoa > Chordata > Aves > Suliformes > Fregatidae > Fregata > Fregata magnificens. The sequence goes on along the minus strand of WAAD01020173.1, from coordinate 137,286 downwards.
GCATGTTTAGGTTATTCAAAGTAGGGAAGGGAGAACGGATCTCCACCTGGAAAAAGGCTGGTTGAACTCTGGACAGTGCAGGTGCTCTGCAATGTCCTCGCCAAGCTTTCCAGCACATTGCCTGTTCTAACACTGCTTGGGAGGGCAGAGGCCACAGGCAACGTCTCCCTGCTGACTGGGGAAAATGCACTATCTGTTCTCAGTGTAGCTCCCATGGTTCCCATCTTCCAAAAGCCACATCACACCTGGCACTTCTTCCTCTCAAAGGAGTGGTCCAAGGCTGAATAAGCTATTCATCCTCCAATGGCTCCAGGACTGGTCTGAGGCACAGCTGGAGATGACAATTGTTTCTGTCCCTGCTTTATGGAAAAGGATACCAGATACCTCTCGCCAATACTGAACTCAGCAGGGATCAGAGAGGTGATATGTATATATATATATCAGACGGGTGATATATATACCAGAACAACTGTCCCTGTGTCACTTCTCTGTCTTCCATCAATGACAACACCCATTCTATTTTTAAAATAACAACAAAGAGTCCGTGTTCTTCCAAATTTTTCTCGTCAATGTTATGACTAACAAATGGTGGTATTTTTGATTTTCCTCTAGCGTATCCCCATGAAGAGCTTACAATGTTTCAGACATCAATTAATGTAATCTGCCTGCCTCTAATCTCACACCTCCCTTTCAGGGCCCGTTACCCCTGTGTCACCAATGGAGAGGATGGTGCCTCATGCACGGTATGACTTACTCAGAGCCACACGGCCAGTCAGTGGTGACATTGGAATTTGAAAGCAGAAAAGACACGACTGTCCACACTGGGTCTTCCAGCTCTGGGCAGAATTCTCCCACTCCCATGTGATTACCTTATAACCACATCTGTGAAAACGTCCTGCTTAAAGATTCCTTTTAATCTTTTTTCTGATGTCTCCACATTCTTATTTTGTAATGGTCATACTTGCATTTTGCTCATTTTCCCAATGCTCTAACAACCTCCTCAGATGGTGATTTTTTTCCCCTTTAAGAAGAGATTTCAGCCACTTCTTGGAAATCTATTTTATATATCTCTAGGTCAGATTGTTGGATAGAGCCTATTCCTCTATTTTATGTATCTCTAGGTCAGATTGTTGGATAGAGCCTATTCCTCAGTATCTGAACACCTCATAATCTTTATTTTTATATATATAAATATATATATAAATATGGAATATTTATATGACAATATCCCATGAAGGAGTCAGATATTACTCTCTGCATTTTAAAGTTAGGAAGAGGAGGCACAGAGGGACTAACCATAGCCACTAGCCGGTGCTAAGCATTCATACACCAAAAGTCAAGGACTAAAATAACGAGACATTTTCAAATACTAATGTTGTTGTTCATTTTCTAAGTCTGATTTCTGAAATTGTCAGGGGGTCAATTCTTCCATCTTTTATCTGCTGTCATGAGGATGTGTCCATGTAACGAATCCTGAAAGCGCAGAGTCTCATGACTCCCGGAACAACAGTTTGAAGAACAACTGCACAAAAAGAGACTGTCCTGTGCTTTCCAAAATGTCCACAAGGAGATATCCCAACAGCAAGTAAGAGGGCAACTACCTCAGCAGTTTCCTCCCCAAGGTGGCCCATAAGAAACCAAATTTGGTTAATAAGGGCAATGCTGATTTGTGTAATACCTCTTTTTATCAAATACTTATGTGCTTTCCCTAAATACAGTCTCCAGTTGGCACTGCTGGAAGCAGAAAACTAAGCTAGGTGGACCATTAGTCTGACACAGTAGGACAGTTCTTATACTGTTATATAGGTTTGGAAAACTGTAAAAACCCTTTATATTTATTAAATCCATTGCTACTGCATTTGGTTAACATAGGGAAATTGAAATCCAGATAAAAGGACGTCTTTTTTTGAAATAGCAATCCACGAAACCTCAACTTTTTTATAATCATTCTTTATTCCTTTACCTTTTGCTTTATACTGTACTGGAATAATTTTTACTGTGTCTCCTTTAACTTCCTGATGCTGCCATTGGTTGCGATGTAGGAACTGCATGTTGGCCTACGCCATGCGATGTGTACAGACCACAGGTCTGCCGCTGTTCTTCGTATGAATAGTCCCAAATGAAGGGCCATATAATCTCCTCCCTTCAGACAAAGGCTGCAGGCTCTGTTGCTAAGTGATCAATTGCCTTGCCTGGACACCAAAATATCTCAGCAGAGGTATGTAATAAAGACATATCAGTATATCTGTGTTAGTTTATGGGATAAAAATGAGAAGCTGGATGCCTAGCTAAGGAAGTATTTAGAGCCGGCACGGTCTGGTCATATGAGTAAAAATTATTATGCATGTCTGGGAACAAGACTATTAAAGGAAGGAATGAGGAACTTTCTGAGGCTGGCAAGCATCTCAACTGACCAGCTACTCAAATGACGAAATAAACTGCTTACCTCATGCATTTCATAGTCAAAGAAACAGAATGGCACCCCAAAGGACATTTCATCCTCTGGCATTTCATCTCACCTACTCAGAAATATACATTACAAACAGGCAAACTGCCCTCTTAGCACAGACTGTGGAAGATGCCTAGGTGACTAATTTAAACAAGGTCCTAGGGTTTAGAAAGCTAATGTTAGGTGAGGTGTATGCCACCCTGAATCTTTAATTTTGATTTCTGTTTAATAAACTTCAGAATACCAAGACAATTCGAGCGCACTGGAGGAAATAACCTGGTGTGTGCAAATATTTACAAATCTAAATAGTGTGCTGTGTGGCTTCGCGGCTGCTTAGCCTGGCATTAGTTCTGTGAAACTGGGAAGCAGTCAGTGAAGTATAAAAAGAACGTGGCATGATTGCTACCAAACAACACGACAATATGGAATATCTTGTCCCACCAAAACACCTAACATTTACCCATGCATTTACAAATTTTGTTGATAAAGTAACTGGTACTGATATAATATATTTAGGTTTCTGTAAGGCAGCTGACTTTGTCTTTTCTGGCATTTGATAAAAAATAGCACTACACAAATCAATGTTGCCCTTATTAAACAAATTTAATTCCCACTCAACTGATATATCATAAAAAAGTAATTGTAAATGGGGAATCATCATTATATGTGAGTTATTTTACTGAGCACCTAAGAAATCTATTTTAGGCGCAAAACTACTCAATATCTCTATCAATTAACTAAAAGAAAAATAGAGAATCCATTTGCGTGACAGAAGAATTGGCAGAGAAATAAATAATGATGGGACATGGTAGTTACAAAGATCCATCTGGAGAGCTTCGTAAGGTGGGCTTATCCGAGCAACATGTGTCTGACTACAGTCAAGTGCAAAGTCATATATCTAGCACAAGAGCTTCCAAAATGGGAGTGTCTCCAGGACTGCAGGGACCTGGAAAAATATTTAGAGAGGATGAGAGGAAACCAAATGCACACATCTGAAGAAAAGATGCTGGAAAGAGCTCTGAAGCAAGATACAGGAATAATATGAGAATTGTAAAACACATCCCTCTATGACAGATTGGGATGCTTAATCTGTTTATTTAAGGTACAGTTTACAGTCTCTAAATGGATATATAGGAAAGAGTTCTGACAGTACTTGACTGTATCATTTTTAAGAAAAAGGCATATCAATACTTGGTGGTTTGAATCAGGCACAAGGCAGACTTAGATAAACACAAAAAAAAGTTTAACGGTGAGATCAATGATCTTGTCTAGGATGCAGGAGAATTTCTGCTGTTTAAGTTCTTTAACTCAAGAGAGAGCTTAAAAATATGCTCCCACTCAGCCCTGGATCATCCCTTACATGACTGATACAGAAACACCTGGTGAGGATCTATGGTTCGTGCTACACCCAGCACAAAATGACCTCTACGATCTTTATGTTCTTCAGCTGGTGACTTGTGGGACAGTTAGTGTTAAAGGACATGGGGAGAGGGGTGGGAGTTGGGTATCCTCACACCACCAGTTCACTAAGTTGAATAAGGATACAGAATAGAGGAGTACCAAATTCAGGAGAACACAACAGGGTCAGAAAACAGACTGATCTCCTCTCCCTCCTTGGGCTTTGCTGCACAACCCCTTCCTAGCCTGATTAAGTCCTGCCTATCCTGAACCACCGTCACAACCCAGCTGCCATGGATGTGACGGAGATGCAAAGCAGAGCAACACCCAGCTCACTCCCTTACCCACACTGGCTTATCAGAGTAGGCAATTATGTTTTCTGAATCCTTTAATAGGAGCCTCTGGAGCAAGTGAATAATGACCCTTACCTTAGGGCAGTACACTAACCTGTCCCACGCCAAAGACAACATCTTTGTCAAGAGGTGTAAACATGAATTTAGGAACCTCATGTTAGATCGCAAATATTGACCATACTTATCTGAGATATGGATTTTTCATACTTTGATAAATCAACAGCTATTTCAGTAGCAGGAGGCACAGCTCCCATCTACTTGAAGCATCTGTGCTAGAACCAGGCCCTACGTGCCCATGACTGTGCACAATTTGGCTGGGAAAGAAGGTGGAAGAACTGCAAAGCCTCTGACTTGTGGCTTTTCCACAGCCAGGACTTGTGTCTTCATTCACTGTGAGGATGACACAGTGAGAGCTGCAGCCATGGAGCCACAGGGAGGCTATTTAGGAGGGAAAATAATAAAATATCTATATGGAAATGCATCAAACATTTGAAAGTAACTTGGAGGGTGGGGGGGTTAAGGGTGTTAGCAGTTCTTTACTTGTGTCCAGGGGAGAATATCTGCATGTACTCATGTAACTCTCTTTCTTCTCTGAATACCTGATGAATGTGTGACATGAAGTGTATATGCGTGCATGTACATGCGGGGATTTCTTCTGCTCCTTTTAGGTTTTATAGAACCTGACTATGACAGCTGTGAGTGCTGATTTGAAATGACCCCGAGTCAGACACCATACAGCCCTTTGAAATGAATTCATCTTTGCATCATTCTGATTCTGGGATTTGCTATGGGCTGGGGTTTTTTAGTTGTTATTGCTGTTGCTGTCGCAAGCTCCAGCGCACATACTTCAGTTTAGTCTCCACTCTGTGTGACACATGACACTCAAGAGGATAAGTGTGTGGCTACAGGTTTTGCCAACGAGAATCTGGGACACACATCAAGGCAAGAAGCAGTCTTTCATCCCTAACACTGGCTGCAGCATAAAACTTGATAGCTGCTGGTTCACGTGGACTTAGTCCCTTTACCCCTGAAAACTTTCTTGACCCATCTTCTCTCCAGCTGCGCAAACTCCTGTCTTATGCTTGTGCTATACACAAAGATAAGATTAAAAATCTAATGCCATAGACAAAAATATATTCCCTCTTCCAGAGATATTATATTTGCATACCAAAATCAGTTCACATATACAATTTATTAAACATTTTCTTGGGCTAGAGACACAGAGTTGGAAAGGCAAAGCTTGAGGCATAAATGTCACCATATTAGCTGCACACAAGCAGGTAGCTCGGGAGTCTGGAAGCCTGTGCAGGCTCCATCCTGGCCCGCATGCATACAAAAGCATGAGTTACCCTCTGGTCAAACCAGGAGAGGGGCTATATCATTTTGAGAGAGAAATCAACAACCTCAGGTTAACCTGTTCATGTGCCCCTGCTCTGAGGTTATAAGAAAAGTTATATAGGGCTATTGAAAAGAAAACAGCCTTATAAAATTGCCATTTAATAAAAACATCAAGCGGAAAAGTCTCATTTCAGTAAAATAGTTAAGTAAATAGAAAGTAAAGAGATGTAGGACTGGAAGGGCTCTCAGAGATTGCTCTTGTTCTAAGGCAGTGTATCTTAACAAGTGCTCACAGAGCTCTGTCTAATCTATGCTGACACAAAGAAAGGGATGCCACTTGCCTTTACTGAACCAGGTTTTGGGCATTTCTCCATTAACCAGAACCTTACAAATTATGATCTTTGACTAGGACCAGCACAGACCTGTACGGAGGCTCCTTTTTAAACGCTAGCCACCCCTCTGACAGCAAACTACTTACTGAGGACTCTTCCTTAAAAATATATCTCCACAAATTGTGTTCCTATATCATGATGATTTAATTTACATCACATTTCTGCCATATGCTTAGATGAAGGTCAGATGAGACATTGCTGAAATCCTTACTGAAATCCAGACATAAATACCTATTATTTTGCCATTCACTGTTAGGCAGTTACACTGTCAAAAAGGGATTTAGATTGCTTTGACATTATTTGTTCTTAACAAATGAACCCAGGTTGTCCTAGATTACTTTGATATCCTTTAGGTGCTTATGAATTGATTATTTGATAATTTATTCTGGTGTTCTTTCAGATATTGAAGCTAGCTGACTTGCTTACAATGTCAAAGTCTGCTTTTGCCCCTTTTTAAGCTGGGTGCTTCCCTGCCCTCTATTAATTCTCTTTAACCTCTCTATACATGTATTAATGCTGAGCAAGTGATTAAGTACTCTGCTCAACAGTGATGCTGCAATCAACCAGTATCTCATGCTCCACTGTGAGGCATCACTTGTTAATACATTCCTGACGTAGAGCCCTGTTGTGTATTACTGAACCCTGTTGCTCTGTCTTCAGAAACATCTTTTGCTCATTTATTTCAGAACAACAGTTAAGGTTTAGTTTCAAATTTATCTCTAAAAGTAGTGCAATATGGTCCATAAAACTAGATCTTGCTAACATTAAAATTCACCAAAGCATTTTGTGATTGAATCCTGGCTGAGGAATGGGGATGCACCATGATTTTGCAAGTGGACTACTTTATATATGGAAGAGGGAAAGAAGTTTTAGGTGGATTCTAACATAGTACAACAAAAATAAAAACAGATGGTCCTACCATAGGTGAAATAAAAACTGCTGATAGTTTATGCAAAGAAAATCTGGAAAAGTATTTTGTCCGTTGGTAAGGCTAAAGTGCTACAGACAGCACTGCCAGGCTTGCACTGTGTCAGAAGGCGGCTGGACAAGGGAATATAGCAGCCACTAAGCTACCGTTAATTTAATGATCAGCACTGTAAAATGCTGGTGGATATGTGTGTTTTATTTAGATTTTTATGTTATAATTGTAATCGATAGTGTGTTCTAGTACCATGAACCAATTAATGATTAACTACCCTTTTTAAAACATTTATGACACTGACACTAAAGCAACGCCATGACACTTCCAAGAATTACACTCCTATTACAATCCTATTAAGTCTCTTGGACTAAAGGTTTGTGGGCCTTCAAAAGGATGCACATGGGAGTGGACATATCTCTCCCCATGCCAGACCCCATTAATATAAACTCACAGTGGCCCTGAGATCTGCCCAGTATCTTTAGATATTGGAGTTGTTTAGTATTGGTACATTGAGAGCTGTGGCATGACCTTGGAAGAGTATATCACTACCTGCACTGGAGAAAACGTAATTTTAAAGCTGTAGGATGGAAACATGAGAAAGGCTAAAAATTACATGACATAAAAGTGTTCTGATTTGGGGTGCGATGCCACATGTATCCCTGCTGCCATCAAGTCAAATGCTCTTGTGAATGACATTAGAAAACAGCTAGGAACCCTGTGACACAGGACTTTATTTTGTCTATATATTGGACTGAAAGTCTGCACAGAGCTAAACTGGCCTAAGCTGTATAAGCAGGGACATCACCTATATAAGCATCTCTGTACTGCGTGGAATTCCTTTCTCCGTGTGCTCATAAACTCCCCCTCCAGAGTATCTGAGAGCAGAGCAATGCATGCCATCCCACTGGGCTGATTTTTTCTTACATCTCAGGAAAGGTAAAATCTTTTTCTTCATTATAACTGATTTAATTGTCATTTTCAAGCTGTTTCTTTCCTCACTCCCTGTCTCTCACTGCTTTAGCTCTTTTCACTCATGCTTTCTTTTTATCTCCTTTTTTCTTTCACCTTCTTGTTTTTTCTTTGCTGTTTTCAGATCTGTCTTCAGTAAAGCCAGGGAAAGGAGATTTATATCTTCAAGCAGAGTGAACTGTAAATCCATGACCCTGCTGTAGAGAACACATTGTCTTTCATTATCCCAGGGTTCAGAGGAACAGTGCTATCAACATGCAAAGAAAGAGGCTTTTCTGAGATACTCTTGGATAGTTTCACAGAAGGCCTCGAAAATAAATGTCAAGACCTAGAATTGATGTAGAAAGTATTGGGGGGAAGGCTGAAGCCTTCTGGGCCTCTTCACATGACTTCTTTGAAGGCAGAGGAAGCAGCTATCCATGACCATCTCACGTGAACAAACATTCTTACAAACAGAAAGAATCCGTTTCACAGGCTCTCTAAATATCACTAGTGTCTGGGGTAAGAAAGTTTTGCTGAGGCTAACTGTAGCAAGCACTGCAGGCAGACCCAGAAGAATGAATACAGAAGTCCTCTCCCTGTCTGTGGGTTTGCAGGAGGTTGTTTGTCTGTGCTGCCAGCACCCTCCATACCACAACCAAACCTGAACCTCTGCTGAGGACTGTCCAACATTTCAGTGATGGATAGACACACGGGCAGCAATTCTTCATGGGCCACTCTACTATCTTGTTTGAGTATGGGTGGTTTGACACCAAGTAGTAGCTTGGAAGATCTGATTGCTCCAGAGATGGATGGTATCGGCGGGACTGGCTGAACAACAGTATAGCTCAGAGTGGAGCGGAGCTTGACCTCTTCTTCAAAGGCAGTGTTAACATTTCCTGTCAGCTGCAGCCTAAGCTGCTCCCAGGCATCCTTTACTGGCCATCCCAGCCATAGCAGACGTGGGTCTGAAATACAAGTGGTGACTGATGCTTTACAACACATCTAAGGGGTCTCATGATACCAAAATGCTCTAAATTTGAGAATGGGGGATGTTGTATAGCATCTCTAGTTCAGGGTATACTTTCTTCATAGTTTTGTTGACGGTGAGCTTCTGCAAGCAATACCGGACAAAGTTCCCTGTACTATGAAGAGCAAGTCACTCTAGGGGCATAAAATCACTCCTGGTTAACAAAAAAGCATGATTCAGATGTTGTAACTGCAGAATTTTTGAAGGACAGCATGCCTGTAGCTGCATGGAGTGGAGGGGATGAGCCCCACCATCCATGGCCTTCACCATCCATGCAGGCACATGAGCACTATAATGCCTTACTACAAGCCAAATGCAGCTTCCAAATCTGCATATGCAAGTAATTAGAAATTTAGTGCGTACAGTGCTTTTTCCCCCTTTGTTTTCTACAATATCTAAAACACTGTATAAATTAAAGTTAGAAAAATCATATCTGATCCCATTTAATCTGTCCCTTTACAGTCAGTACAGAGTGGCTTCTTCCAGTGAAGTCCCCAAGCACTAGCGCTTTCGCAGTGTCCCTCTGGCTTTTCTTACACTTGGTGTGATGGAGATTACCTGCATCCACTTTAAGCAATTTAGAATTTACTTATTTCTATATTGGTATGTATAGGATTTCTTATCAGCTTTCTCAAAACACTTAACAGATAAGTTTACCCATGTCTGCATTTGGCTATACCTACATTTGTCTATATAAACAGATTTCATATGCCAAGAGACTATTTCTGTGCTGCTTTGGATAGAAGTGGATTTAAATGTGCTACTGACCTTATGCAATACTTAAAGCTCCTTTTGGGAAATGGCCACAGGTGCCTATTCTCTCCTGCAAAAAGGAACTATTGGGTTGAAAGTTGTCTTTCTGAGGATCTCAGAGAATCCCTCCTTCCTGACCTGAACCTGCCCTAAAATGCAGTTGGGTTTCTTGCTTGTGAAGACCACCTCCTGCCATGCTGGCCAAAACCAATTCCCTGCCTGCTGGGCCTCCCCGTCTGTCTCTGCCCATTGCTTGTCTCTTCGCTTATACTTGGATCATGAACACTTCGGGGCAGAGACCCTTTTTCAGTATTATAGTATACAGTGGTCTTGGTCCATGGCTAGGACTCTGAGGTGCTACTGGAAAAAAGTGACCGCAAAACTCAAGTGCTCTGAAACCTCATTTGGCAATTTGTAATTCTGATCTTGGCACCTTGACAGACACTTGATAAAGAGGAGCAGGGAGACTGGGCTCTGGAATTATTAGTTTTATTATTAAATGTTAGTATGATTAGTTATTCCTTTGGAATCAGTGATGTGTCTAACGTCAGAGAGAGAAGACAAGTCCCATACCCTAAGGCTCTAACAACCTAGATGTGAGTGGAGAGATCTAAAAGCCTGAGTACATCTAGTTTGTTAAGTGTCAAATGTGGAGCAGGAAACAAGGGTAATTGCAGCATCTGAGGGAGGCGAATACCTGAGGCACATAAAAGGCAGGAGAATAAAAAGATTTAAAAGATTAAATTGGGTGAAGGAGAATACAGGATGCACATGAAGCAGCATTCCCTCCCTGTGCAATGTGTGAGGCTGCAGAATACTCTCAAACTTGATGGGGCTTAATGAGTAATGTCATTAATTTCAGTTCTGGGCCTCAGAACTGGAAAGTGCTCACTTTACTTGCCTGCTGATTGAACATATTTATTTACTGTATGAAGGGGATGACCCAACACTGGCCCTACAAGGAATGCAATGCATAGATTTTTAAGCATGTTCCTACCTCTTAATGTCTCTGGCTCTCTGACCTAAAGCAAACGTAATTAAAAGTGCAAGTATGAAGAGAAAGAAAACTTTGTACAGAATCACTGCCTTGACTGTTCACCTTTTGAAATACCTCCATGAGTGGGTGACAGGAGAAGCTCCCTGGGAGTGACGTAGCTTTAGCCCTGCAAAAGGAGCCCGGAGCTACGTACAGCAGCTCCTGCAGGGCACAGCCTGCCCCATCTGCATATCCGCACAGCCACAAAGTCTGGCTGCTCACGGCCAGCAGGCTGTGTTCTCGCTCTGAGCTGGCCCCAGCTGCTATTCCTTGCTCCTTTGACGTGTATGTGTGTGTTTGTTACATGACTATAGAAGGAGCAATCAGTCAGCTCCCAGGAATCTTAGCAACAGCCGCGTCCCCAGAAAAGGCTTGTAGCAGCTGGAGCAGTGATGACTCAGCAGCATGGTCTCTCTGGCCTCTTGCTGATCCCTGGCAAGGACTGCAGTCCAAGTTCTGGCTCCCTTGTTTGGGTCAGTGCTTTCTTGCTGGCACCAGTAGATGAATTCCTGGATCCTGCTGGCCTTGGCATTTAGAAAGCAACCAAAAATGAGCTGATAGCTGCTGCCAAAAAAGTTTTTGTTCTCTTCTTTAACGACAAATTTAAAAAAAAAACAAAACTGAACAAAACCTGCAGAATCCTGTTAGTACATTATAAGAGGGAGACAAATGCCAGAGTTTAGCAGTGGCGGATGTGTAGGGGAAGATGGTCACCAAGCCAGGAGACCCACATCCGTGCTGTCCCTCGGGGAATGAAGCAGATCGGTGGGGTTGGGGCTGGGCTGGAGACTATACAAAACATCACTAGAAGGTTTGTTTATTTTATGTAACAAGAGTTTGGGAATGTGATGTTGAGTAACTGTTGACATTTCACCTAGTTTAAGTCATTAGTGCAATGAATCTGTTTGGCCTCGAGTTGTTTTCGCCTCCGAGGATAGTATGTTTCTCTCTCAGTGTCTCCCCACCCTCCTGCAGTAATTCCACAGACAAACGAGAAGAGAGATTGGGATTAAGGAGTCACGGGTCCGGACTGCGGTGTATCTGCGTGCAGCGGGAGGAACCTGGCGCTGGGGCGGCGCGGGGACACCAGCGTGGATGTGCAGAGGGGCTGCAGGGTACGCGGGCAGCGCTGCAGCCGGGAGTGAGGCCCCTGAAGAGCCGAGGGGGGAGAGAGCGGACAAGGAGGGGCCGCAGGAACCGGGGGAGGGGGGCTGTACGTCTGGATTTTTTTGGCAAAGGGCTGCCGGGAAGCTTGCTGGTCCTGTGCCAGGCTCCAGCGAGCTCCGCTTAGTCCCTCCCTTTCACGAGCACTAAAAATTCACCCTGAAACAAAAACATCCATGTGTGTGTGTGTAACAATCTGCCTTCTCAGCAGCACCGCCGCCACCCCAGCATCGCTGGCCTCATTACTGGGAGCAGGAAATGAGTAAAACATAAATGACTGGGGAGGAGGCGGGGGGGCCCCCCCCGCCCCCCGCCGATGGCCGCCTCTCCTCGCCGTGCAGCGGCGGGAGTTGCTGGGAGGCTGCCGCGCCTTATGCAGATGTCGGGGACCTCAAATGCCTGCCGGAAATTACAGCTCATGTCGGGCGGGGGGAGACGTGCATTTCCCCGGCTGGGGAGCCCAGCGGGAGCCCCTCTCCCCCGCGCC
>WAAD01020173.1:61712-124857 GCA_013389945.1 Fregata magnificens | reverse complement strand
TTCGGGCCGCGGGCGAGGCAGGCAGGGACCCAACCTGCCCAGCGCAGGCGGCGGCGGGGGGCTGCCACGCTCCCGTACTGCAAGCTCAGCGCCATGGCGCGGCCCTGGCCTCCCGCCAGAGGGAAGCGAGTGTGCCGCGCTCGGACCCGCCGTCTTCGGGGCGGCGAGCCCTGGCACAACGCTGGGAACGTGGGAAAGTGACATGGGTGCGCAGCAAAACAGGTTACAGGCGAGTGTTTTAAGCGTAGGAGAGCATAAGAGCATTCAGATGCCCTGGGGAATGTCTGCCTGAATAGCAACACCTCAAATGCCTCGAACAGCAAAGAGCACGGTGCCACATGGTGCGATTCCAGCATTACTCACCCCAAGGATCAGGCGCTTCCCCACCCAGTTACATATGACCAGGAAATTACAGCCTGTGCTGCTCCCCGCCTGGCTGAACGGCTGCCATATCATATGATACACACCAGAGCGGCGTGTCTGATGAAACAACAGAGCAATGTGTGTTTATCGAAACTGTAATGCTTTGCGGAATAGACAGGCTTGGCTGGGTCAGACTGTCATTTGGTATCCTGAATGCATGCTCCCTCTTGCACATCTTGCCATTAATTAAAATTCTGGATAAAAATGAAATCCTAATCTTCCTTTACACTCGCTCTTCACTGCTCTCTCCTTTTACTTACCGCAGACTCCACAGCCAGCCCCTGTGTGGCTTAGATGTTACAATTCCTAACTCTTTCTTATTCCATCCATCCTATCTGTGGACAGACTTCAATTTTTCTTCACACTCAGTATTCACAAGATCTTTCTCCTACAGCTATCATATCAAGGGCTCTACATCTCTCATCTTTATTACTGTAACATTCACATCCCAGGTCTGATGTGCACCTCTCCTCCCTGCAGTACCCGGCAAATGGAGCTACAAAGGTCATCTCTGCAGCACACCATATCGTCTCATTCCTGTCTTGAATTTATCCGCTACTTCCTACTTAACGCTGAGTTTAAGGAACTTGTTATAATGAAAGTCACCTGTGCAAGACTGCTCATCCATCTTTTCCAGTATGTCTCTCCCTGTCTCCTCCACTAATAATGTGAGCTCTCACCAGTCCTGCCAGTCTCCTCACACTCTTTCATGCCATCTCTCCAATACATACCTCTTTTTGCTCCACCTTTTGCAGCAGCATCTCTACCCAGGCCAGCTCTCTGCAACTAACATAGTCTGATTTCCTACAGGTTTGTGTTTCATTGACTCCAAGCACCAGTTAAAGCCTTTTCTTCTAACTGGGTGTTTTTAAGAGCCGCAGCCCGTGCAAATTTTCTGAAGTCTGAGAAAATATGAACTCCTATTGCAGCTGCCTTCTGAGCTGAAGAAAAGGGTCTTCTCTTGGCTTTTTATTTTAATGAAATTAAGTATATCTGAGCCAGCTTCTCATCTATCCAATTTGCTTTTAGTCGACCGATGCATCAAAAATTACACATGCATCTGACAGACATATGATGTCATACATGCTCCCCCCACCAAAGATCTTGTGATCACATAAACCTTCATTCTTTGCAAAACCAGACATAAATTTTAACTGCAAAACCATGTGCTTCTTCTCATTACACCCCTTCTGTTCTATGTTAATTGTTTTTCTTTCACCATTCCTCTGTGTTTGCCTTTTTAGACCTTCTACTCCTCAGGGCAGGGACTGGGCTCTCTTCTGTGCCTGGAAAGTGTTAAGTGCCTTATGGGCATAACAACAATTTAATTAGTTAATAAGTACTAACAATTTGCATTAGTATCATGCTTCCTGCCATGTCACATCAGACCACTGTTCCAGCAAGTCAAACATATCCCTCTTTCTTGTGGTGCTCTGAATTAATTGTCACCCAGCAAGGCCAGGGCCTCATGTGTGGTGGTGGTTGGACCCCCAACCCCAGCCACATTTTACAGAGTCTGTCCAAGCCTTGTTCGTTCTGAATGAATCCATTGCCTGGCGACTCTCACATCTGAACTCCTGCTGTATAAAGAGACACTACAGGCTAATTGACCTTGGTAATGTATCTGACAGAGTGAGACTTGCCAAACTGTTCAGAGGAAGGGATGACGGCTCTGTAATACTCCCAGTATGCCACTACTCTAGGATAGGCAAAAGAGAAGGATGAAGCAGGACTCCTCACTGACCCCAGTCTTTCCGAGCGTCCCAGCATCGGGGGTTGAAACCTTCCTGCCCAATTGCCAGTGCCTTTCTCTTTCTTCTAGATATCTGTTTCCTCTTCAAAATACAGTATTTGCTTCCCTAATACCATGCAGTAGCAAATTCCACAGTTTATCCTGTAGCTTTCTGCTTCAAGGAGGGATAATCTGTACTTGATAACATCAAGTGATCTTTTACATCCTGTATCAATCATATTGAATTATAAGGAAAACTGGGAGTCTCCTGGAAGGGTTTGATGGCTTTACTGTGGAAAGAATCGGGAATGTGAGACTTGGGTGAAGAATTTCAATTAAAAGGAAGCCAGGAAGACCTTTGAGACAAGATGGACACCTGTATTATATTTTAAGAGATATCTTTTATTTATATATCTTATATTCCATACCTCTGCACAAAGCCTCTTTGTCTTACATTTCAGCAGAGAATCCTACACTGAGAATCCGCAGATGGATGATTCGACACAACAGATAAAACATTCAGGAGGCGGGGGAATGGGCTACTCCTTAAACATTGTTCATTTATCTACTGTTTGGTCTTTGCAGCATGACTGCCATCCTGCCAAGGAACGAGAAGGCAGTTTCAGGCAGTGGAAGCAGTATGAGGAAAGAGATGGGACAACACTGCTCTGGCACTTGGAAAGATTGCAGGGATGATGGAAAGCGCTGTAGAACTGGGCAGGAACTGGACCGCTCAGCTTATGCAGCTGGAAGCCATGGTGAACATGCTGCAAAGGCCTTCTATTGGGAGGTGACACTTGCCTGCTCCGCTGCGCCTTCCACAGCAGCTCGCCCCCGTTGGACACAGTGCCCTCAACAGAAGTTACAGCGGTGGCTGAAGACCTGAAAGAAAGTCTAGTCCACCCAATGGTTATGTTATACTGTCCCAGGGGTCGTGTGAGATTAATAGCTGGTAAATGATATTATACTTGGAATAAGTTCTCTGTTCCCACTCTGGGGCGATATATTAAGAAGAAAATGTGGGGTTTACTACAGGCACACTTAAACCATATGAAGGAGACCTGTATTTTGTAATGACAGGTCCTCCTCCATGACTGGAGCATGACCTAGTTGGTGACTGAGATATCTGTTGTTTATAGGCAATGATTCCTCACAAACAAATCAACTAAATGAACAAACTGGGTGATAAAGTAGAGCCGAGAACTGCATTGTCCTCCTCAGAGTCATAAAAACTCATCCCTTTTACAACTGCTGAGTGCTTTGCCAATATCATGCCAAGGTGAGAGCACTGGGGGGAAGGGAAAGATATTGAAAAGGAAAATAAATGGGCCAGGTAAACAGTGCTGCTGCTGCTGCAGCAGCCGTCGTTGTCATGGCAACTGGGGTGAAGAAGAGGAGGAGGAGGAGGGAGGCGGATTGATCGATAGTCCTGTGCTGGCTCATCTGGCTTCCATCCACGTGCTGCTACAGAGGGAGAGAAAATCAAAGAGCCACACGCAGGGCGGCCGGGGCTCCGATTCGATACATGGCAGCAGCTTGATCAATAGCTTGTTGGAAGGTGGGTAATTGACTCCCCTTCTACCCCGGAGAAAGTGATGCAGCGACAGAGATGTGTTCGTTAGCTACTGATTCTCAGTTATACTTTATCACCCGGTTTGTTCATTTAGTTGATTTGTTTGTTTGCTTGAGATCCCCTCTTCAGTCCGATTTCTCCCTGTACCTGTCAAAGATGAGCATCGGCTGCTGGAGCAGAGCCAGGACTGCCCTCAAGTTTCAGAGTCGCTTTCCCTCTCCTCTCCTTTCTTTGGTCATAACTGGGTTTTTTATCTCACACTGGCAGAGGTTTTGATGGGGGAAGCTGGAAACAAGAACAATCTTTTCTTATGGGATTTCTAGAGCTTCCTTTTCTGGCTGGGTCTGGAGTAACATAAGTACGGCTCATCTGAACACACGGAGCACAGTAGCCCCCCCCCAAATTAAATAGTTAAGTCTATTTTTGCACCTCACAAATGAAGTGGATTATAGGGAGAGATTTACAACTGTTATTTTTGTAAGTCTGCCGTTATCCACAGAGGGTGAACAGGTGATGCTATCAGAAAAGACAAAAAAAAAAGGGGAGAGAAGTAGCAGAGGAAAGGGCAGGAAATCAGGGCATGCTGAGAAAAAAAAGAGGAAGATGCAGAAAAAGAGATCCTTCCGAGGAAAGTACATACTAATGAAGCACTGAGATAGTGTAGGCTAATTCTCCATTTCTGCCTAGTCCTGCTCAGGGAGCCCTGGCACAAGGTACCCATTCGACCTTCAGGCAGCCAATGCTGCATTTTGTAAACAAGCCTGTACGATACAACCAAGCTCATCCTCATGCTGAATAAGCTTCTGCAGGCATTTTCCAACAAAACATTTGGGTGGCAAAACCAGGACTTATGTTTTATATCTTCTATCAAAGCGAGCAGCACAAACCTCCCTATCACCTCCCTGAGGCACTAAGAACCTAATTGACTTCAACAAGGCAAAAACAATGTCACTCTGTGTGGTGCAACACCCATCAGCAAACTCTGGGCATAAAATGGTAAATCTAGACTCTGAGATGCTCTGGGAGGCAAGGACCATCTGTTTGCTCTATACTTGTCTATTGTCCAGCTTGCTGGAGTCCTGGTCTACAATGAGCATTTAGGCATATAGTAATAATAAGAGCAGTAGCATCCATTGCTGGATAATTGATATTGCTTTGTGGAGCAACTAGCCCCTTAGGGTATGGCTAAAAAGAGGCAAACACACCAGAAGTATCACTTCCTTCAGTTCCCTGGATTTTTCTTGGAGCTATCCCATCCAAATGTGCTGCAGTTCAATTTTATTTAGCTTCTGAATTAAAAATGAAAACCCATTTGCTTGGAATTCTGCTTCTCTTAAGTTCGTTGGCTGCAGTCCAGCTCTTGGGACTTGGGCTTTTAGGGTCTGATCCAAATCCCAGAGAAGTCACTGAAAATCACTCCACTGTGTGAGGAGTAAGTTATCATCTCTCAAGGCTTTTTTTCATTATTTCCTTTTCATGCTTTGAAGCACTAGCAGGTGTATCTCGCAGACGCTGGATGTAAATCACAGTAGGAAGAGGGGCTATGTGAGCACAACTGCTCCCTGTTGCATAAGCTAGAAGATGCAGGTTATATCAGGCGATACTAACAGGGTAGGGACCACAGCTCTTTTCACTCTCCAGTATATCTGCCTCTGGAAATACTTACAAACCACCCAAATATGCCCTCTGTGCCCTGCAGAATATTTTGCTTCGGTTCCTTTGTGAGTGGGAAGATAAGAGCTTCCTAACCTCTGGGCATAATTTATGGCAGAAATAAATAGCAGGATGATAGAACAGCTCTGAAGTAAATTATTGAAAATGTTCACCTGCCAGTTCTCCAGAGAAAGCAGGCAGGTGGGTGAGCCAGAATCAAGTCAGACTAAAAGCTTTAGAGGAATACAGTAGTTTCTTCTAGTCATAAAGGAACAAAAAGTGTTTGCAGCACCTGCAGGCTGCTTCCTCTCTAGAAGGAAGCCGGAATGTTGGACAAAATATTAAATAGACAATGGAACAGCCTGTAGTCAAATTTGCACTCGGGCAAAATAAATAAAAAAAGGACACATAATATTCAACGTTGCTATCAAGCTAAATACCTGGACTACCTGCCAACAAGCAGCACATCTATTTGCTGAATCATTATGCCTGACACAGGTGGGGTACGTGGAAGACATGGGAAAGGCAGGATGGATCTCTTGCGCATCAGCAGGGCTCCAGAGAATCAGCTCAGTGAGTCTTGCTGCTTAATGTGCGAATTCAAGGGCTTGGCTACTGAAACATAGTCTAAATTCTGGGAAGAATGAGGTAATCCAAATGCTCTGTGAACATATGCGCAAGGGGACTGATGAAATGCACAAACAGCTGATGTCTTTCTTGAAAGGGACCTTCCTTAAAGGTCTCTCTGAGGCTACATGGGAGCTGTAAAAGGGCAGATCTCACCTGCTCCTCCTGCACTAGTGCACTTTCACAGCTGTATCAGGGGTCTTGCAGACAGTGTCCGGTCAAAATTCTGGTCACTTACCAAAATGCCCCTTTCCAGGAATTTGCGCAGGAGCTTTCCTGACAGGGAACCAACTCCTCCCCAAAGCAAGAGCAGTAGGGCTAAGCCAAGCTCTGTCAATGGTAAAGCACAGGATTATGATAACAAAGGATCCCGTATCCTAAAAAGTAAGAAAAACAACTGCGGTCCCACACTAGATGAAAAACAGTATCAATGCTGCAGTTCTATAGTGCATACCATAACGCTTACCCGAGGCCTTGAAACAAGGACCATAAAGCAAATCTGGGAGTGTCTAGCACTGAGTTGTCTGACCAGCGGTCTGTGGGCTGGGATCAGGCCTTGACATTTTCCTTTGAATACCATCTTGGCAACAGAAGAGCTAGGGAAAGGTGATTAAGGAAGCCCTTGAAGGCCATTTGTTAGAGCATTCCTGCAGACTCTAGCCACAGGCTCTGCAATTGCTTTTGTGTCCAGCTAGGAGGGGGAGGATAGACTGGCAGGTTGCTTCTGACTATGCCTGCAGGTCATCACAGCATCCACAAGGCATGTGAGAGAAGACAGTACTGACTTTGGGTCCTTTAGCACTGGAAAAAATTGATACTTTGGTAACAACCTGACAAACTCTTCCAGGCAAAACACAGAGAACAAAGAGCGCATAGGAAGATTATCCACTTTTAGAAGAGCAGCCAGTGGGCATAAGAGACTGAGATCCTGGGCTTTGTAAGGACCTGCTATAACTGATATAGATCAGGACAATTCTTGGGAGCGTCATTGCAGCTCTCAGATCGCCTTCAAATCTGTGAAGTGTGACAGTGGCTTAACTCCCTTTGCCTCAGCCCCGAGAGTGACTCATGACCTGGAGCACTCAGCATGCTCAGCTGAAAGTCTGTTCCTGTGCCTGAACAAGCAGCTGCCTAAATCCTGGGTGTCCTACATTACACCCAAAATGCACACAGAGCCTGAAGTATCTGACTTGACCTTAGAGCACCCTCAACCTGAGAAGCCGGGCCAACACCCATCAGTAATGTAACTTGAATTCTAAGCTCTGGTGCTGCAGAGATGCATTGTTGTATGATTAATGAATGCCATTAAACCAGAGAGCCTCTTCAGCCAGCAGTGAAAACTCAAGAGAAATACCAGACAGTCAGCCACAGTCAAGGGGGCTGAACCAAAAAAAAAAAAAGAAATAAATGCTTGTGGTTTAAGAAAACTGACTTTCAGTCTCCTTTTGAGATTGCTCCATTCTAAATTGTTAATCCACATTGATCCACTTTAAGAAAGTTGGTAGGGCTGCCTCATGCCTGTGCAGCTCCCCAGGCAGGAGGAACAGTGTGAGTCCCAGCAAGGACAGGGCATGACAGAGGAGCCAGTCAACACCAGTGTGACCCTGACTCCTGTTCCTGGTGGGAAAGCAAAGCCTGGACATTTTGCCGATGCTACCTCAGGTTGTTTTAGATGTAACTGATCAAACAGAGAGGTTGATACAAAGAAGAGGAAGGTAGCGCGCAACCGGTAATAACTTCAGCTGTTAGTACACCTGCTCCACTCTTGATGGAATCCTACACGTGCAAGGATTTGCATTAGGTGAGCCAAGCAAAGTTAGCTTCTACTTGTAATCAAAATGCACTTCAGTTAGCCCACCTGAAGCAAATGCTGGTCACTATTTGGGGTTTTACAGTGCAGATAACCTCATCACTGGTCACAGATGCTTGAGTCAAGACTATACTTGAATATAAACAAGAACTACTATGTGTGCCTTTTGGGCACAGCACAGAACAAAGTGAAAATTGTGCTTATTAAGCAATTAAACTTCCAGTTACTTGTGAATTTGGACCCTTTTTTCTGAGTTAGCATTTGATGATTTCTCAAGTTATGCGAGAGGCCAGCTGTTCACACCAGCAAGAATCCAGAGTCAGGGAGGATGTGGCAGACAGAAGAGCCTGGCAGAGGGCAAAAAAGCAGCTCAAAGCGCCGGGAACCTAGAGAAAAGCAGGCGGCAGGTAGCAGAATTGTGTGAGCAGGGTCAGGATTGCAGATGCCTCCATCCCTGCACTGCCACATGGATGGTTTTAAAGCAGAGCCAGTTCCCATAACAACAGCATCTGCCAGAGCTGCCAGCTGTCGGGATGCAGCTCCTGAAGAAGGTAAAGAGCAAGGCTGACCTCCCGCATTAACCCAGCCAGCAGCACAAAGCCCCGTCCCAGGCTAGCTGCGCAGCTCCCAGGCTAGTGCTTTCCCCATAAGCAGGAAGGCCAAGAGCTCTTCACCTGAGCCCCCAGTGGAAGCTGGGTCAGCTGAACAGCAGCTCCTGGTTTGAAGCAATGTCCAACCAATTTTTTTTATTCCCAGGAAATGAAGAGATGCTGAGATAAACTTCATGGTGTTGTGGGACAGGTCAGAGGACAGGAGAATGCGCAAAAGCATCCTTAGCACAAGGGAACAGAGGGATCCCCACTGTCTGACATATCACCAGATAAGTGCTTTTCCTTCCCCTTGCACCTACCTTCTGGCTTGTTTTTTACCTACTAGGGCTTCTCTGCTGTTGATTTTTGTTCTTACCATCCTTCCAGTGCTCCAGCAACTCCAACATCTTCTGCTTTGTAGGCATGATGCCAATGAAAACTGATGTTTACCAGCTCTAGTAGGGTTCATTTTCTTGCTTGCACAGTTCACACGTTCTCCCAGAGAGAAGGAAGTTGTGGAAGTGGGAGGCTGCCATTAGCAGGATTGAATGTCAGACACCTGAGAAAGCTGACACTAAAGAAGTGATGGAGGCAGTTCCCCGTGAACAGGTGGCTATATCATAAAACCTCTTCCACTCAATGCTACCCGGCCCCAGGCTGGCAGCCTTGGTAGAAAGGCCAGGGGCCAAATGGGTCAGAGACTGGCATCTCTCATGTCATGAGGGCTTCTTCTAGGGCTGGGCTGATGTGTGCTGCAATGGCTGAGTGCACGCTGTCACCTGTGCCTGCTTCTGCTCCTTCTCTGTTGTCCTCTTATCTGGACTGCGAATCTCACATCTTTCAGCATCTTACATTGAATACAAGGAATAAAAAATACAAGGAAATTGTTAGGCTCTGATAAATAAACATTTTCAGGAACAATTTCATCTTACTGACTGTGGAAATTTGTGACAGATCTGAGCTCAGGCAAATCAAGCGGACTGCTCATTCCGGTATTGTGAGAGAAAGCAGCAGCAGCCAGAGAAATTGAAAGATCGACAGTTAATTGGAAATGTTACATCTGCTGTTTATGCAAAAGGCATAAATATTTATATCCTGAAGGCTGACTTTTGGGTTCACTCCTCAGCAGGAAGAGATTTACATTTTGAATGAAGACTTTTTTTCTTTCTCCTTCTCAGTAAACGTGAGCAGTTTATTATTCCTTTAAACAGGAATCCTTAGCCAAGTCCTCCAGTCCTGTTAGTTACATGCATGCAGATTCCCTTGGCTTCAACAGAAATTACAGGTGTGTACAGATTGCAGCATCCATCTCCCTTTTTTATAGACAGAAAGAAAGAAGTAAGACTGAAACAAAAGGGCAGGAACTGTGATTGCAAAATGAGAAGGCAGAAAATGTAGTGACAATTCAAAGGCATCTGAGACGCTGAACTGCTTTTCTAAATCTGCTTTTGGTAAGAAAATAATGAAAGTCTGCACCTTGAAAGCATGGGAAGATTTGATAACGTTAGCTGTTGATACAGAGCAAGGAAAGAAATACTTGGAAAATTTAAGTACAACAGTATATTGGATTAAGCAGCCCTCACCACAGTGTGATGAGTGAACCAGATAATGAAAGAATTTACACATGCAATTATTCCAGAAAAGCCATGGAAATCTGCTGAAGTACGGCAACATTACAAAAAAACAACAGAACATGTGTTACCCTACAAACCATCTTGTGCCCTGCCTGGCCTCCACACCTCCGGCTTCTCTTCGCCTCTTCTTGCCCCTGTACTTACTGAGCCAGGCTTCATCTCCCTCCCTGTCCTCTCCCATACTGCTGTGCCAACTGCATTGCCCTCGGCTTGCCCACCCTCATATCCTGTGGTCTACCATCCTGCTCCCTTCTGTCGTCTCATCTCTGCCTGCTTCCGTCCTTGTCCTCTGCCTCAAGCTTCACCTGCTCTCCTGCTTGCCTTCTCACTGCTTTTCATTTTACCACAGACACTCGGCTCCAGCATCCTCCCTTGTCCCTATCATTTCCCAGTTTGAGGCTCTCCTGCATCACCTTCCTCTATTACTCCATCTATTCCCATCATCTTTTCCCTCCGTCTGCTCTCTTCTCTTCCCCCACTCCCAGTCTCAATGCTTGTGTTTGCCCTGTTATATTCTCCAGAGAGCCCAAATCCACACATCTCTGTGGCTGCTGAAGCTGTTTGCTTTCCTCTCTTCTACACCATCATTCATTTCTCATTTTAATCATTCTCTCTGATTAAGTGTAACATTAAAGCTGAAAAAAGAGTTACAGATAAACAGTAACAAAACGCCCCAATGAGATGTAGGATGTTTCGTCTCTTTAGTACCTATCAGACAGACTGGCCCATCCCTGAAGGCCAGAGTGCAGGTCGCAGTGCTGCCAGGCATCCAGCCGTTGCTTGAGATTCCCAGACTTAAGCCTTGGACATCTCAAACAGTGCATCTTGCCCCCTATTTAATGATAAAAACTATGCCTCTTGCAGGGACTAAAGAGTCTCCAAAGATATAATCTCATTATTTGAAAGCACTTGTATGGAGAATGGTTAGCTTTATAGAAGGAGAGCCTGCTGCGAACAAGAGGGATACCTGACTGGAGTACTGATTTGTGCCTCCATGGCGCAGAGTTATCAATGCAGAGCATTCGCATTCCCACAGGGTCAGCAGACCGGGCCAAAGGTATGGTGGAGTTTACTTTCACCTCCTTTCTAGCAATCACTGGTTCACTTCCAACGACTTCTCCCTTGTCTCTCAAAAATGTAACAAAGGAGAGCACCGAGATCATGAGAGGGTGTTTGCATTCTCCTCTGGTTTGCCCCTTGTTTCTGAGGCCCTAGAATTTCAAAGCAAGATTTTATTTTAGTTTAAGGGAATTTTTGTGCGTGTTTTAAAATGGTTTGTCCTCTGGGACTATTTTTCCTGGCTCCCATCATTTCTGTTTCCATGGCAACTACAGCTGGCTCAGATGTGCTGTTGCCATGGCAACTGTCTGGTCCTCCTTTCAAACGATGCAGTGAAACAGGAATGATATTTGCATCCCCAATGCTGTATGGAACAAATCTCTTTCACCACTCATGGGGAAGATATAAGACAACTGTATAAAATCAGCACAAAATCCAATCTAAATCCTCTTGGAGAGGATTTTAGACAGCTGCTGATATGAGAGAATTGCAAAGAAATTGGGATTTTCCATTCATGGGCTTAGTGGGGGACTGGCACTTGACTGGCATTTTCAAAATCTGTTCTGGGCAAAGCAGTCTGCTTGGAAATACCCACATGGGAGGAACACAAGATTTACCAGGAACAGCTAATTCACGTAAAAGCTATCACATCTTGTTTTCTGTAAGATCTTACAATAAATTATTATGTGTTAAGAAACACATGGTAAAATATACCTCGGTATTTTTATCCTAAAGAAAAGATCTAAGCTTGTATTACTCATTATTGTATCCTAGGATATGGCCAACGTAAGATGCCTCGGTCCCTCTTAGATGTATAGTGCTACAGATTCACAGAATAATCACGCTTTCCTTTAATTGTCCATCTCATATCCCCCTCTCTGCATGCGTACCCCCCCCCCATATCATGGGGGAGGTGCCATGCAGATGCATGGCAACAAACCACAAGTCACCATAACTCTGCCTGCTCATCACAAGACATGGTACCAGAGGTGTGTTTCTTTTCTGTGACGTTGGGCAAAAAAGTGACAATGGTATGATTTATTGTGTGGGATGTTTAAGGGCTTATTCTTGACTTTAACTTCCTCGTGTCATCTACATGTGCCTGACTTCGCTTTGTTCTTTGTCTTTTTGTTTGTTTTTCTTTTTTCGATCTTGTTGCTACTGCTGGGACAAATCAGGAAGAAAGACCTAGACAGGCCTCTCCGCAAGGCTCCGCTAGTTCTGTCCTCTTCACTTCCGTAGCTTCCCCAAGGATTATGATATTCATAACAGGTAACAAAAGACAACAACTGTCAATGGAGTACTGTGGGGAAAATAAGTATATTTCCTTGGGGAAGCAAGGAGTTGGCACCTCTCTTTTATACCACCAGCAGCTGTCCCTGCGCTGTCCTGGGTTTTGTCATACTGCTGGGCTGAACATGATCTCCTGGAGGGGTGCAGTTGAATCTGAATGTTTTGCTTTGCAGATGGGCACTGTGCCGGCTGCCTCACTTGCAACAGTCACAGTCCAAAAGACTGAATTCCTGAACTAGTGCATGGCTTTGAGGTGAGGTACTTTAGTATCTTTCCCATCAGCAAAGACCATTTAAAACCAGTGCTATTAGTAGAAAGGAGTAGGAAGGAGCAGGAATAGTTAAAGAGCAAAAATCACCACAGGCTCCAGGCAGCTGCTGCTAATTATTTATCTGCAGTGTACAGGCCTAGCCTCTCTTAAGGCACAGGGCATGTACAGTCTACCTTATTTTTTAATCATTTCACCCTATAATGCTCCATCCACTTCCACTGTTGTCTCCAGAACTTACGTGGTCCCATTAGCCAACAGAACATTGTAGACAGTCATGAACAAATCTATTCTACCACCTAATGTCAGAGGAAGATCATTATCCTTACTAGGTAGACAAGACACGTAAAAGCCAGGAAACTTGCCTAAATGCAGGTGGTCTACATGAACACAAGGACTGAATCTCAGGAGGCCTTCTGCTAAGCCATCACATCTCTTTGCTGAAACCCTGGTGCCTTATCACTTCATTTTGTGCCCAGAGCTTTTAAGCAGTGACACGCCTCTGCCATCCAAATGCAGTAAAAGCCTCAATGTGTAAACAACAGATCAAAATAAATTTCTGGATAAGATGCTACGTTCAGTGTGGCTTTCCTTCCTTACTTTGGGGATATTCGACAAAACTCACCTTTCTCTTCAAGAATGATGGAATCAATATGCTTTGCCATCATTTGTGTTGGAAGGAGGACCATAATACAGCACTCCTTCAATTACAGAAGATGGAATCAATACATTTCACCTCCATTTATGTGGTTAAGGTCTAAGTCATCATGGCCCACCCTTTATTTATGGGGGTGGCCTCAATACAGCTCGCTTTCATTTAATGGGGAGGAACTCATATGTCTTGCTTTCACTTATGGGGGGTGGGAAGGAGAGAATCGATACAGCCACCGTCATTTGTTGGGAGGGATCTACAGATCTCACCTTGATTTACTGGGGAGATCAATATCTCAACCTTCATTAAAGTGGGTGGTATGTTGGACTGAATAAGGTTCATCTGCTTTTAGAGCACATGGACAGAATATGGCTCTCCATGTATGTGGAGATGATTCAGGATGGCCTTCATATATATAAGGCTTGGACACTATATGGTTCACCAGCTAACACAGGGATGCATGCAGTTCAGCTCAACATTAGGTCTGGAAAGACAGAGGCAGGTTCAATACACAGGGATTGTGGACGCTGCATGGTAGACCTTCCTGACTCAGAAGTCTGCCTGTGCTTTCCCATTTATGAGAGGCGCAGATTCAATTTGACTTTAAGTGTGTGGAAGCCCCTGGATTGAGTGTAATACATCTTCCTTACAGGAGACAGTCTCAAGGCAGTTCTTCATTTATGCAGAGGTAGAATTGGTGGTGTTCTCCCTCATTTACAGAAGCTGGATTCACTGTTCCTCATCGTGCTTTATAGGGAGCTAATATGAACTGTAAATTAATTGTAGAAGTAGAGAAAAGGGTATGATGTATTCCAGGACCACAACATTGTGGCAGCCTATCTGAATGTCTGAGAAGTAAGTGCGTCTTCACAGCTCCTCAGAGCGCAATGAAGCAGGGGTAGTGGGTATATTGCTATGAAGAAAGGGGAAGATGGCATGAGGTCCCAAGCAACTTCTACACCAAGTCTGCTACTGGCATGATTTTTCTTTGCAGCATCACACAGTCTGCAGGAATAGCTGATCTCACTGCATTTTAGAGCTGCTAATTCAGGCCTAAAGCTTGTTGTCTTTGTCTCTAAAAGACACTAATCACCACCCTTCATATCATCCTCCTCCCTCAAAAGAGCTCAAAGCCCAGCTGAAAAGAGTCCCACCTGTCTTCTAATCACCTATTAAACATCTGCCACCCCAGGACTGTTTGCAGTGCTGTGGACACCACAGCAGGGAGCCTTTCATATTTAGGCTACTGATTTGATAGGAGCTCAGATTATCAGTGACCAGAAGTAAATGCTAGTTGATGCAGCCAGGGGGGTTGCATGATATGAGTTAGGGGGCATCAGTACAATTCCTGGAGGAGATATGTCAGAACAACTTAGGAAAAAATATCAACCCAAGTGCCTACCTTGCTGGGTTTCTCAGCAGGGAGCCTACGGACTGAAAGGACCCCAGAGATTAACTGCCCTGTCACTTTTCATTATGTGCAATAGCTACACGGCATACAAGCACCTGCAGCTCCCATCTCAAGGTAAAAAGATAAAAAGCAAATAGAGGGCACTTCAATATCACCACAGAAATACAGTGTATTGAAAACATGACAATCCCTGCTGGCCTCTCCTTTTCCCTGGGCACCAAGGGGAAATGGGCAAGTGTGAGGTGAGGAACCAAAAGCAGACTGGTTTTGACTTAGGCCCACTGTTTCTTTTAGCTGATGAAAGGCTGCAGCAGATTTCTAGGAGGCAGAAGGTGGAATGTGCCTTTTCCATCCCTGAAGTAGCAGGCACATTTATTTTCATCACTGCATTGCATCAGCATCACTGCTTCTCCATACTGGCTGCTTGTAGTGCTGTACTTAAAACTGTGCGTGTCTCTGTGCACTAGGGCTTTTCACAGTCTGCCCTTTTATATGATACTGGGCTAGCTAGGTAGACAGGCTGAATGTGAGAATGCCTATTTGCACACAAGGAGTATTTCTATTACAAATAGGATAATTCCACAAAGAGTTTCCTTCTCTTCCAAGGCTCTCATGTCTCCTACACTCTTGTCCTCAAAGACCCTGCCTCTTCCCTCTTTCTGTTTCTTTTTGATCCAAATGTCTGGAAAACATCCATCAATGTTTCTGAATCTCCCTTGCTTTATGCCCTAGTGTCCTGGCTTTGCCCTCTACCTTCCTTCTGTTTCTCCTGGAGTCTTTCTTTAAGATGCCCTTCCTTAGACCTCCAGGTAAGCTTCTCTATATTGTCAAAAAATATGAACATCCTCCAGTCACCTCCATAAACCTATGTAATGTTGTATTATATCTCTTGCTAGTCTAATATAGCAATAAATTAGAGAAAGAGTCATTCAGTATGTCAGCCTTTTTTCTTAAAGCTTGCTGAGAAATCTCCAGCAGCTATGGATGACTGTGTGAGTTCTGCCGCTACTGAATTCTTGAGGCACACAATACAGCCAGAGTCTCCCATCACTACTCAGATGAACTCACGGACTGTGATTTGGAAAAGGACCAGACATGTGGAGGGGATCCAACAGGCTACCTCAGAAATTATTGCAAATTCCACCCAGAAGTGGTATAAAGCAAGGGAAGGAAGAAGAATACCCTCCTTAGGGCAGAAGTGTGCCTTAATTACAGAATGCAAGAGACCACATGGTATGATGATGGGCTTCTTAGAATAAGCAGAATTAATATCCAGCTCTTATATGCTGCTTTTTGTTAGAAGATTTCAAAGTGCTTCACCAGTGGCACAAAAATGATGATGCTTGGCCAAAACCAGCCAGTGGCAGGACCACAAATGGAAACCAGCTGTCCCAAGCGTCCTGGGAGAGTGTGCTAGTTCCTAGCCATACTTTCTCCCATAAAAGGAATAAGAAATTAGTTCAGCTTCTTGCATGCACCAAGTGTAAATAAGCAGAAGGGCAGGTATGAATTCTTTCAGGTGTCACCTTTGTAAATCTGTTTTCTGTAGTTCTACAAACCCTTCTCCCAGGCGTGCGTGGTAAAGGCTGCATGGCAGAGCTGCTCAGGGTATGTTCTCCCCCTGTGTTTCTGCCTTAGTCTACCACAGCAGCCACTGCAGCTTGGGCACAGCTTAGAGCAAGTCTAACCTGCACAGAAGTAATTCCACTCACTTCTAACTTAAAGCAACACCAACTCCTCTTCTTTGTCTTGGTGTGAGCAGATGAGTGAATTCAGTGCAGTGATTGAGAGGTGTTATTTTGTGATCTGCAATGTATTTTAACACCTTTTCAACATGAGATGACCATGCAGGCTTTTTGCACTCTTTCCATATCTATTTGATTGTGCTTTCAGAAGCTGTAAACAGGGACACAATAACAGTCTTCCGTCTGCACAGAACCTTGCTCTGCATTATTCATATATTTCCTTCCTGTTTCACACACTTATGTCAGTCCTCATTCAGGCAACATTCATGTTAAATGATTCACGCTCTCTTTCTCTATATGCGTCTTTCTCTTCTTCTCTGTCTTTGAAATGGGAATGAGAGAAAAAAATATAAAAAAAGAACCTGTGATTAGACTTCTCTCTCCCTTGTTCCTTCTTCCCTCCTCAGTCAGACCCCAATTCTCAATGACATCTGTACCTGGTCTCTTGATTTCAGTGTGTCTGATGCAGAAGAAAATGGAGCAGAGGAGCCATCATTGTTAAAAAGTCCCATCAGTATTGTCTTGTTATGCACTGATTAATCCTAATTTCTGAGATTAAAGAAAGAAACCCCCCATCTGTGTATCCTCTTTGCCCCTGCCAGAGATCTGTACTATCTTCTCTTTCTCCTTTCCCTGCCCTGCCCTGCCCTCAGGACATTTGCCCTGGGAACCTTCCACACCTATCTTAGGAGCATCCAAAGGTATTAGTGGCAATTGCTCCAGGACTTTTCACTTGCTGGGTGCTGTGCAGTTCTGTCTTGATACTTTCATTACTTGATATTCATATGGGATTAATAGAAGGGCCAGCAAGAAGGCATGACTTGTGGCATTCTGTATACAGGGATGAATCCCAGCTTTGTGGTTAGTCTTTTTCAACTTGCATTGATGCAGCTGAATGCCTTAACCCACATTTGCCTGACTGTAACTCTCCAACATTACATCAAGAGATGACTGAGGTGCTGATGATAGGTTGAAGGAAGCAACCAAGGAGAATGGCAGGGCTGGTCTGAGTCTCTTTGATTGCTGGGGCCTGTCTTCACTGGCACATTGGTTTGCCTCAGGGAAGCTATCAAAGCCCAGGATGATTTTAGATTGCCACACATGCCAGTGTCCAAGACTGCATTTTTCTATCTTAATGTGGCTAAAAGGTTGCAACCATTCCTCTCGGAGCGCTGCATCAGGTGATGTACTCTAAATGCATTAAGAAACTGAAACTAATGCAGAATGCAAATGACTGCCAGCTAAACAGACTTTCTCTCTGGGACCCGGTGTTCGCCAAACTGCAGTGGGTGGCCATTGCTTTTCTTGGAGAATGTGAAATGTTTGTTTGGTTTGATGGACCCCTGGGTGAGACCTGTGTAACTGAGAGACACCTACCTCCCACCGAGATCCTGCAGCACCATAGTCAGCAGCGGCACTTCCGCTGATGCTGCCTGTGCAGACAAGGGGGCTGAGTGCTCCTGGCAGGGCAACCCCCATAAAAGAGTCTGGATTTAGGCATTTTTTTCTCCTTCTGGTCCTGAAATATATTTGTATTTTACATTTCATTTGTTGTATTTTAGGCTCTGCTACAAAAGCCACCTACTTTACTGGACTTCCAGAGCAGGATCTCTCCTGCTGGAACCAGCTGGTTTAGTCTGATTATTCTGTTACCTTTTCTCTGAAATTGGCCCATGTCAGAGGCTTACAGGGAAGGTGGGGACACACCATTGAAGACAGATGGCTTGAGTACGAGAATGCTTTTGGTAATATAGACAGTAATTTTCAATTACAGAATTTTGTTTGGTGGAGACTTTGTAATGTTGCTGAGAAATTATCCTTAGTAAGGATTTTCAGTATATATACTTGTTATCTAGAAATGGAGCAGGTGTGGCTTTTTGCATTGAGAAAATTAGGGAATAAAGCAAGCAAAAAAGACTGATTTGAATATTTTTTCTGATATTGATAGTAAATGCTCTTTCATCTTTCTCATATTCTTCCTGGTTAAAACCTTTTGAAACAATGTGAAAATTCCCTTGTGGTCTTTACAGCTTAGATACCTGTAAGCACATCACGGTGCTTTTCCACATTAGCCAATTCTTCTGGCAGCATCAGCCAAAGGAAGCTGTCTGGTGCCAAGGAAGCTGTGTAATTGCGAAACTGTGAGGCAAGACACACCAAGAGGAATGGGAATTGTTTTATCCCTTCACACACCAAGAGGAATAGGAATTGTTTCATCCCCTCCCAACCCTGCCCCATTCTGTGCAACTTCATTTTCAGAGCAATGATTATCCTGATGGCTGGGTAAACTCACTTGGGCTTGCCCTTGCTGGACTATATCAATTAGTCCTAATCTCCGTTGCTCAGGATGCACATTTCTGAGTGGCTTCTTGGCTCAGTTCAGGTGTGTGATCCTCTTTTATCAGGTTAGGACCAGCTTCATGCTGGCCTCCAGCAATGGGTGGAATAGTTTCCCAGCCCTGCCTGTCTCTGCGATCCCTACACCTGGCTGTTTCTTTGGGGTGAGGGGGGAATGCTGACATTTGTGATGCTTTGTCTTTCCCCCCCATCCCTTTTTTGCATTCAGAAGCCCTCCAGGGACCCAAATCCATCTTTCACACTGAGCAGCGATGCTGGGGAAGGGGAGAGATTGCAGCATGATTTCCAGGCGGACTGCACTGCTCATCAAAGGGACTGTATCCAGGCAACCTGCTTCCCCTGCCTGAGACAAGCACACACAACTGGGACTTCGGAAAACTAAGAAGAAGCTACTGTAAAGAGTAGGCTACAGGGAGGAGGAGGGGAGTATATGGTGCAGGGGGGGAGCCATGTTATTTTGAGCAGGTTATTTCTGCCCTGGCATCAGTGTGACACTGGGCCTGGCTACTGTAGCCAATGGAGCCACCTAGCTGCTCCCTTCCAGGTCCCCACTGACAGAGGGGAAAGGGAGCAGCTTGTTCATCCTCCCACAGGACCGGGATGGGGAAAGGCTTGCCCTGTGGCTTGCAGGAGCCTTCCCCAGCTCCTGTGGGAGGAGAAGGAGAGTGCACTGTAACCCTGTCTCCCAGGGCATGGTGAGGAGAAATCCTGTATTGTTTGGAAAGCTCAAATCCTGCACATGTTAAGGGCCAAACGTATAAACGAATGCACAGACACAGCAGCACACGCAGGCAGAGATGCCATGAGCCCTTGGAGCACCCCATGCTCAGGTCCTGCACAGCTGAGCACCTCAGGAATTAGTACTTCATTTATTGCCTGGCTGACAGTTGCATCTCTTTCTACTGGCACGAGGTGAGTTTTAAGATCCTGCACTCCTGCTTTGACCAAGGTCCTAGGATTTGGGCCCAGCTTCAGACCTCACCTGATGCTTTACCAGCCAGGAGCTGGGGCGGGCTGCCAGCAGCTCTGCAAAGCACAGGAAGATACTCTCCACGGTAGCTGTCTCTTGATTCTCTCCCTGAAGACTAAGACCTGTCTTTGTACAGGACACAGCACCCTCCTGCTGGCCAGCTGTTCACCCTTCACTGGCAACTCCCATCCGATGGGAAGGTAAGAGGTGTGTCCTCTAAGTGGAGCTGCCTACATGCCTTCTCCCGACGCCTGTAGGATGTGGGCCTGGCTTTGACGTGTAGGGACTCCCCAGGGGAAGAAGAAGCCCACAGGTCTTTGGTGAGAGATCCTCCAGGCTTGCAATCTGAGGGAAGTAAAATTGCTCTCCATTCCTGTTTCCTCTTTTTCTCAGTCATGCTCCAACAGCGCACATCCTGCTTTGTACACCACAACTCTCCTTATCCTATCTCCCCATCTCTTTTCCTACTCTTTCTTTACCCTCTCCTCTTTCCTCCTCTGCCTCCTTCACATGCTCTTTCAGATCTGAGCCCCATCACCCTGTCTGCATGGGCTGGCAAGCCTGCTTAATAAGCAGAGCTAGGCTAGGAGGGGCTCCTACCCACGGCCCAGGCATTTCTTGACCTTTCAAGTGCCTCTCTCAGAGGAGTACCTCAGTTGCCTGCCCTTTGACTTTTTTCAGTGCTTTCTAACCTGTGACTGAGTAGCTCACAAAGTGCCATTTGCCAAGAGGAGAGAAATAAGCTGGGGGGGCGGGGGACAGGCAGGCAGGCTTGGAAAGAGCATTAAGGAGCTAAAAATAACCATGGGTCAATTCTGAATGAGCCTGAGGCACTTCTCCCCCAGCCCCCAGCTGATGCTGCAGTCAAAGAGAGGACAAGCAGCCATGAAGAATTCTCTCTGTCTTCAGCAGCAGCTCCTCTCCCTTCCTTCAGGGCATCCCTGCTGCCAGGATGGGGATTGCCACACTGCTATAGAAAGAGGAAAACAAAACAAATGAAAAGGAATCTGCCCCAAAATAACCCCTCTGCCTCCTGGCAGGACGTCAGCCACAGAAAGCTTTGTGAATCAGAGATGTTAGGCAGGAAAAGACCTATTAGTTCCCATCGACTCTCCAACCAGGGGGGTGGGAGAAGGCGCGGTTAGTGCCAGATTACCCCCTCCAGCCTATTTCAGTCAAGTATATTCAGATAGGAAATTCTCCTTAGACCCAATAGACAGAGACACAGCTCTCAACAGTCTCCTCTTTGAACACAGTAGCAGTGTGCTCTGTCACCCCTTCGGGGATCCATCCAGGCCTGATTTGGAACGGCATATAGGGATGAAGCGATGAAGATTACAAAGCACCATGACATAACATCTGGTGTTTGGTAAGATCTAACTAAGGAAATAAAAAGAAAGATAAGGACTCAATATATTTTGATTGTCCTAACCCATGACCTGTGTGAGTAACAGTTTCACCAGCTTGCATGAGCATTAAGGAGTAAGAAACACAAAGCAGAGACAGGTGTTTCTAACGTGGCTGGGGAAATGATAGTAGTACTACTAATTTAAACACGTTACAAATAGTATTTTTAAAACCTACATTGAAGTGTAAAAATTGCAGAGGCCAGCAATTGCAGAGGCCAGCTCAAAAATAAAGAGGTGAGAAATGCATGTGTAGCAATCCAGTCTTTTACTCTTGTTTCCCTTCCTTCAGACCCCTGCCTATTCAGTATACCAGGTGTCCTGAAGTGTTCAGCGAACGAGGACATAATAAACCTTCTTTCTAGCCCAGTGAATTGAACCAAACTCAGATTTCAGTGTCTAGTTTACCTCTCCAGTCTTCCTACAGCCTGAGTTTATGGACAAGGGATTTAGTACCATTAGAAGGCTTGATGTTTTTTCAAATGCATGTACTACTGAAGACAGTGATGCACACCTTGCCAGGGGATTTCACAGCTGTAAGCTGACAGACAAGAAATGTCAGCACACAGATATAATGAATTCTGATCCAGATTCCATAGGAGAGTGCTTCTGTGATTGCATATGCTTTTCCTAGCTTCATCAGTGTTCCTGTGACCCTTCTGCTGTCACTCATCTACTTCCCCATCCCTCCTGCTATCTTCTACACCATCTTCTCGCCCGTCCCTGCCATCCAACTGCTGCTCCTCTCATGCTCTGAAATCTTACAGAAGAGAGCTTAAGACAGGAACCAAAGGATACTAGCCAGGTGCGGAGGATGGAGGCAACAGTGATGAGAAGCATGATCACATAGATTTGCCATGTATGGTACTACATGCTGGGATTCACTTCAAGGTTTGTGGAGCTTTGTTTCTGTAACTATTTATATTATGAAACCAAAATAGATCAGCAGCTCTGCAGCGGGGAGGGGAAGTGGGTGAGATCCTCAAAATTTTTGTCAATTCCCCTCCCCTTGACAGTAAAATGAGAAAGAATAAAATTGGCTACAGAATTGGCTACTTCCCTTGTGCCGTCAGCCTGCTGAGCACTGTACAGTCACAGAGGAAAACAGTCTCTGCACAGGAAGTTTAGACAAGCTGAGACTTCCCAGCTCTCGGAGAGAGGACATTCCCACTGTGTTCCCTGAACTCTTCCCTAATGGCCCTGCTGACACCTGTGCACATCCACTGATATGATGTAAAGGTGAGGGAAACTTGACCAAATACATGCAGGGACTTATGGACAGATAACCCACCTAGTATACCTCTTCAGGCAGGGCTAGGTCGTACAGAGCACGGAGAAGGGACAAAATGGCCCAATAATCATGGCGAGGGAGACAATAGGCTGTTATGGTCAACAGGCCTAGAGAGGACCCAAGAGAAGGATGTGGAGTGTCTCATCAGAAAGCCTCAGGAACAGTTCAGCTAACATTTGCCAGGAATGCTATCCTGCTGGGAACAAGGGGATGAATGGAATGATCTTCTAATCCTACCTTCCAATCCTGTGACCAACCTAACTAAACTCAGGCACCGGTTTAAAAGGTAGTCTGCAGGAT
Organism: Fregata magnificens; assembly: GCA_013389945.1. NCBI lineage: Eukaryota > Metazoa > Chordata > Aves > Suliformes > Fregatidae > Fregata > Fregata magnificens. The sequence continues at coordinate 102,062 of WAAD01020173.1, read as the reverse complement.
GCTCTTATAAGATGCTTTCTGAATTTATTTTCTCTTGTGTTTTAAAGAGACTCTTCTAGCCTTAAGAAAGTACTGTTTGACATGGCTGGGGAAGTGCAGAGTTGAAGCCAAGTCTGTGAGAAAAACCCTACTCAGCAGCAACTTTATTTTCAGTTCCCAGCACCTGAAACTGGAAGGCTGCCATTCTCCTCTAATCCCAGAGCACAAACCAGACCAGCTTCTTCCTACTGCAAACTCCATTAAGATACCACCCTTGCCTTCTTTCAGAAAGGCAACCTGAACTGTATCAATGAGCAGTCTGGTGTCCAGCAGAGAAGTGTGACTCATTCTTTCTTTGTCACAGCCACAAAAGCCACGATAGGACATGTTGCCCCTGATGGCAGGAGACAGGAGTGGATGACCCAGAAGGTCATCCTAGAAAACCCTTTCTTCCAGTCCTGTGCTCCTTGCCCAGTAAAACTGAGAGAGGAACAATGTTTTCAATGTTGAGAGAGATGATCAAGAGACTTGAATTTGTCCCCCTGCCTTGCCACAGACTGTGGCGTGTAGCATTTAATATATCCCTTCTATTACTTTACCTGTAAAACACAGGCAGTAAAGGGCACTAAACACAAGGAAACTGTAGAATTCAATGAATGGATAGTTGTGTATCTCAGGAACAAAGTATACATCTCTAATTAACTGAAAGGATCATTCTTTATTACCATCAGCCTTTGTAAAGCACTTTGATTGCTCAGAAACATATGACACACAGTTAGCAGTACACATTATTAAATTATTAATTCATCCTTCTATTCTATATGCCAGCATATTTATAATGTGCCAGTTGCTTTTGTTTCTAGGTGAGGAATGCATAGTACTGAACTCAAATTAATGAAATCAAATACTTTACACTACATACTTCTAATCAGAAATGCAACAGATGATTTCCAAAATGATATTGTTAACACAACAACATATGGCTTGCCTTGTTCACAAGCTTTTCAATGCTGCAGTTGGTGATATAGTTTGGGATCCCCAAGACAAAAGATGTTACATAAATATCAACGCAAAAGTATTTCAACAGTTTATTTTGCCAACAAAAGCCCCAAGGCTTGCTGCATACTTAGCATAGTTGTTTATTTATTACTTTTGCTATTTTTATTATCAATGTTTTTAAAAAGTCAAGTAATACAACATATTAATTATGATTACAGATCCTCTGATATATTTCCTTTAAGATGGGAACTGAATCCCAATGACTACCTCCCAGTTTGGGTAGTTAATTTCTACCTTCTCCTACTTCCTCTCCAGTTTCAGCTGGATATAATCTGATTCCTCCCTTCCTTAAAAGACAATGCAAGTGCTGCTCTGTACTGTTAAATAATTGTCATGTTCAGCCCTAAGAATGACTGGATTTCAGCAATGGGATAAGCAATTTCTATATTTTATTCATAAACACTTGGCATATTTCAAATTAAAATGCTTACCTAAAGAGTTACTTTTCAAATATTTGCACTTAGTGATCCTTATCCCTTCTCTTTTCATTTCTTTCTAGTCCAGATCCCCTGGTCTAACTGGGAGAGAGCGTTATAGAACCCAAAAGTGGCTTTAAGCTACTTAAACACTTCAGTAATTCTGGGGCTAGTGGAAGGTCAGTTTAGCTCCTGGGCATTGTGCCAGTAGCATCACCCACCCAGGACACGGCAGAGCTAGGAGATGGGACCTGCAGATCTGAGCCTGCATGGGCCAGAGGAAGAGAAATCATCCACTAAACTAAGATTGGGAAGCACAGCTGCAGGATGAAAGGGCAGCAGTTGTAAGAACTGAAGATTTCCGGAGGCAGTTTTTAACTGCTGGTTGGAGAATCAGCTGTGATTTCCACAGGCACATCTACCAAACTGGACTGAACCACCTCCAGCACAGAAAAAGCCTCAGGGAGGAGATGAAAAGTTTAATTAATTAATGCTTGTAAAATGCTTTGAGACCCTCAGATGCAACACACTAGAGAAGTAGAAAGACTTAATTATTTTTACCATTGATATTGGGGGAGGTAACTGCTTCTTATTGAGATACTATAGTCCTTTCATTCTTTTTGAGTTGAATCTGCTCTGCATATGGTATCTGAGACCGAAGAACAGCTGGAGAGAAATGGTGAAATGATAATCTCAAGGAATTGGGTTGTAAAAACATCTTTTCCGGGATATTTGCTCAATGCAGTTGGACAACATTATGTCAGACCTGCCGTTAAACAGGAATTGGGCTATGGCACGAGCACACCTTAAACTAGCCACTGAATTGTTCCTTTGTCTCCTGCTACGGCAGTTCTTTTCCCCTTATTTCCCTTTACATGATTTTGCAATGGGAAATGTAGCTATTAGCTAAATGACAGCAAAATATTCATACTGACATTATCAGAGCTAACCCCCTGAATAAGCACAAGGAGATATTGGCTAGCTTAGCAGGACAGGAAAACAGACTCCAGATCCTTTCACCTCCATGTCACCAGGTCCAGCCCAGTGTAGATTGATAGTTGCAAAAATGGCATTTGACAGCCTTTTGGCACTCTGGACAAAATGAACTGGGCAAGGGAAGGATGGAAAAATCTCAGCCCGAGTCCCAGTGGGACAAGTATCAACACTACAAATGGCACTGCTTGCCAGCTCAGAAAAGAGGCCATTGCATTCCTCAGGCACATTACTTCCAGGAGGGCAGGAGGAATAATGTCAGGGCCATGTTAAAGAAACTTGCACTGTCCTGCATGTACCTTTTAGACTCCAAAATTAACCAAGTGCCTTCCATCAGAAAAATACCCACTGTAAAGACCAGAGGAGAGACAGTGGGTATCAGCCAGACAGGGAGAGTGTTATTTGCAGGCAGTTTCCTGAAAATACCTGCTTTTAGGAATGTGCCTCAGGAAAGAAATGGGAATTACTGCTAGTAACAATCTGTCATAACTCAGTGTTACTAAAATACTTCTGCCCCCCAGCACTGTATCCATCCCTAGTTTGTTTGCTGCACGAAGAATAGCTCATTTGGAATAAAACATGGCTAGACAGAGGAAGCTGACTCTCAAAGTTACAGTATCTTAGACACCCTTGTGTCCTCCTTATGACACCTGGGCACCACCTTGTCCATGACGTATTTTTCCTTATGATACCTGATGAGGTGCCCCTTCCGGTGTTCTTTTAAATGCTGCAGTCAGCATGATCTTGCTGCAGTTGCACATGTACCTCATGCGAACAAGTCTGGAATTTTTGAACAACTGTGTTTGGCATGGCCGTGCGTGAACCATGTGGTTCTGGTACTCTGAAGTAGGGGAGAAAAAGCAGAGTGGATGAAACTTTGTTCCCTCATAGTCTGATGGCTGTGTTAGCTTGTGGTTGTGTCAACGCAGTCACAAGGCCCATGTGAAGTATAATATCTCAAGAACAACAGTTATCATAGAGTATGTCACTTCTTCTATTTCTGATGGGAATGCAGGACCAGCTTAGAACAATACAAAGAAGCAGTATTACTGGTGTCATTCAAACAGAGATTGGAATACTTCTCTCCCGAAGGTGGAATTGGCTCTGGCAGCTAGATCCAAAGTGTAACACTGAGAAAAGGTAAGCAGATTTCCCATGAACCAAGAATTCGAACAGTGGCATGTCCACAAGCACATGGTCTGGCCACTTTCTCCTCCTGTTCCATCCTGCCATCAGACAAGGGGATCATTGAGATCTGTTACTGAAAAAGAACAGAGGTAAGTGTTGCAAAATGATGGAACTAAAACCGAGGGCCTGAATTTGCAGTGAAGCTGCCCTGAACTTTATCACTTCTAATGAAGTGATAATCCACTTTCTGACATTCACTAGGAAAGTTAAATGAGTGAACTGAGAGAGAACTCAGGTGATCTTTGTCCACGGTTCTTTATAGAATCCATGTCTGATAAATTATGTGTGTTACGTGGGTTAGACAGCCCTGTTTTTTTCTACAAGGTGTAAGACCACAGCAGCAGGCCTCTCTGAAGTTTCTTGGTACTGCAGCAGTCTAAAGCCGAGCAATTCAGGACTCACTATTTCCTTGCATCTGTAATGGTTTGAGTCCTGGATGAAATGGATTTACTCCTTGTAGGCTGTCAGGATGGCAAAATTCACAGGTTAAAGTTTTGAAACTCAGGCACAGCAGCAATAGTCAGGCATAACCAAAGTGCTGCCTAACCACCGCCATGTCAGAAGGGGCAGAAGGCAGGCCCCAGCCACATTCCTCGACAGGAGCACAGGAGCACCTGGATGGCCACAGCTTCTCCACAGCCACATTCACGTGCAGGCATACAACCCTGACTCAAGCCCATACTACAGTTAGACCCTTTTATTAGATGAAGAATTGAAGCATGGATGAAGAGAGACCCAGATTCAAAAGCTATTTAGACACCTAATGATGCAGATAGATGCCAGCTGGTATTTTCAGAAAACACTGTTCAGAAAATCACAGGGGTCAAAGACGAGGAGAGGTCACCACAGGAACAGCAAGCTGCTGGGTGTCAGCTGCTCCCTAGGAAGCATCTCGGTGCACACTCCTCTCCTTTGGTAAACGTGAGGTAGAGTGAGGCAGCTTGTCCGTCAACAGAAGGGGAATGAACTGTCTCAAGTTTAGTGTGGCATAAAAGAGTGTAAATGGATATGGCGCTGCTAGTCTCTGGATACAAAGACGACTTACAAGCGGAGCATTACAGTTCCTAGAAAGAAACCCAACAAACTCGGAAAATAAAACATTCTGACCTACTTTCACCTCCATTAACCTACTCCTTCCTTAAAAGCTTAAGTAGAAACATTCACTTGTTGCTAGGCTCTCAGCAGCAGGATTTGAAGCCCAGGGATTCCAGTTATGCTCAGCAAAGGAGCATGTTTGTGGTGCCCTGGATACAAAGACCATGTGTCTCACCCCCACTCTCGCAAACAGGAGGACTGATAGCTTGAATGCTTCTGCTGCTCTCAGTTGAGCTCAACTTTTGTGAACGCCTGTAAGCAAAGAGACGGGTCTCCGAGCACCCAGAACAAAGCCCACTAAACCTTCACGGGTCACAGCTGGGCCTTTCAGAGCTGGGGGCACCACTGAACTTTGGCTAAATCAGACTGACCAGCTCATCATGAATGAGAATGATAATATGGTAGCGTCTGACTTACCAGGCAGAGGCATATGCAGTGGCTGAAGGTGAGGCTAAAAAAGCAGATGTACTTGACCTCTCTTCCAGGGTCCTCTGAGGACTTTCAACTCGCACCCTGTCTGAGAGCATTGGTGACCTGGCCTCGAAGATGGGAAGGCAAGAGGAGATGCATGGGATTTTAAAAACAAAGTGCGTTTGTAGTTCCACTAGAGCTGAATCCAGGAAATGTCATTGTTCACAGCATGGGCGATGACCCCCGCAGCCTGCTTTGGAGGCAGTGACCTCTGCCAAACGGTGACAGAACTCAGCTCTTAGGTTCAGCTTAATCCTGACCTGCAGCTCCACCTATTAGCCCCTGGCTTCCCAAATCGCTTTGACAAGACACTGAACTCCTGACCTACAGAATCCTCTTTTATTCCAGTCCTTATCCCTCTCTGTCTCTATCTATCATTTCATCGCTCTGAGCTCTGCCAAAGCCTCTCACTCTGGATCTCTGACACCCTTTTTATTCCAATACTGAATATTAGCATTAGCAATACCATTCTCACCAATAAACTCCATCTGACCATTGCCAACACTCCTCAACCCTGACAATACCTCATTTTGTTAGCCACACTGATCGGTTAAACTACACCCCTTCCAATCTAAAGTGCCGCTGCTACTGCAATTCAGGGCTCGCCCTTCCCTCAGCTGTGCTGATGCACCTCCCTCCTAAGAGGCTCTCAGCATACTTTATTCATAACGGCTACAGCCTGCAAAGATGCTGAAACAGGAAGCCAAATGACTGCTGTGCGACCTTGGGAATGCAAATTCCATGTGTTTGCAAAGTCAAAGCAAGCCATTTCCTTCCCCAGTCCCTCCTCCCTCCGCAGGCGTGCAAGCCACAGCTAATGGGAAAACACACAGGCACACACAAAGCTTTGTCGATGCTAATTGCCAGGAGCTGAGGCCCAGTCATCCTGTTGACTAATTTGTCAGCCGCTGCTGACTCAGCAATCTGGGGGGACAGTTTCTCTCAAGCGCTCAAGTGCATTGGGAAGTAAATGGCTCTTATTGTTCTTTCCTTCCCTTAGCTCCCGTGTCTGTATTTGTGGACAATTCCTGCCCCGGGCTTGACCTTGGCTGCAGCAGTGACTGGAGGGTGGGGATTGCCATGGCTGGTGGGCCTCTCATTAAACCCTAATGGAAGGAACAGGCTCAATGGTGGAAGGAGAGAGAGGGGGGAATGTGTGACCTGATCTGGGAATAGCATGTGCACGAGCAGGTCAGGGCAGGGAGGAGAGAGCTGACCTGAATTATGTGTGTTGCGTGGGATAAACACAAGCGAGATCAACAAGCTAGGCGCTGTCTGGAACAAATGTCCCTAAACCTGCCTGAAATATGCAGGACTTCCTCACTGAGCACTGCCTCTGCCCTTTGCTTAAACAGCGGATCTGGGTGTGAGTCCAGGCAAAAGTTCTCCGGCCAAAGGGAGAAACTGCTGCTGGTGAACTGCAGATGACATGGGAAGAGGCGCAGGCATCCCTGGGCCGGTGCTGCAGGCAGCAGAACAGACACCTGCAGCCGCTCCACGGAGCAACGTGCAGTTCTAGACAGTCGTGCAACAGGCGTCCCACACCCTGGCAACGTAAGGACCTGTTTGTGGAAAAGGTTACCTGAAAATGAGAGACAGAGAAAGTAGAGGAACAGAGCAAAGACAGGGCCCTATGGCATTCCCTTTTCCCAAGATGGTTCATGGAGAACAGTGCCCCAAAGGGCATAGGTGGGACAGCCCATATAGCACACACACATCTACCCCAACGCACAGCTGCCAAAAACATATGTCCCCTCACTGCACCACAGCTGCATGAGCCCATGCACATTTCTATACAGCACACACCTACATGGAGGGAGAAACACTGCCACGCGGTAACAGATATCCTATATGCACCCATTTATTTGTACAGGGGACTTCTATATGAGCATACTGGTGTGGTGTATCTCTGTCCCGAGCATACCCATTAGCATGCCCAGCTCTGCCCACGGGCCTGACTCAGTCCATCCCTGACTGAGTAGCTCTGTCAGTACTGTGAAACTTTTGACTCAGCTGATGGCAGCAGAGCCGAATCCTTTCCTGGAGACTGGCAAGCAGAGTGCATTTCTGCAGTCACTGTGGAGGGAGTGCTATGCATGCATAATACTTGTTGGCAGAACGGTACAGCCAGGGATTCTGTTGGAGTTTCGTCTGGAGCTGATTAAATAATTCATTATCAATAATAGTGTGAATTTTGGCAATATTTTCACTGAATAAATATTCGCAAATACTTTTCCATTATTTAGCCAGCTTTGGCTCTGTCCCATTCCATTTAATATGCAGCTCTACCAGACTTTGCTCCCAGGTACGAAAATAAGCTGGATCCTGTAAGACACGTGGATCCCAGTAAGTTTTAGCCAGTTTTGCAATCAGCAGGTGGCATTTATCTAATCGTCTCTTTGTAAGAAAGAGCTTTGCTGTACAATGTTTTCCTAACCAGGCTGGGAATCCCAAAGGTGTTTATTAAGAGGCCTAGGTATTTACAGTATGTACAACTTCTGTCTGTGCATTTTCTTTAAATTCTTTGGTTTGTAGCTTATCAGAAATAGCAATTTTGCTCTTTTTCACTTTGACCTGTATGCCCTGCTGGTTGTAAACAGGCTATTTTGAACAAATGACTCTTCTTTTGGAGAGTATCCTGCATGTCAATAACATGAGTGGGTCCTCTGAAGATAGCAGGCACGTTTCTTTCAGGGTCACTGTTTTGAGAAAGCCCTAGAAAACAAACCTTCTTCTATCTTTCTCCTGCTGCCAAACCAGATATGAAAGAAAACTTTGCAGGATAGTCCTGTGCTTTCTTCTAAACATCCTCAGTATAGCCTGCTCTGTTCCTGACTTGCAGGAGTCTAGATCGTTGTTAGGCTGTTAAAGAATTTGCTTTCATTCCAGGCTTTCTGAAGTTTACCTTATCCATCTCTTTCTGTCCATCTCAGTTTAGTTACAAATCTCTCTCCTCCTGGGAATTTCTCTGCTCTGCTAGTGAGTCTGCATCCTTTTATATGGCTCATAAAGAGCTCATGGACTCCTGAGAAGTTCAGAAGTCTATAATGAATAACTCAAAAAATAATCATTCAGCCGCATAAAAATATTGAGAGGCTCTAATTTCTGTTGAGGACAAATCACACAAATGTGACCCTTCTAAGCCAAACCCATTGTGAAATAGGATGTTCCAACTGGAAGACTTTTTCAGAGATAAAAACCTTCTCACTTTCCAGATATCTCCTTTATTAAATGCCTCACCCAGTTCATTGCAATCTCCCCATATTAGGCATAATACCAAACACTAAAATATATCAGATAGAAAGAAAGATGAGAGTGATGAAGTTGGGATCTGAATTACTTTATAATGTTAAATATAATGTTAAATTGGACTCATGGCCACAGTCCCATAAAAGTGAGTATTTATCAGAGAGAGAGACAGACCCTTAGTCTTGGCTATACTCTATGTATGTATTAAGTCCAAGGACAGAGGTAGCCTTAAACCACCTTTGGTGTTACCAGTCATGTGGTGGACATGACCCTGAAATGCCACAGTCTCTTTTTTCTTCCTCTTTTCTTCCCTTTTCCTCTGCCTCTTAGTCCAACATTCTCTTAATTTCTCTTTAGTAGGAATCAAGGATTTCAGTAACACAAATTTTAGCACCAAAGACATCTCCTGTAAAAGCTGGTTAGTTTGGATCCAGGGCTCTATACCTCCCGCTTAGCTTCTCTTTTAGTTACTGCTGACATATCCTTCAATCTCGGCATGGGATTAAGCACACAGGTTACCCGACAATTCTGTCCACTCAGTATAAAACTGCATCACTGGGTTCCCACCCCTCTTCTTCCACTTGAGTGAGTTGCCACCTTTCCCTCCTCCTTTTTCCACTTGTGATAGCTTATCCCAAAAGAGTTAAGTAGTGCATTGTCCCCTTTCTCCAACTGAGGAATGAGGTTGCTAAATTATATTCATAGGTCCCCCCATTCTGCTCTGTGACTGTGTAAAATTAAAGGCCTTTACTGTCTGAACAGGTTTACAAGATCTGGGAGTTCTGCTGCTGTTGTCGCGGTGCCTAGACTTTTCTTGGGAAGTACAGGCAACAGCAAACTAGGCCCCGCTATGTATAAGGGACTTTTCTGAAGGAGGGAAGAGGAGCCAGTGCAACTCCTGTGGATTTAGGAGACAAGCAAGCAGCTTCTCATGAAAGAAACCAAGCAATTTCTCTGGAAACTGCAAGGGCACAGGGCTTCAGAGTCCCCTTTTCAGTACCTTGGCTTGAACAGAGGATCCCTCAGTCTCTCCTGCCACTTCCCAAAGGGGCCCTGATGAATCCCTAAAGAGCAACGCAAAATACTTCTCCTTTGGATGACCATGCTTCTGGTAGTTCAATGCTGGGGAAGGCTGAAGGGTCAGTAGGAAGCTCCCACGTGGCCCCACTTCTGGGCAGCAGCACTGATGCGGGGACAGCCAAGCTGCACTGCAGAACTGACTCATTTGTTCTACACCACCGACCAGCAGCACTTTGGAGGAACTCGTTTAGGAACAGTATCTAGGCACCAAAGCAACATTAAAACATGGGCTACACTGGTCCTTAAAGCCCTGTTCCCCCTCAGTTTTCTCCGAGGGATGGCTTTTTCCTCCTGATTTTGTCTTCCCCTCTTGCTGCCCTCCCTGTGTTCTCATCTGGCCTGCTTTCTGTGCAACCTTGGACACCCTCTCACTGCCTCCGATTTGCCATCTGGGGTTAGTAATACCAACCTCCATCCCACAGGGATGGGCTTGTGGAGCTGATACTTGGTGAATTCATGTCTACAAGCACTTTGAGGTCCTCTTATGGCCTCGCTAGAGAATAGGAGATGACTATTTTGATTGCTGCTCTCTCTCCCACAGGCCACTTCTGAGGCTCAGGTCAGTGTGATGCCCTGCCTAAGACTCTCGTGCCCTTTATACAGGGACATGATGGTTCCCGAGCAGAACCTTCCTCATCCAGTTTATTTCTGTATCATCAGAGTCGCTGCACGCTAGGCTCCCTAAATCCTGTGCAATCCAGGAAGAGGTGATTCCTCCTGTGCCTGCCCTGCTCACAGCAGATTGTCACCTACTCTGTGAACTGGGCCAGACGCTGTGCTGCAGCTTTGCTTTTACTTGGGGAATTACATGCTAAGATGGTTCCTCCTTCCCATCCCCCATATCTCCAGCCACAAAAACAAGCAAATGCTTGTGAGCTAATCCTGTGCAGAGCCTTTATTAAATAAACACAACTGGTAGTGGTGGCTTGTTTGTTTGGGGTTGCTTTTTTTTACATTTGCTATCTTTGGAAAGCTAATCCTCTGGAGTTCACCCAGCGATTTCAGTCACCTCCAAATAACACTTACTAATAATCTTAATAAATCCATCTCCTAAGCAGCAGCCACTACTGCCTGGCACTGAAGTACACAGAACACCTCAGCAGCTCTGCTTCAGCTGACACCCTTGTTTATCTTGATTGTAAATTAAAAGGAACACTTGCTCCATACATTCTCAAATCTCCCCGAATGTCTCCTTTGGGCCACGTGACTGAACACATCAGTGAAGGGGAAGGCAGTCAGGAGAATGTGACTTGCAGGCTTCCTCTCTTCCTCTGCCCCGCTCCCAAACCAGCTGCTGAGCACTTCTCACAAGGCTGTTCATATCTGGGGTAAGAGAGCCACATTAGATGCATGGGTAGCCATAAACACAGACAAACTGCTTGATTTCTTTGGAAAAATTAAAGCTCCTCATCAAAATAATAGTCCTAATCAAGCAGGGGAACCTGGGGACATATTCTCCACATTTTTGGTGCCCGGTCTGGTGCTCATGGCAAGAGACGGGGTATCAGGACATAGAGATTCTGTTCTCACCTATTTCATTGACTTTGTGTGTGAAGCTGGGACAGCTAACAAAAGCAGAGATCCATCAGGCACCAAGAATGGATTGTAAGCATTGCATGTGTCTCAGTCCAAAACTGCAAACCTAACTCTTCCTAGGTTCCACAGCCTAATTTAGGGTCCCTGAAAACTGTACAGGGCTCTTGTTTTTAACATTGTATTTCCCCCGGTGCTTGCAGACCCTCATGCCTTACAGCGCTGAGGAGCTGAGTGCTGATCTCACGCTGAACATGCTTCCTCCCATTTGCTCCTGAAGAACTTCAAACTGGCAGGCAAGTTCCTATCAAATGAGTCTTCACACAGAGACTCCTTCAATAAGAGTCTCTGTTTCCTTCAAAACAACTCTGTAAGACGCACTGCTCTGCTTAAGTATTATTAACCCCTCATGTTACTGATGGGAAAATTAAAGATCAGTGTGAAATGACTAGCTTAAAGCAGAAAGACCAGTGGCAAATCAGGTACCAAGGTGGAAAAAGGGCTGGAGATTTCTTGCATGTAGATCCTTAGTCCACACAGACAGACCCCTTTGAAGTTCTTTAATTTAATGATTTAATCACAGCTTATTATATGCTCTGAAATACCTGGATGACAGACATTATGCATATTACCACCTTAACTTGTCTGTATGCCTCATTTAGAGTGGCTGACACTAGAGGCAGCTTCCTTATTGTGCCACTGGTGAAATCCAATGCTTGCTATGGTCTGGCTGCACTTTTTCTCACTGGTTTTCAGTATTCTCTGTTTCACAGGGGGGAGGAAGCTCTTGGGAAAGATGCCAGGGTCTTGGCCTTGATTACACTAATTGAGAAGTGAGGCGGTTCCAAACCTCCACCAACAGAAACTGCTAGAGAAGTTTGTACCACTGGTGCCCTGTAATACTGGAACTGGCACGGCAAGGGCTGAGCAGAAAGAGAGAATCCTATTTCTAATACAAGCTCATCCTTACTTACTGCCATCTCTTCAGAGTCAAGGCAAGGTTAAGCCAAACACTAAGAGAATTAAGAGGTTTGCAGTTTTTATCCTACATTAACCATTTGGCCTCACCCCTCCAAGCACCCGATTAGGATTTTATCAGCTAAACCTTCTTCCAAGACCCTTGTGAGCCACTGGGGAACTACAGGTTTTGGGGAGCTTATTTTTGTTCTGCTTCCCTGTGTTGTGCTCTCTGAGATTTTGAGTGCTATAAGCAGGGGCCAAATGAAGGGGAGAGACACTAAACCAAACTGCCCACAGGAATTTGCAATGTTGAGGCCCACTATGAGTTAAAAAAAAGGAAGAAAAGAAAGAGAAGACTGTACAAGAAACACACTATGAAAAGGGGCCTGACTGTATGTGCAGGCAGGATAGATTACATTTAAAACATCTGTTAGGGGAGCAAGAGTTTTCAGTCTGATGGGGGAAAAGGTAGGGAAAAGAAATTACTAGGAAGAAAAGACAGAATACTGTAGACTAAAGAGAGAGGAAGGAAAAGAAATAGTCTCATTTTCTTCTTCATTCATATTTTCTGAATTGTGAAGCCCTTTGTCAAGCAACATAAACGAAATGCAAGCTATCCCTACACTTCCTTTCCCCTTAGTGTATAGTAAAGGAAAATTCAGCCGTGCACAGAAAGAAATGCAACTCCTACACTTAAAAGGAAAAAGACTGAGCAATGCAGACACAGAATGACAGATAAATATGGAGACACACAGATACATATGGACATACAGCCACAACACACAGCGCATACAGACGTGAAAAAGAAACAACACGATACCCATGTGCATGCAACAGACCCCCCCCCAGGCATCATGAATAAAAGCAGCAATAAAATCCTTCTATTGCTAACATTTTGCACTACCAGACCAGCTTCACTGTAAAGCACACAAAAAGCTTCTCCTTGTCAGAGCTGTGTTCCCTGTGTCTGCCAGCCCAGCATGGCAGCATGCAAAGGACTGCTGCATGCTCTCCCTCTTCCACCAGCCTTGAGTGCAGATACCCAGCTCAGCCAAGGTCTGTCTTTGCTGTCAGAACTTTTTAGATGGTACTAAAAAACTCAGCGAGTTTCATATGGTTAAAATGCTGAAATCACTGCCTCTGACTAATCTTTATTTTCTATTTAAGCTCCCCTTCCCCCCCCCTTTCTGATTGCTCACTGATTACATGCAGCATTGCAAGGCACAAAAGTGAACTGTATTTTAGCTCGGTGTACATGACTGTACGATCTCCCAACCAGACCAATGTGTGCTCTTCTCGATGACAACGTTGACACAGATCCTGAGTGTCGGGTGGCAAAAGCTGCAGCCAGTTTCCCATAAGTCTATTTCTGGTGCAATGCAAGTGCATGAGCATGGGGCTGGATGTATATTTAACTCCACATGTTTTAATCCAAAGAGGTCAGGAAATAGGAGCATGAATGCTCTTGTTGTGGCAGATGGGAATGTGTTGGATTGCCCACATTGTCAGGCAAGGGGCCCTGGGCCTGGAGGTAGTGCTGACATCATTGTCTCTCTCTGGGTTTTGCCTGGAGCTGCAGACAGAGAAAGCTGTGCAGGCAGTAACCCTTTCCTGCCTGAGCTCCCATCTAGCACATTTTTCCACAATCTCCTCTCTTTGTCACTGTTTCTGCAGTCCCAGCCAACACAGCCTTCAAAGAAAATTGCTTTGGGCCTGCTTAGGCTCTGATATTTCCCTTCCAAAAGAAATAAATTGTATCAGCTCTTGGGGGAGAAGGTTAAACGTAATGGGACTGTGCCACTCGGCTGTGGAAAAACACAAGCCCCAAAAGAAAGCCTTGGCATTTATCATTCAAATATACAGATAGGAGTGCACAAGGACACAAACCTTCTGCTATAAACACCCAAACCTAAGTAAATTTAGGAACTACATAAAAACTTGACATCTAAATACCCTTGACTCAAGGCAATCGTATAAGGAAAGGAAAAGGAAAAGGAACAGGCTCCAGCCTCTGCATCTTCAGCACTTCCAGTGGTTTTCGGACCTTCAGGTAATGGCTGAGGCACAACCGTCCCAGTTATCACTCTGCTCTGCCCCGCAGGCACCCCTGGTTCTGACCTCCTCATCCTCCCCTTTCCCCACCCACACAACCTGTCCCCGACACCTCGGCAGGCACCCATAATGTCACGGGAGTTAGACAGCAACAGCTCCCAGGGGACTCAGCACAACAGAGGATCAAGTGTTAGGTCTGCAGAGAGGCTCTGGCAATGCCAAGGGAGTATGCAAAATAAATCCTATAAATCCAAAAAGTCAGACCACACATAAATATCACTGTGCTTCCATGCATTGCTCCACAGCTTTTAGGCTCTCTGACAGTTTATCATCTCCACCATCCAGACTGATGTAACAGCAATTTGGAGAATTTGAACCAGCAACACCCATTCAGTGGCTCTCGGGAATCTTTAAAAGCCCCTTTTCCTTGTACATGAGCCCTTTTCTTCACCATTCTTCTCTGTGGTGGCATGGAAACAAGCCATGAAAAAAAGGATTTTGCAGGAAAACAATTTGATTCTGTATTTGCACTTTTCCACAGACAGCAATCCCCTAACGATTTGAGGTCATTTTCTCTTGCCTGTTTCTTTTTATTCTAGCAACATAAAAAAGGTCCTTAAAAAAATACTTGCTCACTGTTCAAATAACAGAGAGGGACTAACTCTCCTTGCCCCAGTAATGCCAGAGAATCCCACAAAGCACACTGACCTCTCCTTCACTCCCCCCTGTTCTGCCCAGGGATTACAGCAGTCTCAATACAGGCTTGTCCATGCATGGACTGTGATTCCCAACCACTGCAAGATCTTTTATGAATGTAATTTCAGCCTTATCCACATTTCCTGACTTCTCTGTATTCACATCAGACTTTTGATGTAAAAGTAACTGACATGGTTAACTCTTTGGAACAGGAATTTTGCATTTTTACCAATCTGTAGGTGACCCTAGAGCAATACTGTGTTATAAAAAAAATAATAATTTGGTGGTGTGTATGTGTGTTCATTGAACTGCAGAGGGGGGTATGAGGAAGAAGAGAACAGTGGTTTAAAATACAACATATTTAGGGGTTTTGTAACAGGATTTGTGAAACTGCGAAATGAGATAGATCCTCAGTCTCACCTGCAGCTCCTCTGCAGTATAAATTAACCACTGCCTGAGCTCAGGGCTATGCATTTACTCTTCACACACACATCCTCCTCAGCTCCATGTGGGAAGAAGGGAAAAGGCAGAGCATATGCTGGTACCTGCTCTCTGGGCAGCATTGCTGCTGGGACTGCAGCAACGAACACTGTTCAGATGTAGTACATCACTTCGGCTCTTTCTGATCTGCTGGGATCCACATTAGCCCACAGGTAGGTCAGAATTAGAGGAGTAAAAAAGTAAATTGGAGGCCATTTTCTGCCCCTGTTCTCATAAGCTGCAGCAAATGCAAATTCAGCTCATCTTGAACTCTGTTCCCACCACAGTCCTTTTTGGCACCTGAACAGGGGCATGAGGAATTCGAAATAAGGATAGTAGTTGGGAGAGGTAATGGGCAAAACATGGACTGAACAATGTTAGATTTGTTGTAGTGACATTTATATGACTGTATCCAATGAATGAATCCAACATATTCTGTGTAACACCCAGTTTCGTGACACAAATGTACATGTCAGATGCTTGTATGGATATTTACACATAGACAATATATGTGCATTGAGCGTGGTTTTGGTTTGAATGTGTAACACAGACACGTCCAGACCCCCCAGGTCTCTTCTCCAGTGCATGAGACAGCTCCAATGCCTCTGATGGTGACTGGGTTCCTAAGGTAGGAGGGACTTTAGCACCATACTAGGACCTGGGGTCTGCCCCTTAGCAAGACCCCTTTAAGCACAAGGGGTCTCGTGCCTGCATATCCTCTGGGTGAAGCATAGCATCATGGCCTCTCCACACTCTGTACCAGGCACAGCCCATGAAGATAACTACCGATTGTCCACATTCAGCACCCCAGGTGATGGAGTAGAAGACAGGCCATTAGGAGATGTTAAGAGTACCTTGGCAGCAAAATGGTGTGAGGCAGGAAACAACGGTGTTAGTCTTGCACTCGGTGTCCGACTTGATAGGTCTCCGTTAGGTGGCATTGGCAAAACCTTGTAAACCTTAGGGATCCCCTGTCAGCTACAAAAAAAAAGCTCTGTGGTGACTGTGAACTCAAAAGTCTTCCTTTCTAAGGTCCTGTCTTAAGTAATTCGACAAATACCACTCCACAAACCTTGGATTTGGACTGCAGACCAGGCCAGCCTGATTCAGTTGCCTTTATCTGCTGCCACTAGAGGAGTTTAACCCATTCCCCGGGGCTCAGAGCAGAGGGCAGTGAGCCATACAGCCCTGGTGAGTCAGCAGTTGCGAAGACATAGCACCCCGACATGTTCAATGCCTGCCCCACTCTGGGGGTATGAGAAGAAGCCCACCATTCCCATAGAGTGGCTGTGCATATGCCTGGGGCTTGTGCGAGCGTTTCGGTAGTTTGCCTTAATTTATATGGTGCGGCTTTATTTGTGTGTGAATCTACATGCATAAGAGCGAGGAGCAGTTTCTGCTGGGATCACCAGAGGGATTTTTTTTTGCTAGGAAAGGGTTAACCGGAGTGCCCTTGCTGAGCTCCGTGTCTCCTTGCATTCCAGGGTAAATGGTGTTTTGCAGAGCCCGGTTACCTATGGCAACAGCAGAGAGGAATATTGCTGGCGAATCTTCTGAATCACAGGATTTACAGCCCATATGTTTATTCTGCAGTGAAACACTTCCA
This sequence comes from Fregata magnificens, assembly GCA_013389945.1. Lineage (NCBI taxonomy): Eukaryota > Metazoa > Chordata > Aves > Suliformes > Fregatidae > Fregata > Fregata magnificens. The sequence continues at coordinate 85,205 of WAAD01020173.1, read as the reverse complement.
GCCCTGCTTCTGATGCGAGCTGGGAACCGCGAGAGGGCTTTGCAGAGCCATTTAAAAGGCAATGTGAGCTGGAAGCGAGGCATTTTTAATCAAAGGCCAGGTTCAAAAAAGAAAAACATAGTGGAATCAGAGGAGCCTCCAGAATAAGCTCTGCTGTCATGAAGCATACCTATAGTCACACGCCGCTGCCATTAATAATCTCCACACAATTTCGTGGCTACATAATAACTCCCCAAATTTCTAGCCTCAGACTCAGCTCTTGCACAGCCACCCTGGGCAAATCAGCAACATGAAGTGGCTCAGAAGCAGGCACAGCCACAGCACCGTCCCCTCGGCCAGAGCAGGTTCTCCAGGGCCTAAAGGCACCTTGCTCCCTCTTGAGCTATACCTGGACGGGGTACTGCCCTGTGGGCAGCAAGCGTAAATTAAAGCATCTGCTTTCTGAGTGTGCATGTACTACTGACCTACAGATCATTGTATGGATGCTTTTCATTATGGCTTTACAAAAATTTGAATAGGATTTTTTTAAATGATCACAACTAGAGAGAGTGAGTGCTTTAAGCCTGTTAAGTATTAAGCATATTTATGGCATCATTTGAAAAACAAGAGTACAAATACATGCTTTTACATATAATTTTGAAACGCCAATGGCTTAGCTGAACTAACTGCATCTCATCTCATCCCTTCTGAGAAAATAAGCAGTTCCAGGCCTGGCTAAGCTGTGGCGGGGAGATCATCTGGGAATTCAGGAAGCTAATGGCACAAGCCAAGGAGCTGTGGTTGAATGCTTGAGCAAAGATTCATTTCACCTAACTCTAACCCTCGGAAAGTTAGGAATCTGGTCTCGGCTCCCTCTGTAGTCAGCACAGATAAATTCAACTGTTCAAAGACAACTCCTCACACCTAAAAGAAATACCTGTGCAGTTGAGCATGTGCATGCAGGTGCATCTCCTGGTACTGGAGACAGTAATGTGATCCCGGTACAGGCTGAAGGCAGGTCACTGTAAACACACCTAGACAGACGCATCAGACTGAATTCACATGGAAACTTCCAATTTATACTCTTCTCTCTGGAACTTGAATGCTCCCATATGTTGCTACTTCTTTACTAAGAAATTCACAGTGTATGCCACATACTAATCTAGCTATCTCAAAGCTTGAGAGGAAAATGCTGTTCTAGCTGAATGAGGAGCTGGACGTTTTGCAGGAGTCTGCTACTCATTTTTGAAAGCGCAGAGGCAGGTCATTGCAAACTGTACTTGCTGTAACCTAGGAGGAATTTCCCTTGCCGATAAATATTTAACAGTCACGAAGGACTGATCTGCCATGCCTTGTATGGACACCCTTTCAATGGGTTCAAAGCAGCACATGCCATTTTTCAGGGCTGCAGTTCCAAATGTACATTTTTTTTTCAGAAAGGGAAAGCAAAAATAAGACACAAAGCAGCTGAATCACAGGGCTTCTGTGTGAGCCCTCAGAATTCACAAATGGGCACATCTGTTTAACTCAGATTTTTGTTCCATTTGGCTAAAAAGAAAACATTTACTTCTTACTATTTTTCTTTCCCTCAATTTAGAAAAGAAAACAGAATCCGAGTTTATTGATCCAGTGAAATTTATTTGGGAAATTGCTTTGAAGCCATGGACTAAGATAAATAGTAATTCATAATATACGTAGCAAATGATCATGCAAATCACAGAAAAGGAGACAGAGGAGGAGAGTGGGGGGAAGAATTCATCCCTTAGATGGAAAATGAATGGGTCTTTAAAATAGGAGAACTGGCAGGGTATCTGCCTGCCTATCTGTGCATTGCTTTTTTAATGCACCCATCTATTGTATACAACCATCAAATACAAAATTAAAACTTGAATTCAGTTTGCCTATTTATCATGCCTAGGTTCAGCTTTTTTGTTTGTTTGTTTGGGGGTTGTATTCAAGCCCTCATTACAGTAGGGAGATCTGAGAGGCAGTGGGGTTTGCATTACGCAGTGAAATCACTTCAGATGGTTTTGATCAGATGGAGGGAGGGGGGCTTTCTTTTTCCCTACTGTCGTGGTTTAGCCCAGGACACCTACAAATCAATCCTGGAATTTGCCTTGCTTCTGGCTGAGGTTGTAAGGTTCTAGAAAAAGAACCAGCAATTCTGCTAGCAGGAGGAATTTTGCGTGGTTGAAGAACAGAGAGTAAAAGCGATCTTCCCTGCAAATGCGTGTGTGTGCGCGTGTGTTAGTTTCTCATTCTCCACCATTTCCTGAAAACAGGGCTTGGGGAAAAAGCACACAGACACATAACATTTTTCCATTAGCAGAGCAAGCGGGGGAAGGTAATGGGTTGGGGGGAGGGGGTGGTAATCAGAGATCTGCTTAGTCTTCATAGAAAGAAAAATGCCTGGGCGCCTGCTTTGCCATAAATTGCATCTGGTGGTTGGAGCTACAGCAAGTTATTAAAGCGACTGCATTAAAGTCATAATTCAGCAGGTCAGCAGCACGCTCTACAACCCCTCCTCCATCATCTCTCCCAGCCCCATTTTCTGAAAGGTCTGAACACCGGTGGCCTGAATCAGCCCCTGCTGCCACACTTGGTGGCTTTTTTCCCTGGGAGGGGAGGGAGAGGGAAGGAAGAGCAGGGGAGCTCATGCTACTCAGGTAGTTTGCTTTGCAGAGTCATGGGGAGATGGTGCTGCCCACCCAGGCCTGGCAATATAGGAGAAACCCCGCTTCCCAAATTTAGCTTTCCCCACACAGCATTAGGGTGACTCCCTGGCTCCAGGCGCCCTTGTGCCCTGTAAATCTTCCTGCTGGGCTGGGACAGGCAAGGGGAAAAGCAAGATGTCAGCATACCTTAGGGATGGGGTTGAAGGCAGAGGAGTATATGCTGCTCATGCCCGATCGGACGGAGGGATGGGAATGGAAACTGCATCCCACAAACCCCAAGATGGACGCCAGAGCAGGGGCTGTAAACAGCCAGCTTAGCGGAAAGCTCTCGCTATCGAGGTCAGAAGCTGGCTTGGAGGAGGCAACATTTGTCTCACATTTTGTGTTAATGTATTTGAGCAGTTCCCTGCCTTGCTGCTATGATGAAAGCTCCCTTCAGATAATAGCTTCTATTTCATTTTCCTTTATAAAAAACCAGGCACATACATTAGTGCTAAAAGGTTCAGGAGTCCTCAGCAGCTTTTCTGATAACAAGCTTGTTCACGTGTGATTAAAAAGAGACTTGTAGGGGAAAAACTCACAAACCCCAAAACTAAAGGGAAAGCAGATTTTCACCTCAGCCTCCCAGAATCCTCTAGAAGCGGTGATTTATTAAAAATCAATATTTTTTGTAAGTGAATCACCTTGCAAAGATCCTTCTAAACATCCTCAAATGCGGAAGGTCACCACGATTGTGGTTTGGTCACTTTTTGTAGATATGACCCATTTCTCCCATTTCCAAGGGGACAGAAGTACCCTGGAATCACCCTTGCACCCTCGGAAAGTGCTCTGGGGGCTCTGTTTTTACTGGCCTGGCTGTGGGAAGGGCGACTTCCTTTCTTCGGATGCTAAATATTTTCTTAATGAATCTAAGGAGGAACACTGAAGCTGGAGCTGCTGAGATGACAAGTAGGTGCATGAGGTCACTCAGCGATGCCAGCTCAAGAAAAATGCCAGGTATTCAATGCATGTTCATAGATGTGGGCCTAGAAAACAGCACGCAAGAGGGAAAAAGCATGCACACCGCTATTCCCTTAGCAGCAAAGATTCCTTGCTTAAAACAGACATGCAAATGTGTATTTTTTCTGCAGATTACATGTGTTAGAGACACTCTGATTCTTCCTTCTGTTTCTCACTAGCAGCATAAATACATACCTCACAGAGACTCCAGCAGAACACCGGGGGATGAGTTTCTTCTGCTACCCAGGCTCCACAAAATTGTCACACAGCTCCCTTGATGCACAGCCACACTTATGCTCATGACTATGGAGGACAAGTAGAACATGCCACCGCATTCTGGGTCAGGGTTTTTTATTCCCATTGAGATTTTATTATAGGCTTGAGATCGTCTGAGAATTAAATCCACTGCTTGTCTACAGAATAGATAATGGCAGGGCAAGCTTCCCACATCACTGCCTCCTGCCAATGCGGCTCAGCCCTGACCTGGCTACCATTCATGACTGGACAGAGTAGAGTTCATTCCCCATATTCCATTCATAGCCACTGGCCTTTGCAAACAAGGAGGAATTTAGAATCCATTTTGATTATTTTTTTCAGAAGAGAAACCAACCAGCAGACCAAGCAGGAACTGAGCTGTGAGCCACTAAAATAATTTTGAATAGATTTCCTGTATACAATGTGGATGGCAACAACTTTTGAGCCCTAGTGACCCAAGGAAAGTAAAGAATGAATAACACAAAATTAAAATGTGAGCTATCCTGTACCCACACGGAGCTGCTCCAAGCTTTGTGCGTGTGGCATTCAGCAGGGCGGCTTTGGAAAGGCAACACTGTTGTCACTGCAGCCTCACTCTCTAGCATTTACTAGAGCAGTAGATTTTTGTACTTGCGGTGACCTAAGCACACAAGAAAAGTAAGCATGTGATGGGAGAGCTTGTATGGCTGAAAGCTCGTCGGTATTTCGCAAGACTAAAAAGCTGAAAAAAGATATTGCCTCTGCCTACAAACCTCGCCTCTCTATAGCTTGCCCCTCATTCATGTTTGCGCTTCCGAGAATGCAGCAGTTCAGACAAGCACTAGGCATTACAGCTGTGATTGCTGTATTTATTATTCCGGATACCACAGCAATGAGACAGACATTCCTATGTGAGGTCTACGATTTTCCCCAAAATGTGAGGATATTAGTCAAGCTCACATCACAATGTGAAAATAGTAGTCCGCCGTATTTCCAGTGTTATTTCCAGCAACAAGGTGGCAGCAGGGAGCCTCGAGCAGAGCTCAGAATCGAGCAAGAGCAGACGAGCTTCAGCTCCTTATTTCCAGCCTCCTTCGGGCAGTGATAGAGGAAAGCCCACTCCTTGAGGAGTGCGATACAGCCAAAGCACAGGAGAATACATGGGGTGTTACCGTGTTTCTCAAGCAGATGGACTGGGAGTGTCCTGCTAGGTCTCTTCAGTATATCTCATACTCATTTCTAAAAAATCTGATGGTACAAATAATCTTTCTTCATCTAGCATTTATGCTGTTCCACCGGACTCGTAAGGGACAAGCTAGGCTCCTCAGGATTTAGATTGTCAAGAAGTCAGTTGCTGATCTTTCATATATAGAAATTTACTTTGCAAATATACCAAGTCTTACAATTCGAGTGCGTTTTGGGGTAGAAGCCACCATTTCAAACCTGCAGGTGCACCTGCACCAGTGGGACAGAAGAACCACAAATGTAATTTCATTTTCTACAGGATTCACCACAGGGAGTATCCGTAGCAAATTCTCACCCCTCTGGCTGCAGGGGTGCTGGCTGTCCACCTTCCTTGCAGCCAGGTGTACAGAAATCCACCCATGGCCGTCTCTCCACGTCCTCCTCTGAAATGCCACACAGAGAAACTACCTGTGAAATGTCCCTGCCATTTTGGAAGCATTTAGTGTGTACAGCTGCAAAAAACTACTTGCAGGGGCATTATAGACATGCTTGGGAAATGCACAAATGAAAGGCAGCATGTGTTTATTCCTATTGTTCAGACAAAAATGTAGAGTAATATTCGAGAAGAAATCTGAGGGCAGCTTCACTGAGCAAACTACAGTTTAGCCAGATCTAGAACTGCTGTCCTTCCCTGCAACAGGGCTTCTCACTAAATCACAGCAGCTGTCCCTCCAGCGCCAGCAGCAGCCGGGAACACAAGGAACCATTTTTTCTCTCTTTCCAGCGCGGAAGCAACACAGGAAAGTCACAGAGCAGCACTGAGTCAGGGCTCTGCGGCACAGTAAATTTCTGAGGCTGCCTGGTATTCTAGGCACATCCTTACGGCAATAAACTCCTCAGCATCATATCCCAGCCAAGAGAGAATCTGGAGCAGCTAAAAATACAGCCCCTGCATCTCAAAAGCCTGCACACAGCAAACTGCTGCCTGTGACCTCCACACCCTCCTCTCCCAGCACACACACCCAAGGCAGGTGGTGATCAGCCCCAACCCTCAAAAGCAAGGACAAGAGAGAGCACCATACGTGGTGATGGGCATTACAAAGAAATTTAGGAATAAACCTGGGCATCTGGTAGGAAGGAGAATTTCTCCTTGCCTGGCACATGAGAAAAGACAGGTGGGGTCTGCATTGCCTTGGTGTTTGAGGGGTGATTATTTCTCATTTTGCTTTGCGTAGTGAAACACCCCAAAGATTCTGGCATTAGCAGGCACTATAAAGCTCGAGGACACCACAGCTGTGACTGGATTATTTATAGCTCTGTTTTTACATTACCAGCTCCAAAACATCACACAAAGAGGAAGGTAATGAAATCTCCACCTCTCCAGCCGTCGCTCTCTAATCTGAAACGGCATTTCCAGGAGCCATTTTCACTCAACCAGGGAGTCTAGGAACAAACACGTTCTCACCCTCCCACTCATTGTCAGACAGCCCCACAACTGGCACGCACGTACACAATCACACACACATTCATTCTCTACATTTCTCACCGAGAGATACAAAAAGTCTCATGCATTTGCAGTTTATCACATGCAAACATACACATCTCTTCCCTTTCAGTCACGCAAATACACAATCGCAAATGCATCCTGGGTTAAATTCTATTTTCACTTATGCTATGCAAATATAAAAGCTGAATACTTCCATTAAGATAACAGATTTACAACTCTGTAACTGAGATCAGAATATGGTGCTGACTCTCTCATACATAAATTTCCATAGTTGCTCCTGAATTTGTCTTTTTCCTCAGCCGCCTCTCCGTGCATTAATCATTCAACATTTAAATCAGCCATCCACTTGCTTCTTTTTGCTTTGTCAATGAAAATTGTTCAGCATTAATTATAAAGCTCATTTTCTACTGAGGTTTTCTTGGCTTTTTTTCATTAGTGGGTGGAAGTGTCAATTTACAGTCATCTTGTTCTGTCTTCAAAAATACCCTGTGTACCAGCTATACTGCAGAACACATTCTCTGTGTGAGAGCGCCTGTGAATGTGTGTGCGAGCTTGTGAATGTGTGAGCTTGTGAATGTATATGCAAGATTGGGAATGCATGTGCATACATGTGCATATGTAGAAAAGATATGGAGGTTGTGTTTGAATTAGAAAGCCTAAATGTTTCTCAGGCTTTATTTTACAGTTTGAATTTTAACCACTTTCTGAATCTAAAGATTTTCATCCTAGCGATACAGATGATTTCAAGTTACAAGGCAAAGAGTTCACGGCAACCGCAAATGTGTTCTAAATCGAATATCTTTGGTGACAACAATACAATACAGATCTAATTTTGCATAGTGGTAAAACCTCTCCAGATTTGCTTTCATATTTTATAATCAAAAGGATTGGACATTCCTGGTCCAGCACCCTGTGCAATCCTGCAGCACAAAACCAATGTGAGTACCGCAGTGCACATGGTAAGATAATAAAACAGTATGCTGTAGCCAACAGCACATCACAAGGCAATAAAACACAAAGGCTAGAGGATTTGGTTTAAATAGGAAGTATTTTACTGTATGGACTGAATACAGTAAGGCGGAGGCTGACTAAACTTGTCTTTGCAGGTATGATTTTCACAATTGTGAATGTTTTACTCCATTACTACAAAGCAGAAACTACACCAGCACGTAAATGCTTTCCAATCTTTTCATTATACTGGGATGCTGCAACCTATATTTAACCCAAGGGGAGGGATGTACTCAAGAAACAATTCTCTCCTTGGCAATCATTTCTCTTATCAGTTATATAGAAATGTTAGACCGCTTTAGCTGCCAACCAGGGATTACAAAAAGGGGGGAAAAAAGGCAACCAGGAGAAAGCTGTATCTCTCTGCAAAAATATTTTATGAACCAATGTAAGACGTGAGTCAGGAAACTAAAGTAATCTCCAAGGCGACAACAAAAAGATGAACAATGCAAATGCTTTTCACCTTCTGGGATTCTGGTAGGAGTTTGTCCTGTTCTAGTACAGTTATGGTGTCATCCCCTTCATGGGGACCTTGCTTTGTGGAAAGCAATGGTTCAGGTAACCAGGTATGTGAGGTGGCAACTCTCTCCCCTTCCCCCAGATGTTAATTCTGTCTGGGCTGGTGGCCACTGAAGTACAGTGCCTGTTCTGTATGCTCTGCACTGCTGAGATGGACTTGCAGTTTCAGTTCAGTTTCACAGAATTGCTGCCCACCACAAAGCCCTGCATTGCAACAGGCAGTAATTGCCTCAATTGCAGAAAACACCCAAAGTAAAAGGCTCAGAAAAGAGATCAAGAATGGAATCAATCCTGAACACTAAACTGGGGAGGAACGGGAAGCTGTTGAGAGGAGGAAGTTAATATTACCCAAGCTATATACATTCTGTGAAAAACAAGAAACCTTCAATCTCCACGACCAGGCAGTGCTTTTCACTCCTACTGAAAAATTGGAAAATAGAAAGTGTCTTTTTACTCTATGATGGAATGAAAATAAGTAGAAATAACAGTATTTAGTCAAATAACAGAGCATCCCTCTAATCTAGCAGAAGTTGTGCCTTAGCTAAACACTCAGAGAGCGAGCTGGGAATACAGCCCAGCGTTTGGGTTTATTTATTTTGTACAGAGCTCTGCATGTGCTGCTCTGATGAGGTTAGCACACAAACAAAGAGGCAAGATACTCTGTTAGTCAAGCAGTGCTCTCTCTCCCATTGATAGAACACGAGGAAAAAGGTGAGTTTGATTCTCATTTACATCAAAACCATTATGTACGCCTGGGAGCAAAAAAAAGGAGCTCAAAGTCAAGTCTGCATTAGGGAGCACTTCTCTGGGATAGGTAATCTGGGAAAGCACTACAAATGTAGTTGGAGCTTATACAGGCGAGCCATGCTTCTGTGGTATCAGGAGCAGGCTCACTAGGTGAGGAGACTAAAGGAGCTGTGGCACCAGCTCTCCCATGGCTCCCCACACAGCGCAGGCTTCCAGTCACACCATGCGAAAGTGCTTTGCAACCCTCCTTACCTTCCCCCCTGCACCTGCCTCTGTATCTTCCTACAGAAAGTAAAATTTACTCCAGCTTGTCACCCTTTCTCAAATAAAATAACCTATTCCAAGAAAAGCACGAGTTTGCCACTATAAACACATTGACACTAGAAATTCTTACTAGCAAAGCTATGCTGGTCAGAAATCATCTGATACCATATCCATGTCAGCAGGGCTATGACAAACCTCTCCTTAGATGGACAGAAAGGTATTTTGTGCCAAATTCTAATTTACACCCATAACTCTTTACAGTTCTTGCCAGCGTGAAGGCAGCCTGGAAGGAGCATATACCATACCTGTTTTGACCCTGCTTGCACTTCATACTAGTGTGAATGAGAATTTGGAACTGTGAGTCCATATGTGCCTCCAAATTGCTTCTAATTTTTCTACATGCTTATTTTGGTAGTATCTGTCACCCATGTGTATGCAAATAAAGCTTGCAGAGGAGTTCTGAGTAATAGGGAGAAAACAGCCTACCACTGTTTATTAGACTACAGCTCATGCCACAGTAAAAAATGCTGTTGGTAATTTTAGTTCCCTTCCTCAGGGACACTTCCTGCCCTTCCACATCGTTATGAAAACTGCTGGTGACAACGCATCCAATCCTAGTACTGGGAGCTCCTCACAGAGACCCATAACAAAACAGGCTCTTGAGCCTGATTTTTTCTTTCTGCTAATCTTCCAGGTCCAGAGCTTCCTTCTCTTCCAGATCAGAGGTGAAATGCATGACATGGCAGAACAAATGAAGCTTTTCTATCCCTTGCCCATGGTCTCCTTCTCCTAAGGTCACATAACTTCATTCACAAGAACTTTCAGTCCAATTCCTTTCATAGCCATGAAATTACCTGAAAGAATTTTTAATGCACTTAAATTTTAGTATTGTATTTTTACACTTTTCATCTTAGGTTTCATTGTCTGTTAAACCATCTTAGACTTCGAAAGCCACATTTCCTTCTAAGTGATTTTGTCTTTTTTCCACTTGGCAAGTGTCACATTTTTCTGTGATTTTGTTATGGCTTTTAAAGCAACAGGATCTCTTTTATTTACTTATCTTTCTGGGCATTCACATCGTTGCTCATTTCTCAAGAAAAATGCACAGCTCCAGGGCTACTGCCCCTTCAAAATCATCCAAAGAAGCCCACCTACTTCACCTGACCTCCAAAACTGGTGACAAATTTTGCTTTTTCCTTAAGTGAAAATTCTGAGTGATTCAGATACATAGATTCAAGTTTTAAGCTACTCTACATATTAGGCATATACTAAATTTGAATGAAATCATTTGCACATGTGCAACCTACATTTATGCATGCAAATCAGGCAATTAGGTACAAAATTACCTGATTTGCATACATAATGCTAGAACCAGGCAAGTAATATGCAACAAAAACATATTCTATTAATATTATTTTCTTCTGTTCTGAAATTAGCTGCAACTGGATTAGGAAATACTCAAGATTTTCATCACTCAAAATGATTAGTCTATTTGATGAATATTTCTAGGTCTACTGATGTGTTGGCCAATTACATATATCAAATTATATCGATTTGGTACCATGTTTGGTAACTTACCATGAATTTTACCATAAAATGTGCAATTCCACCTTTTTCACATTTAGAATTTGACTTAAAATTCATTTGCACAAATAAGTCTGAGTGCACGAATATTAAAGCATTGCAATACAGATGCCCCCCAAATTTGCTTTTGAATTCAAATATTCGTTGAATTTTTTTGCTGTTTGTGTAATCCAGCTGCCTTTCCATGCATACAAATACGGAGCTGCTGTAAAAGCAGCTGCATATGTAGAAAAAGGAGCCAGTGAAAACACAGCCTGTGCAGTCTGGAGGATATTTCCTACAGGACTGCAATTGTAAGCAGACAGGTCACACCTCATAGATAATGAAACAAGAAGCTTTCCCTCGACACAGCAATGCCAGAGGGGCCTGCCTTACTGGAAGGTAAGTGCATACCCTGGGAGGGCTCTAGTGACACCCTTGACCCTGACCTCTCCTCTCCCGTGGCTCGCTCTGCCTCCCACTGCCTTGCTGCTCTGCACATGTACCAACACACTTCTTTTGGTTTGCTTCCCTTTGCTGTGCTCTGTCTTGCTCGGAAGGCAAACTCCTCAGGCACAGACCTGTCCTATTTGTCTACAAAGTCTTATGCATACTAAGGGGCTTTAGCTGTAGAATAAATAAACAATAACTGCATTTCTGCTGTGGTGCGGAGACATTTTTGCATGTCTCTAACTGTTCTCATGGGCTTATCTCCAAACTCCTTTAAGCGGTTCATTATCAAGATGGGGTCACCAATACTCTTTCAGATAAGGGCAAATCTTTGGTTCCTGTGATGGCGGTACGAAGCTCCACACGGCATTCAACATTTCATTCCTCATGCATCCCGGAGTTTGCTATCTGATCAAAGATGCCCATTTTACAGAGGTGAGCTTCCAGTAAGTTATCCAGTGGCATTCAGGTCTTCCCCCAAATATTCCGGTACCTTTAATTTAAAACTAAGCAAAATGCTGAGGCAAATGGTTTCCTCACAGTGTGTGCAACTGCATATGCTATAAATTTCACCTGCTACTATCTGGCTCATTCACCTATCACCAGTGTGCCAAGTCCTACTAGTTTGATTTTTTATGCTCAAACAGCACTTTCAAACTTTTCAACATCCCCTCTTGTCTTTCTCCCTTAGTATTTAAATTGTAAGCATTTCTGAAAAGACCATGTCTTTGTCTCCCAAAAGCTATGTTGCACATCTTTGGCCGATACAAGAAAATAACCATAAAGACCATCAAGATATTTGCCAAGATCAACATTTAAGAGCCGTCATCTTGTGACAACCTTGCCGTTGATTATCTGTTGCCTCTCATTTCAGGAACTTCTCACTGTTTCTTATTCATGGATGAATTGGTAATGAGGGACTCTTTACCTCATGACCTATTGGTCAACTATTTTATTTATTTCCAGTGCCTTTGCTGCTCTGCAAAGTTTTGCTGCTCATAACTATGCAACCATTTGGCTCTATTTGTCTGTCCATCACAACAGCTTCAGAGCATCTCCCAAGCATTTAAAACCAGAAAAATCTGTGTGTCCCCCTCTCTTTTTCATCCCCACCTGCTGAAGGATAGAGCTTGTCTAGTTTTCCTTTCTTGCCTTTGCTTCTGGCACTTGTTCATACTTCATCCTCTATTTCAGGCTAGGGGTCTCCAGATCTCCTTGACACATTTCCCAAAAGAGGTACGTTTCCATTTCTTGATCTTTCCTGACAGCAACCATCCCTTCCCACACTCAGCCATTTCATTTCTATAAGGAAATAAATACAGTAGCAAGTCAGCACCACCTTTGTAAGCTCAAGAATTTGTAAGAGGCACTGGAAAGCCATGCAGGCCAAGAACGTAAGTGCATCTATAAGTGATATATATTTCAAGCTATGGAAGTAAAAAACAACAGTAGTTCTTTCCCAAGTAAGGTGTACTTCATTCTAATCCTAACATCTATCACACTTCCAAATAAACAATGATACTTAGAAAGGACTCAGGGCCTTTCATCGTTCATGTTCGTCACACATATCTAGTTTAACCTCACAAATTCCCAAAGAGGAAAAAATCATTTTGTAGGAGATGCTGTGCTTATACCATATACAAAGCTTTCCTGATGTATTTGCAAACAAATTGCTAAGTGTAACCTGCCTAAGGACCCATGGACCTGGAGCAAACCAGCTATGTTAGGTTATCAGACCCAGCAGGGAAGGAGCCAGAGGAATTACAGAAAGGACTTCGTAGTGGGAGCAAATTAAATGGGTGAGTTTGTGACTCAGTGGACTTGGGACCCAGAGACAGAACAATCCTTGGGGAAAGTAAACCAGAAGCTTGTGCACCATGAAGCACGCTGACAGGCAAATGGACTGTAACACTAAGAGAAAACTAGAGCAGCTACATAAAAGGTAAAGGGAAAACCAATAGGTAGATATATCTCAATGGATTCTTCTGTTGTGAGGGGGAAAGGTGGAAATGTTGTTTATCTGCTGCTGAAAAACCAGCAGCAGACTGAGCACTCCTCCTGCAGAGTCAACAAAAGCAACAGAACTGCAGCTTGCACCTCAGCAGGAGAGATTGCTGCAATGTATGCTACCATGGGGTCTGGGGAGTACTGCTGGACTGGCCGAAGGTAGTTTGGGCTGGCTTATCTCTGTGCTGATGGAGCTAAAACATTACCCTCAAATGCCCATCTGCATCTCTGAATGCCTAGTGCTGCTGGTGTGGAGGGTTAGAATTGAGTAGCTACAGAGCACCTCCCCAGTGAGAGGGCACCACGCAGCATAGAGAGTGTAGAGCTATTTGGCTCTTGTTCTGGCTAGGCTGAGACTAGCTCTAGACGCAATACTGTCATTGCATCGGGGCTGCATTACATTCATGGGGAATGTGCTCATTTATAGCCATCAAACAGCCAGGGAACATCACTACCTGTATGTTCAGACATGAGAACAGTAGCCTTGGAATGACATCTGCAGGGTCTGCTGCTAGAGCTTAAACTGATTGCCACTCTGGGCACTCCTCTGCCAGTAACATGATGGAGGAAAATAGAGGTGGAGGGAATGAATTCATGTGACAGGCTACAGCATTCTGCTAAAAAAGGCAAGGAAGACTTGCAGCCTGCTGAAAAGCTTTAGAAGAATCATTAGTCCTACATCAGCTTATAGAAGGTCCTCCTGAGAGCAGTGAAACTCCAGTAATATGCAGCTGGCATGCAAACTGGTGCACATGAAGGAATTGTTCACTGGAGCATATATATAGATATGTGCCCAGCATATATAGATATGTGTGATGTGCTATTTGAGCCATGGGTGGAGGTCTCTGTTCAACACAGCAACTTCCTGCGTCAGGCAGCCAAAGAAAGTATTGAGTAGCAAGTGTGGGGTAAAATGTTGAATTGAGACCAAATGGTCTCAAATTGTGTGGGAACTCCACTGTTGCCCAAATGAAAAATCAAGAGAAGTCTGGCAACTACATTGCTAGGCTTCCTTAGGGAACAGCCAAAAAGGCTTAAGCAGCTTAGTAAAAAGAGCTACAGACATTTTTAAGCATCAAGGAAAGCTGGTGTATCGGTATGCAGACTTGACAACCCTGAAATGGAATATCATTGAGAATTCTGTGTGGTAATGAGATAGGTCCCCATCAAACCATAGAACTAGCTTGGACAAGACCCTGAGGGTAATTGTGTGTGTGCTGCTGAGGATTGATCCTTTAAATGCTTGCAGCAAGTAATATGGTGACTCTCACAGCGCTGGGAAGGAATCAGATGACTCTAGAAAGAGCTCACCTGAGGAAGAAACCGTGTGGAGCAGGTGACAGCCAACAGTTCCCACAGACTTGGACTGAGATATGAGCACGAAGCGCCTGCTTTGAGCAGAGAAATAACCTTGCTCTGGTCTGGTGCCTTGGTGCTAAGGTTTGAAGAACTTGTACTGGCTTTAAGCATCTGCCATCTTTTCTGGGCTGGAGGACAGACCTGGTGGCTATACAAGTGCTGGGCAAATGAGGAAGAACACAACTGTATTTGCAGGCTCTGAGCTAGAAGGATTTTTTTCCTTAAAATATTAGAAAATAAATCTTTAATTTTATGTAACTCCTTATTTGCAACAGCAGGAAGGAAATGTGAGGTTTTTTAAAGTGACTCTAACCTGATGTCATTGTTTTCAACAAAGGTGCTATTAACAAGTGTTATTGTTATACAGTTCTATAGAGTTATGTTGTAATTGATTTCCATAGCAACGTGATCATGTCATATATTCTGGATTATAACTCAGAGGGAGAGGGGATGGGAAAAGCACAGAAGACTACAGAGCAAAACCTGTCCTGATTATTACTTGAATCTTGAATGTTCTTATTAGTCCAATTTGTTTAAACAGTGTTTATTTGTAGGTAATGTTGAGAATCCAGCCAGGCTGCACCTGCCTTCCCAGGCATGCTCAAACACAGCCTGGGATTGCACATCTTCAAGGGAGAGCAGGGTGGGGTTCCTTCAAATAACAGAACCTTCTGCGAGGAGGAAGTTTCAAGCTGCAACTTGCAAAATATGTACAACACACTACTGTAAAAATCCAGCCATCAGAACAAGGAAGATCTAGGCAGAGAGCTGCAACTCATCATGCAAAAAGCTGAAAGGAGCCGCTCTTTGTATTAAGCATGTGCAGTGCAGTTCTCAAGAAACGCTGTCGTCCCTTCTAGCATGAGGAAAGACAGGTACACAAGAGCATGAGAATTTCTGCATCATTTCCTGGTATTTAACTGTCACACAAGCCACCAGACATCCTATCAAGGATGCTGACTAATGAATCTATCTTAGGCTGCAGGTCCTTGTTAGCACAATGGGACTAGATGTCCACAGATCACACAACCGATACTATCCCTGATGGCTGCACCTCTTGCTGCCTCCCCTCCAGCAGAAATGATGCAATGCACAGCTAAATGAGTACAGTTGGGTGAACAGAAGAGTTGACTGCGGGGGGTAGGGGGGGTGGAGGCAGACGGAGAGAACCACTCAAAACCACTGCAAATGTTTGCCAAAAATGAGTATGTATAGTTACCAAGGTACAGCTCTTGAAAGGCTGCATCCTTTTGATAAGATACATGGCATAATCTTTCACTGAAGGAGGTGGGGTAAAATAGATGCGCCAACTGGCCTTTCTTATCAATGCGCTCTGAGTTCTTCAGGGAGGAATTATCTTCACATGTAACAGGGAGTCAAGCACATCAACAACACTCAGCAAGTAATAAAAAATACTCCAAAATTTACTGCTGCAGGAAGATGAGAGCTCTTTCAGTTGTTTTAATCCTAGATGGTTTGTACCTTCTCTTTTTATTTTACAGAAATAAGTTACAGACACTGAGGAAGAGAGTTCTAAGAGAAAATGTCTAGCATATCAAGTTAGATCAAATACGCCTGCAACATCCTCAAGTCAGTGGCCTGTATTTTCCAGTAGCAGACCAGATATTCAGGCTTCCCACTCCCTCCATAGTTCTGCCCCTAGCTCTGACACAAATCAAACCTACAAAAGCGCGTTGTCCTTACCCCAACTGTGTGCCAGTCTGGACATGTTCAAATGAAAACCTGGGCTACACTATGATCTTGTCTCTTGTTACCGTGATGTGTGCAGTGAAGAGTAAGACTGCCTCAGATAGGTCCGGAATACAGCAATTCAAAGCAACCCCCTCGTGTCTTTGATTTGAATGTGCTGTGCTTTCCGTCATAGCCAAAGGGGAGCTCCTACCTCTGACACACAGGTATGCACTCTCCTTCACCCCAGCCCTTGGTATGTTGCATCAGCAAGAATGGCAACAGCCTCCAGCCTTGGAGCTATCTGAGCGAAGGACGCAGGCTACAGGCAACTGGCCTGGCACTGAACATTGTTGTTCCCAAACACCTGTGTGGCACAAGTGCTTTTGAGTTCAGTTGTACACAGTCGTCGTAACAACCTGCTTTTATCCCAGAAGAAGGGAGACTAGCAGTTGGGGCAGTAACCAAAGGCCACAGTCTCCCTCATTCCGACAGGCGTTTGCCGTCTGACCTTGGCTAAAATACTTGAGATTACCCATCTGGAAAACGGATAAAATAACGTAGTGACTTGAAGAGTAACTTCACCCTTTCCTGGGCGCAGTCCTCAATTATAGTTAGCAAAGTCCCGGCCAGCTTTGCCTAAAAAGCACTTACTTATGGAAGGGCAAAACGCTCTTTTGGCTTCAAAACAGACTTGGGGCTGCCTCCTCAGGAGAAGCCCCCCACGCCTCACCAGTCTTCAGCGGCCCAGAGGCAGAAGCAGGCTGCTAAATCAGTGGTTTGCCTGAGGAGCGAGCAGAGGCTTGCAGCAGCATGGCTGCTTTCTCTGCACATTCCTCTGGTGACGCTGCTTATTACCCAGCATGCAGATAAACCCTGAGTCAAGGCTTTGGTATGAGCAGCGCTGCCAGGAGCTGCGTGCTCGGAATAGAGGGTTACAGTTTAAACCGAGGTGAAGCGCCGTCCCCAGCCAGCTGCACCCTGCCTGCCTCCCCTCCTCAGCTGGAACCAGCCACCCCTTCACCTATTTGCAGAAAAGGAGCTTTCCAGTCCCTCCCCTCCACCCCACCGCTCACCCAGGGATCATTCCCATTGAGAAGCTCTCAGCCTAATAGTAATCCCGACGAATTTAGCTGCTGCTAATAAATCCCACCCCTCTGCCCCTCCCAACCTGCCTCCATGCAAATCCATTTCTAGGTTACTTGAACAATAGCGGAGCTGTAATCAGCCCTCCCGTCTGGCAGCCTGCAGGGAGGGAGGGGAGGAGGATGATGACAGTGGGGAATTCTGCTCGGCTCCTTGAAGCTGCACAGACATGTTTCATGTCCCCGTTCCCATCCCCTGCGCAGAGGCAGGCAGGCAGGCGGGGGATCACATGGCTGTCTAGGCCAGGCCCAGGCCAGCGGCAATTAGATGGCGTGGTGGCCCGGTGCCCCCTCCCCGGCCCGGACCAGCCCGGTTCGGTTCAGCCCAGTTCAGTTCAGCTCGGTTCGGTTTGCCACCTCTCAGTCCCTGCCTGAGCTGGCATGCCACAGCCGTGCCAAGCGGCTCCGTGCTGCGGTGGGGCTGCCAGGCTCAGCCTCCACTCACAGAGCACGGAACAAAGCAAAGGGCCTTCGCGCTGGCCAAAAAGTAGAGGAAAAGACCCCAGTGAAGCAGGCTTGGGGGGACCGGTCGCCCTGGCACACCCAGTACTGCTGGGAGAGCAGTGGCAGCCAGAGAGAAAGTGGCAGCTCCCCATTATAGCTCTCTTTGGGGACAAGGTAAAAACACGGTCTTCCCACTGTTAAAGCTGATCAGTGTGGGAAGAGGGTGTTTTCCTGAAAATAAGTTGCTATTCGACAGCAGCTCACATCTTTGAGGTTTCGTTACAAAGGGTCATAAAAACAGCAGTGAGTGCATATGGCCGCGCAGGGCTACGGGGAGGGGAGGGCTGTGAGAGGATGCCAAATCAGCTGAAACCTAAGAAGCTTGACCTTCCTCACCTCCACCCCTGCTCCCACCGCCTCCAAATAACCTTACAAGGGCGCATCGGGAAGGCAAGGCACACAGCAGCGAGGGGAATGCAATCTCAGCCCAGCAGCAGGCAGGGCTGTGTGGCTGTGAGGGGGGAGAGAGGACACTTCAGGGTAGCTGCAGCCGCTGTCAGCAACGCACACTGATACCAGCAAGGTTCATTTCGTCGAGCCAAGCACAGCAGTCAGACTGTACAATCTTGAACCTACCTAGCCCCAAGTAGCTCAGCCAGTCCAACCAGTCAGAGACCGTACTGGCCGGACAGACTGGTGACGAGCATCCTCCCCCTCCCATTCACATGTCTAACTGCTCCCTTCTGCTTTTCACTCTACAGTTCCCTGAATGGCTGAAAGAGAGTGGGTTTGCTGTCAGAAACTTGAAATGACACATAATCTCCCATGTTTCTTCTCATGGAGGCAGGCGAGCCCATTCCCAGGGAGAAGAGCTGGGTTCCCGCAGAGCCTCCCAGTCAAGGCGGGCAGCATGGGGCTGGGCTGCCCTGTGGCAAACACGTGGAGAGGGAGATGTTCGGCTGGCTCGTCAGAGGAGCCCAGTAGTAGCCTCGCTCAGTGCACACACACCTAATCCTTCTTTTAAGACATACAACAGGGAAAAGACCTTGTCTGCAGTTCTTTTCACATCACCCCATCAACAGAGGCATTCCCATTCCCAGTCTGCATTACAGGTTTTAAGGCAGGGGCTGAAACAACAAAAGCTCAGTACGCCGTTTTCAGACACTTTGAAAATAAATGCAGCAGTGCCTATATCTATACAGGAGGGTATAACTATGCCCTCTGCGTCTTCTAGGGGATGGTTGTAAGGACAACTGTGTAGGTACAGAGCTATGTTTTGGGTAGAAAATGCATGCTGTAATGGATTCTGATGGCTGAACGCCAAGGGGGAAGCTGTTCTGCTTCAAGAATAGCCTTACAAGAGTCAGCATTACAGTGACAGTTCAGTACTCTGCTGCAAATCTACAGGATGTGTCACTTTGGCAGAGAAAGAGGCTGCTAATGCACAACACAAACCATCCTACTATGAATGGAGAATGGCTGCATACCACAAAAAAAGAAAATGGCAAGACCTAGGGAAGAAGGAAGCTGCAAAGCGACTACTGCATAGTAAGCTGGGAACCTGAGAGCTCTGAGGAGACAAAGCCCTTTCCCTTGAGGGGAAGAAAAACTCAGCTCACAAGACGCGTAAAGAAGCAGACCACCCTTTTTCCAGTGACTGCTGCAGCTCTGCAAAGCTATGCTGGCAGCCAGCCTATTTGAAGAGATTGCAGTTTCAAAACAATGTTAGTCCTGACTAGTTTGGAGCTCAAATGTTACAGGAGGGGGGGGGAGCATGCTCGTATGCACAACATTGCTAAGCAAATAAAAAAGATAGCAAGATTTGTACTAAATGACACCAGTTAGCATTGGTGAACTCGAGCTCCTGACGGAACTGTGTAGTATTTCCCCCAAACAGACATAGCATCTCTTCACTGCACAAACACTTCCAACTCACACAGAGCTGCCAATGCTTAAAAAACAAACATCCAGTGACACACATGTTCTAACCCATTTCTTAGAAAATAGGCTACAAGGCTATTAAAAGAAACATTGAGAAGAATCTAACTGGGAAAAAAACCCCAACCAACCCTCCTTGGGAAAATAAACCATTTAAATACTTCCCCATTACAAGAAGGAATGAGAGCACAACAAATGACCACCTGGACAAATAAATTCACTTAGCAAACATTGGGGTTTACCTTAAATAGCTGGCAAATATGGGGGAGGGGAGCATTACTGTAAAATACAGAAATCAGCTGAATCTCTCTACATGAGACTCGCTCAGCAGCTCCCTTTTCCTCCTCCTCGGAAAAAGGTTACAGCTTGTTTGTCAGCTGTGGATATCTTCAGAAAGAGAAAAACCTATGGAGTGGGTTCAAAGAAATGCTGGTTAATACGCCCAGACTGGCTGCTTAATGAGCCAGAGTAAAAGAAAAGGTCACATGGTTACAAAAAACCTCCATACAACAAATGCCCCGTAGCTACGGTTAACTTTAATTAACTGCAGTATTACAATTCACTTCAAGCTTATTTTCCACCTATGTCTACTACCCCTTACCTTTCCTTTGCCTGCTAAAAATCAAACTGATGAGTCTCATAAGTGGGCTTATGTTTCCAAAATTCTGACTGATAAGAGCTTTTCAAGAATGCTCTGCAATTAAAGAAATCCACCGAACCGGGCTCTTTCTAACTCCAACTACTGATGACTGATTTCAAGATTACAGGAGTGGTTCTGTTTATATAAATCAGGGTATTCACGCTTCTGTAACATAATTAACTGTTGAACAGCCAGTAGTTTTTCTCTTTTAATGGCAGTTGCAATTCACACATGAATATTACTTCTCTCGTTAGGTTTAAACTCGAATTTCATCCATGTGTACAATTTGTTTCTCTGCCAGTCATGAGCTCACAATGTTAGTCCCCCTATCTCGTGATTTAGAAATAAACTGCTGTGTGGGAACTGCATGCTTAGAAATAATTGAAAATAGGATGACTACAAATCTATACTCTAAAAAACATATAGGTTGTATCCAATAATTAACTCAAAACATATAGGTTGGATCTAATAATTAACTCAAAATATTCTTTTTCTGCATTATTCCCTCCAATTCATTACATAAGAACAGTATGTTCTGAGATTTTTAAGCACCAATGTATCACTTGGCAAAAAAAAAAAACCCAAAAAACACACAGTCATTGTCTGAAATCACAGATATAGTGATGCTAAAGACTGAATCTCAAAACATAAGCCACCCTGCCACACACACAAAATCGCTGGAACAGGTACCTATACAAGAGAGCAAAGATCTGTAGGCACACTAAGCATATAGTCTCAAGGCTTCTACCATCCTTTTCACCAGGAATACAAATGAAAAATGTCTTATTAAGAGCAAGCAGATACCAAATGCCATCCAGACTTAAAAAGTACCTCTTTATACAATTATGGGGTTTTGGGAGGTGGGGATCCTTAACATTCAATAAAACTCAGAGCTCATAACCTATGACTCTTTTATTTGGAACAGCTCTGTGTTCTGCTGGTCAAGCTGCAAAGGATTTCTGCAGTGCTGCTGTTTTTGTTTCGGGTTTTCTATCTTTCCTCCATTTGCCTCACTGGAAAGGACAAAGTTCACATTAGGTCTGTTTGCATTTTCTAGCTAGTGTGAGGCCTGTGTATTTACTTTGCCTGTTGATCACCTAACAGGTATTGCACTGCTCCCCAATCTCCACAAAATGCCAATGTCACATAAAATAGTTAATTACACAAAGAATCACATATGATGGTTGCCAAAAGGAAAGCATTTCACTTCAGTGCTTTAAGGAAGCTTCCTCATCTGACAATACAACACAGCCCCTGAACTGTTCACCAACTCAGTTATGAAAAGTCATTGCCTAAATGGGGTAGCTACCCACCAGCTGCAACACCAACTGTAGAAGCTGTTATTTCCCACTACCCTTTTTTTGCACTGTGCTCAACTACAGTCCTGCCTTACCAAGAGTCTACGGCTGATGTCGAGCTTCGACGACTGCTCTTAAAAATCAACTAAAATTATTAACCACGTGATGCTGCGGTTTTTGTGAAAGAGGGCTTCATTTCAAATCTCAAGCCTTATTAAACTGCACAGGCAATGGAAGCATCCTNGGGGGGGGGGGGGAGAAGGGAAGGAGGAAATGAGATGCAGAAACAGTAAATAGAAAATGCTTAGTCAGCAACTGTTACTGCAACATTAAAGGTGCAATGTAAATAGGCACAGTGCCAAGATTTAGATAAGTTTGATAACACCATCAACATCATCATCTTACTACATATATGTGAAAATGTGCGTGCAAGTGCCACAATTATCACAACAAGCTGCAGGCTCTTGGTATAATAGAGACTTTTAAAAAGGCAACATGGCTTGTGCATGCTGCCTAAGCCCTGAGAAAAATAAAACTTGCTACTCAAGAAGTATTAATATCAATTGAATTTATTACAATTTACTAAGCTCCAAGGCACATTACAGTGTTCTGTTAACTACAGAAATGTATAAAGGACAAACAGAGCATGTTTTTCATGTACAGCATTTTGCTCTACTGTTCAAAAGCATCCGTGCATCAATAAAAGCAAAAACAAAAAACACATGAAGATTAAAAACGTTCAGATCAATAGAAACAAACTGAAACATTTTCCTTACAAACTTGCAACAAAAAACACCCTCCCCCCAGAGCCACCCCACCGTTTTGCAAACAAAAAACAAAAACGAAAAAAATAAAGTGAAAGACTAACACTCAGGGCTTGTAAAACATAAGCTGTCACCATTTTTGTAGCAATTTTTTAGGCATCAACACTGGCCTTGGCAAAAAAAAAATTTTTTTGTCTTTTTTTTGTGTTTTTCTTCTTCTTTCAGAGAAGTGCATACATTTACAAAAATACACACCAGCAGCAGGTAATCGCTAAGGGCTATTAACTTTGTACCTAGCCAACACACTGCCAAAGAAATGAGAACAGGTATTATGTAGTAACCAAACAATATTATATTCTGTTTAACAAAAACCAGCTCTATCCTTCAAATGAAGAAGAGTACATACCTTTGTTTCAAAATATAGAAACATACGACGAAAATAATGTCTATACATAAGACTAACTTTTGCAGTTTGTTATATTCACAATTCTACATCTTCAGGAGTCTGAAGGGATTGGATTTCCTACTCAAGGGTCTCTCTCCTTTTTCACTTTAACGTCCCCAGCTAAAATGGTCGCAATCTCGCCCTGCATAAATGCCCAAGGCACATTGGAACCGACTAGGGGGCATTTCTCTCCGCTGGGGCAGTAGACTTCGCCAGTCGCCCCTTGGGCCTTGATGCTCTCTCTGGAACAAGGGAAGCAGAACTTGTGGCTGGGCACAGAGGGGCACTGAACAAAGTGGGTGTCCTCCAAGCGTTCGTGGCAAATGGTGCAGCACAGGGGCCCGCTGTTGGCCATGGGGGAGTCCGGAATGTTTTGGGGGTGCACTTGGTCCATGGCGGGGTGGGCGCTGGGGGGAGGAGGGGCCACTTGCAGGTTCATGTCCCCGTTGCGGGAGGCCAGGCGGCGCTGGCCCGGCACCGAGGCGGGCGACACGGGGCTGCTGCTGTTCCTGCGGGTGGACGTGGTGGAGTGCACCGAGCTGCCGTCCTTGGGCGAGTGGGCATTGCCCAGCGTGTCGGCCACCGACATGAGCGCGGCCATGGGGGACTGTCCGTTCTGGGGGGCGGACTCAGG
>WAAD01020173.1:29113-58875 GCA_013389945.1 Fregata magnificens | reverse complement strand
GGGCGGGCAGCCCGCGCTGCCGGCTATGTTTGGAAACTTGAACGCCAGATCGCGCCCTCGCCCTCCTCCCCAGCCCGCGCCGCGGCTCCTGCGCCGCGACAACGCGGCCGGGAAGCGCACGCACCACGGTGGGGGGGTGTTTTTTTCCCTGGCGGGGCTTTCTAAGTTCAAATGTCTCGTTTTCAGGATTTTGTGAACCCGCGGATCGCCCCGCTTTGCCTCCGTGACGACTGCGCGGCGTCCTGCCACCGAGGCTGTCGGTGGGATTCCCGTGCGCTCCGGCTGCTGAGGCAAATGGGGGGGGATCCCGCCTTAATATCCGATTTCGTGTTTCTCTTTCAGTGATCTCGGTGACAGAATGACACAGTTTCTGTAAGCCCGTGACTACATCAGCAGCTCTTCCACTTTTGATTTGTTTAAATCAGCCATGTTTGCCGAGTGTTTAAGGTTGGGCTGGGAAAGACAGTGCTGTGCCTTGCTCAAGGGTGTAGGAGAGGCCAGGCAGGTGAGTAATCGCCGTGATCTCATCTCGCTAATGCAAAGGGACATAGGATTTCCCCGGCGCTGTGAGAACACACGGCTTTTTTTTTTTTTCTTCTTTTTCCCCCCTTTAAATAGCTTGCTAACATTTGCATAACACTGCTAACAGGCAAATTACTCAAAACAACTTCGGCTCATGCAAATAAGCCGAGAATTCATTTCACTGGGAGGAAAACAAAATAAAAAACCCCGAAGCCTGCCTTCTCCCGCCCGGGGTCCCCGAAGTTGCCCGCTCCCCGCCCGCCCCCGCGGCCACGCCGGTGCCCGTGCTCGCCAGGAGGGACTCTGCACAGCCCGCCTGTACTCTCGCTGCAGCCGGTGGCTGTTCTTGCGAACACCGACATCGCTGTCCNGCGCAGCGGGGGGAGCGCTCGCACGCTCGGTGAATGCGGAGCCTCCCCCAGCTGGGCTGCGTTGGATGGATTCCTTTCTTTCAGTACCTCTTCCTGCTTCCTTTGTTGCTAGAAACGCCGAAACCCCCGTCCATTACAGGTTTCCCTCTGCGCTTTAAAGGGACTTGGGGTTTCTATGGCGTGGTGCCACGGCCCCCCCCCCCCACGCCCAGCAGCCGTGCAGCACCGAGCAGGGAAGATACCTTGTATTCGGTTAATAACGTTTCAAAACTCACACGACGAAAAGTTGTTGCTTTAAATAATTCGTTTCATATTGCCAATGCGTCTCATTTCCATTCTTAGTTGTCTAAAACATTTTATGTGTCTGGTTATAATCTATAAAGCTGGCAAACGAATTTGACATGTATGTGAGCGGAATTATTTTACAAGGAAGGCTTAATGAAATGCATACGCTGAAGTTACAAAAATGGTTGGAGTAGATAAAATACAGTAAGAAATCAATTCTGACAAAGTGACTCTTTTTCAGGGGAAGCTTGCAGAAGCAGTGAGTAGAGATAGAAAAATCTTTGAATTATGTGAGTCTCCTGTATGCAAATTGGCTGAAGACGCGCTAAAGGAGAGTGGATTTCACACTTAGAAATTTCACACCTAAACTGTGGACATTATAGAGGCTTCACAGAAGCAAGCTTCCAGTAAGGCAGGTGAAAGCTGGCCAAAGTAAAAGTCTTTGCTTCCAGCCACAGTGATTTAGCGATGGCTGCAGGATTTCTACATTAATATGACTTTACTTGACTAAACAAGCATGTGTTCGCTCTGATTCATACTGGAAGGTCAAATCCTTTCCAATCCTTTTACTGCCCCATGTTGATCTTCATATGAGAAGCAGAACTGGGCTGTGGGAAAAGGTCAGCCCCTGCTTAAAAAACTCAGGTTGAGAGAGCAGAGGCTTTCCCCTCCATCCCGACTGTCTGGGAATGCAGAACTGCAGCCTATCCCGACTGTATTTCAGTCCCCAGGTTACACAAACCCAAAACATGACAAGGCACCCCGTGTGCTTGAACCGCCCCTCACCCTGGCTCCTTGCTCCACTGAATCCTCCTGCAAGAAAGCCCTTTTTTGGTAACACTCACCTCACAGGAACAGACTTCTTGGCTCACAAGAGCAGTCTTTATAGTGGGTGTAAATAATAATCACCGTAGATATAATCTAGCCTCAGAAAACCATTTACAGGTGCTGTCAACTCCCTTTATAGTTTGTGAATAGAAAAAGAGCAGAGATTAGCATCTGTGACCCGACCAAACTGCCTTTACTTTTACTTGCAGGATACACAGTCGCAGAAATATGTTTGTTTTTCCGTAATGATTAAACTTTGATTTAAACTTTGGCCATGGGCACGTACTGTACCATTACGCAAGCAGCACTTAAGGATGAAGTGTCAGCATAGCAACAATATGGCCAGCAGCAGCGGTGATCTCTGCAAAGCTGATTGATGAAGAGAACTGCAATGTAAATGCAAATAAATGCCATGCTGTGGCACCTTCACAGGGAACGAGTTGTCAGTATCAATCTAATCTAGTAGGGGAAAATAGATTGAATGGTGGCAACGTAACAAAGCTCCAATCTATGGCAGCGCTGTCCCTGAGAGGGTAGCAGCGTGCTTTCCTGCTCACCTTCCGGCTTTCCTCTCCTTTGCCATGCGAATGGCGGGGCAGGAGCCATCCAGATCGGTCTTGCTGGATTTATACTAAACACTTCTGGTGTTTATTTAGCTCTGAAATAATCCAGGAATTAAAATTACGTTTGGAGGAGGAAAAGAGGAGGCCCAAACAATGAAGCCATTCAGGTGCCTGACCTGGCTAACTGAAAGAAAGAAGCGAGCAAACAAAAAATAGCATAAGAACCCCCCTCCCCAGACAGTAGCTTGTTTAATAAGAGGGAGGGGAGCGCAAGGAGGGACGGAGCCGCAGCCACGAACAATTGCCATCCAGCTACTGGTTTTTTGCACAGGAACGCGAGTCAGCACTTTGGATGCAGCATTAGGGATTCTGCGGAGATTGCCCAAAGTTTACGACCTGCCACTAGACCCAAGGGACAAGAAATATAATTTTCACCATCAGAAGTGAAATCTACTAGCTCCTTCCTTTCAGTGCTAGGATAAATACTGCCATCCGATAATTCCTTTCCCCTTTATTCCCATTACCCTCTTTATTTGGAAGTACACGTGCATACACATGCACATACCCACCTGTGTAACATTAAAACAGCAGGTGAAGCTTTGATTTAAACAAAGGAATCAAATTGATCATACGAAACACGGCGTGTGGGAGCCGGCCAGCACCTTTCTTAGTGCCACCAGCAGGTACGGGAAGCAGAGGGTGCAACGCACCATGAAGGAAGAAGTGACAAAACCCAGGTGCCTGACTACGCCCCAGGTCTGCGAGGCTCTGCTCCGTGCCATTCCCGTGCAGGAGCTCCCAAAATACGGGGATTACTGTTGATCTGGATGCGAGAGGAGTGCTGTTGGTTATCGATCAGCAGTCCAGTGTTAATTTTGTGGAATATAGGAGAGCCCCAAAGTTTGCAAGCAGTAATAATTAGGAGCCCATGATCTCAGCACCTTGGGAATGGACGGTCTGGTGTGGCTCTAAATGCTTACAGCCTGGGAATACGTTTAACTCTTTCCTGCTCGCTTTACGAAGTTTTGGCACTGATCAGTGCAGCAGTCAGAGCAGCTGGTTCTTCTGCAGGCGCTCACCTACAGAAATGGCTCTGTCCTCAGTGGTCAAAACAGCAGCTACAGCTGGAATAAAATACAAGAACCAGAAGGGAAGCGCACTCCCGAGAGTGTGATTTACATGGATTTACCTCAGTATAGCAAATAAAATAAAATCCGTCACAATCAAATTACTGGCTTCAAAACAATGCAGAGATTAGCAATGAACAGAGCACTTGGTGGTAAAGGGAGTGCGTTCAGCAAATCAAAACACAAACACTTCAGGAAGGAGTTGCGTAATTTTGTCAAATTAAAAGTTAAACAACATTGTCTTCTACTAGGAGCTGCCAGGAAGTGTCAAAACACCTAGTTACAAAGAATAGGAGTGTAATTACGTGTTTCTGTTTATCGTTTCAGTTCTCATCTCATTATAATTCTGTTTTTTCCCACCATTCTTCAGGTAGTGAGCCTTGCTGACCTACAGAGCCTATGGCTTTCCTACCCAGGAACTCTTCCCTCCTTCCTTCCCTCCCTCCCTCCTCCTTTCCTTCCCTCTTTTCATCTTCTCCTTGATCTGCAGTGCAGACACATTTCTTAACAGACGTTGCCTGTCACATCCTCCGGTTTTACTCGTCCCGTTTCCACACCGCTGCTGGAGCGCGGAGCCCAGGGCACAGGCAGGTGGGGGGGCTGCCCTGCCCACAGCCCGGCTCCACCGAGGCCGGCCCGCCGCCGCCCCAGGTGTCCAGCCGAGCCAGCTCTGCAGCCCCCCCGACCCCACCAGCCTCTGCTTCTGCCCCGGAAAGCAGCTAGGGCTCCTCGTTGAGACCCGCCCCAAATCGATTTTCCTACAGCTGTCTTCATGGTTTTAAAACCCGCCTGCGAGCCCAGATTTCCGCATGTCAACCTTTGCCAAATCTTACAGTGTAAAATAAGACACCTATAATTAATTCTACTCACTCCACAAGGGACTAGCGACTGGGTAGCGTGTTTTAGGCTGGGATATGCAGAGGCTGGGTCCTCTGCTGTTGTTATTTTTACTTTATCCCCGGACTGTTTTCATCTTACATCCTGTGGACGTAGTAAACAATCAACAATAATGAATCAACTGAATCGGTACATTTTTTAGGGCTATTCCCACTGAGAGCCACTTGCACTTTCGCGACAGTTTAAGAATCTGCCAAACATTAGCTTAGTTACCAGCAAGACAGGCTCCCCCCTCCCTTCACCCCATACACAGATTGTTTATCAAAATGTGCTGCCAAGAAAAATATCCCTGCTTTTGGCCTCCACCAGTGATTAATAACACTTGAGAACTGAACAAAACTTTACTGTATTTTCCAAAAAATGGGGGAGGTGGGAAGGAGCGGGGGGGTTAAGAAAGAAAGAAAGAGAAGGAAAGGAAGGGAAAGGACAAGAAACTGCACTATCTTAAGTTATTTCACATGGCACAACCTCCTTTTCCTCTGTAACTAAGCCATCTGAAAAAACCTAAACCACTTTTTCTCCAAGACCATGTTATAAATGCTGATTAACATCGTTATTGAAAGAAGGATGATACGGACACAGGATAAGGGGGAAAATGGGGGGGGGGGGCAGGGTCTTTTATTAGCACATATCAAGATGAGCTATGGGGGGAAACCAAGAGGAAAAAAAAGATCATTTACTTTCTTTTCGAAGACTGTTGGTAAAATTCCTAAGGGAAACTAAGTGCCAAAATTAACTGTCTTGGTGTATTACTTTTAGACACTACTGCCTGGGTGAATTAAGTCAAGTCTTCAAGCAGCAGCCAACGATAGCTGCAAGCTGAAAAAGAGGCACTACATTTCCTTGTTTTGTGGTGAAACTCACAAATTTGTGGAGATTGTCTTTGCTCCAGGGTTTTTTTTCATATCTCTCTCTTTCGCCTTCTGGGCTATTTTTATTATTCTATATTTGGCATTATAAATGTGTTTTGTAATGGGAAGGCAAGGTAAGAAACAAGCAATTGTTAAGAAAAAATAGAAAAGTAAAAAAATGTGAGTGCATTCATGTATACTGTATCTATATGTATACATACATGTGAGAGTATACATACGTATGTAAGTCACATGAGGTATTTTTCATTATTCTGTACACCAAAAGACATTATTTAGTAAAAGATAATAAACAGCTC
This sequence comes from Fregata magnificens, assembly GCA_013389945.1. Lineage (NCBI taxonomy): Eukaryota > Metazoa > Chordata > Aves > Suliformes > Fregatidae > Fregata > Fregata magnificens. The sequence continues at coordinate 53,114 of WAAD01020173.1, read as the reverse complement.
TTGAACAGTGGGATATAGACTAGTGAAAACAGTTTACTGAAATTAATGATGCTGGATTGAACCAAACCTTCCCTTTGGAATTAGTGCCAGACATAGTTTTCCTGAACCCTGTCCAACTGCCTGAGCGACAGACAATTTTCATTCTATTTGTGCTAAAGGCTTATGACTAGTGCTGGAAAATGAAGCCCTTGCCCTTGATCTCAGTGCAGATTAAAAAAAAAAAAAAAAGGCAGAATCGTGCCAATTTGTTTCCTCTGCCAATAGAAACCCTTGTGCTTTGGGTAATGCAAAACAATAAAAAGTTCACATGAAAACTCTCCATTGAAAGGAAACCCACCAAGAGCCATGTATCCCTGCTACATTCATCAGCCAGTTTCCGAGATTCTCACAATGTCAGCAAAAAGCGGAGGGTAAGGGCAGAAAATATTTACCAGCCAGAAAGACCGTCTTCTTTTTCTATTCCACGTCTCACTGCTATGCATTTGATGATGATTGCTAAAAAATACTCCACTGTAAATAACCACATTCTCCCTTCTGCTAACACCGATCTCCCCACGCACAGGTACTGCATAAAGATTTGGGGCTGTGCAGCCCCTGTTGTCAGAGCCGATTCTATTTCTGAAGGATGAACCACACATTTGACATACACACCCCGAGTTATAAACAGCGGCTATACTGTACTGCTGTCAGCCAGCTAATCTCTGATTGCTTTTTCCTAGATTATTAACAAAATTAGAATCGCAAGCAGAAGGCGTTTGCTTTCATTGTACAGTCTGCACTTGTGACATGGTACATGTGGAAAATTTTGAGTGCACTGCAGTGAATGGTCTGGGGGTTAGTTTTTAGCTTCCGCTAAGTACCTGGCAGGCTGCCACAGCTGAAGGATTCTGGGAACTGAATGGCTCCCAAGTACAAACTGCCAGCATTAAGCAGTCCTGACAGCTCTGCTCCTTCCACACTTGGCAGCAGTTCAAAGTGCTCTTTCATTTGAAAGGCTGGAAGGCTGCCATGTGCAATGCAGATTTGCTGTGCCTGCTCTCATAAGGAACTGATAAATGCCGTTGCTGTTGCCATGGGGACAGGAGGCTATCAGAATGGCCTTGTGATCTGCAGCCTCTCAGCTCGGCAGGGTTGGTTTTTTTTTTCCCTGAGATGGTGAAATAAATGTTCTAGAAAAGGTTAACTCTTGAAGGACAGGAAGCGCTGGTTTGAAAGGACAGAGTGAGCCTGTGTGCGTGGCTCCTCCAAAGTGCTGGGAACAAGATTAACACATACCTGCCAACTGTCCGTATTTGGGAAGGACTGGCCCCAGGGATTTTTTTAAGGCCAGGAGGGAGGGACGGAGGCAGAGAAGGAGGAAGAGGAAAGACCTCCCTCTCCCCACTCAGTCCCTTCAGATTTCTCTTCCAGTTCAGGATCTCCCAGCATAATTAAAAGGCCGTCCCTTTTCTTCCCCTCACTATCCCCACATACAGTTTTCAGATGCTGGTGGAAATGATTTACCACTGGATCTTGTAACATGCCCGATGCCTTTAGCTCTCATTAACATCACTGGACAGCTAGCAGGATTAGACCCATTATGTGGACTCCATGTGTGGTTAATGTGAGTAAAAAGAATGAACAGTGTGATATAAAACTGCATGTTTAAGAGAAATCTTAGTGACGGTGCAAGTCCTGAGAGTGAATCTTGGCTCATCCTCATTCCCAAGATTAAAATAAACACACCCTTGAGCTATGCACAGTTTGAGTGTGTATATAAATGAGTGTGCACATCTACTTCTGAAAAGTGTAGAGAAAAATATAGGCAGCAAATATTTTAGCCAGAATTTATACCCTTTTTCCTATGTCTTCTTTTTTTACATGTTATTATTTCTTTCCATCTCTGCTACAGCAATAAATTTGGGTTCCCTACAGACACTTTGCTGCAGTTCAATAAACGGAATTCTGTTTAACCAAGGCAAAGTCTGAGCATGACATCATAGCGGGGAACAATGGAGTGCATCACTCCTCTCCCTGACCATGCAGCAAACTTCAGGGCAGCGTTTAAAAAGATCAACATGGGCATGTATCTGTGTTTACAGAGCGCATATAAAACGCAATAAGGATTCAGATAGTGGCATAAAACAGGAAAGACAAAGCATTGGGAGAATTTTGTTTATATACTGGAGTGTTAGCAGTTTGAGGGCTTTGTTTAAAACTGGGAAAAAAATCAACCACCACCCCCCTGTGAACAAATCCCCCCCTTCCTTCTCTAAACATGGATCTCTGCCTTTCAGAATTGTATACTTGTATCTTTCCAATATATGTGAATGGTATTATATGAAATGGCACGTTAAAACCGAACAAACAGAATTTCAACCCAAATTCAACAGATAAGCTGGTTAACCACTTGATGGTTAACCTGTAGCTTTTTAAAATAAACACCATCACTCTTACTTATTTTAGTTTCGCTTATTTTTTACTGTATTCATTGTTTAAAAGCTTTTTGGTTGTGAATGTGTTAAGCAAAGGTTTGAATGAAGAAAGTGGTCATTTGAAAAACATACAAGGGAGAATGTTTCAGAAATAACGCAGAAATACACACTATACGTGTGTGTACACATACACACACAAACACACACGCACCCTTTACCTTTTCTGAATTCTCTTTTAGTTTCTGTTTTCAAACAAATTAAGGCATCTGTGATTCTGAGTTTGTATCTGACATCAAATCCTGCTGGTTAAAACAATCTGCATACGCAAATCTAGATAAAAGCTACTTGTATACATTTGCAAAGCAATTTCAAAATTGCAAACAAGACTGCATTTCACAAGCCTTTGCACCATATTGAGCTAGGCCAAAGGAAATATTTCTTCCTGACTGCTGGGATTTTTTTTTAAATAAATAAATGTGAAGTTAACTGTAATTCTACTGTAATTTCTTTACCTGATTCTCTCTGGGTTCTTGCCTACGGTTGTCATGGTAATTTGATAATTCTGGCTTGCTCTCTACACATTCTGTTTGTCTCACTGGATTTCCTGATTATTCAGAAAAGTCTTTTAAAAAACCCTCCTGTCTCTCCCCCTCTGCCCCCATTCTGGGCTCAATCCTGCTTTTTTCATTCCTCTAGCATAGAGGAATGTGTATTATTTTGCTACAAATCTACTAAGGTGAAACTGTTTGCTCCGCTTACCTGAAAATGGAGATAATGAATACTAGGGCACTCCTTGTATTTTCTTTCATAGTCTATGACAGGGGAGAGAGAGGAAATGTAGAAAGATAACTGCATATAGTTTTCTTTAAGGTATGTGGATCTTAATCCTATAGATATTATTTAGGGTTTAACTGCTGCATTTCTGACAGCGGAAACATGTATTTAAGTGTTGCCTTTTCAAACATGACAGACACATTTGTACCTAGAGTGAGAGAGTTAGAATATATTCTTTCTATATGACAGAGTAGAAGCAATATTTTTATTCAGGGGTTCAGGTGACAATTTATGCCAGAAGAAACAAACTGATCATGCTTTGAATGCACCAGTGAACCCAAAGAAAAATGCACACTGCTAAGTAATATTTAGCTTGGGTGTGTAGTTACAAAAGGTTTATGTTATTGATGTGAGCATCTTTTAAAAGCACTCAGTGTTAGATTATGTATACAAAATATATACATACATATTATAGATGTATACATAATATATATGTATGAAGGTACATAAACTTGCTTTTGGGGGGGGTGGTGTTGTCCATCAGACACTATATGATTTTTGTGATAAAAGCACAGAGCTACCATATGTACCTGTGGTTACTTTAAATAATTCGCTTGAATATTCCGTCTCATATTATTTCTTTTGTCTAGTCCTTGTACATTTAGCCTCTACACTCTTCAAGAAAGGGTATGTGTTTTACTGTGCTCGTCAATGCCTCATACAACTACACCCTGACATCATTAGGATCTCAAAGAACTATTTCAAGGCAAATAATTCACCACCATTAAGAGTCATAACTGAAACTACAGTCCAATTTATTACAATTCAGACCCAATAATTTCCACTAAACACTGTCTTCCCAAAACTATCTGTATCAATGGAATCTTCAATCCCACTGGATTAAAAGTATCTGTATGAATTAAAAGTACTGGTATCAATGGAATCTACAAATTCTGCTGTCTGGCCTCTATTGCTTTCTTCTTCTTTCTCTTTCTTGTACTGGAAAGCACATTTGGGATTTCTTTCTAAGTCCTTTTGATGGTATCATGCTGTGGGATCTTCTAAGCTCAGTGAGCATGCCAGCTGTGACAGGCCCTCTACCCCAACCTAGTGCCACAATCTAGGACATCTGTGACATCACCTGACAGTCTGTGACATCACCCTGTGAACCACAAGACTAGAAAAGGTTGCTGTTCCTTAGTCACCATGAATTTAAAAGGTGTCACAGGTGGTAACTGGCATGCGACTGCGATGTTCACACTTGATTTTAACTGTGAAAATGCTGCTAAAATAACCCCTTGTACATAGAATAAAGGACCTATAAATCTGTTTGGAAACTTTCCAAATGTAAAATCTTATTTTCTTCTTACTTTGATTTTCAAATTTCCATTTTCAGTAAAATAAAAATGACAAATTTTATCCAGTTCCTATGTAGTGTAATAAATCAGCAATGAACACATTTTCTCTTATGTGCTAAAACCCAAATATCTCTCATCGCTACTCAACAGAAGAAGAAGTTTCAATAAATCACATGTAGGACATCTAATGTTAAAATGTTCTTATGTTCACTTTAAACTCCTATTTATTCATGTATTTCTACAATGTAGACACTGCAGAAGCTCAACAGATCGTACACTTCATACCTAGCAGAAAAATGATGGCCTCTTTCTTCTGAAAAGAAGACTGAGCAGCGGAATGTTCTATTTTACATTCTGCTAACACCTAATTATTTTTACAAAATATATCCAGTAGCATTTATTATTTCAGCGATCATAAATATTTACAAAGACATTATAGTCTTGAAAGCAACCTACATGCTGATGCTTTTTTCTTCTCTTAGAATGTTGTTTATTTACATACCTGCTAATTGCTAAAATTCAGTAATCTCTAGTGATCTTACTTTTGCTGGTGTAAATTAGCAAAGTCTTGCTGCACAAATTACCAAGGCTTTGCCATGCAAATATAATAGGCTCAGCTATTTCTTTTAAAAGTCAGTGTGCTCTAGTCCATTTTTTTATTACTGTTATCTTTAGTTCTGTGAAGCCCTGGAACATTTCCCAGTCTGGATCTATAGAAAGTTTCCCGGGAAAATGTATAAAGAGCCTGTGTTCTGCTTTACTGTGTGCTGGCAGTGCCTGTGTGCTTTTGGTGAGCTAGGTCTTTGAAGACCTAGCCCATGCATGGAGTCCAGTCAGGCTGAAAAATTTAGCAGTTGAGACATTTTACAATCCAAAATCTCTTTTAAACAAAGGTGTGGTTTAGCAGGACTGGCTGCTTCTGACCTCTTTCAGCCTCTTATTATTGCAGCTGCTATGATGTAAGGCTGAGTATGGTAGAGCTAAAGTAGCTGAGGCTCAGGGAGAAATGCTGAGAACAGCTGTTTTACTGTAAACATTAACAAGGGTTTGACTTCATTTGCAAGCTGGGAGCATTCACAGTTTCTGCACAAATAATACTTCAGAAATTTGATCTAGATGTTCACAGCACAAAGAAAAAAAATTATCCCTTCCTTACGTTACTGCAGCTTTGAATGAAGCAAATTCTCTGCACAGAGATGCATCCCATTAAAATCAACAGGGAATTTTTCACATTAATACACAGCTTCACACAGACGATACAGACGCACACACAGGAAAAGCAGCAGCAATATTTATCTGCTTTAGCTATTTCTAAAGGTCCTATCATGTTGGTATCTAAGTGCCAATTAGATACCAAAAATATTCAGTTGTAGCAGACACTGATATCTGCTGATTATTGCAGAGCTACAAACAGAATCCTATCCAAGAGGGCAGAGAGGGATTTGAATGCTTTCCCCTTAGCTCGGTGCTGCAATTCATGGATGTTAGGAAACAAATTTCAGACCTCATTTCCTTCATTACATTCTCGAGGTTGCTTTATTCTGAAGCAAATGAAAAATCTCGGGCAAAGTGACCTTTGCAGCAAGTGGGGACATTCACTGACATCACATACGTCTGCATATGCACACACAGACATGCAGGCCAGATCCTCCAGACACTGAAAGCTGGGTTTTTGCCACATTATCAATGCAACGGAGTCTGTGAGGCAGCTCAGCTGCATCCTTGCGCATCAGCCAGTGCAGATACGACAAAGCCTCAGCTGGTTTGCAGCCACTGCAGGGACTGCAATGGCTCTTCCTTTCCTGAGTGCTTGTGAAAGACATACAGCTTAGAAATGGCTAAACTCAGCCTATTTCTCATGGATCGCCAGTTACCAGACTAGTTCCTTGGGCCCAGTGGTAGCCAGTGTAAAATACAGTAGCTCTGCTGGTGTTACAGTTTACACTAGGGACCATGCTGGCAGGGAGACAACCCCAGGATGATGCAAGGGTGGCTTAAAGCTGTGTTTTCACCACGCTCTCTGAGGGCTGCCAAGAACTGCTTGGCCAAAGCTTGGGGTCTGGGCAACAGTCCCTACTTACAGGCTCCTTCCAGAAACTCCCATATTAAATATAAAGCTATATAAATCCTGACTGCCTTCCCCATTTGTTATTACTATGGTTCACAGGCTAAGTAGCATAAACTCTGGTCAGCCCTTTGATAAAAGACCAAGGCAAACTTGGGGTCCAGAAAGGCTTGTTAAAGTTCATCACTTCCAATGAAAATCTTAAAGTTGTGCCTGTGCTGTTGGATGTGGACCCCTTTGAATGAGAACTAAAATTAACCAATTGGACATCTGACCTTTTTAATGTTCCCAGGACATTTCCCACAAATCTGGAAGTATCAAATTTAGTATCTCTCTAAAATTCAAAGCTACTTTACTTAACTATATTCCATTCTTAAACTGTTTGTGTTTATGCAGGATAAGGGGAGGTTTTTGGTCTCTGTCCTGTTTTATGGTGTTAATCTATTGTACAGTTGAACAGCTACTGTGTCCTCCTCCAGAGCGGCTGTGTTTCTTCAGATCATGATTTGTTTCTACGTTTTGGGATGAAATATAACATTAAACTCGGTCTACCTGGTACAGTTGTAAATATTGGTTCTCTTGCATTCCTGTATATAGTGGAAAATAAAAATAATCTGAGTGCCATTTATTCCTGACCCCAGGCATGTTCAAATCTCCAATTAAAGTTTCACCATCCATGTGCGATAATTGAAGCTTTGAAATGCACCTGGAAATGCATCTATCTTTCTTTGCTTCCTTCCCTCTGACAAGATTTCAGAGCTCTGGAATCATATCTGTTGTGAGTTGCCTTTCCCCTAGTCATACTTTTTATTGAACAAATGTTAAAAAAACTACCCAGTTGTTTGCCTAGATCTTGTAACCAAAACAAGGCCCCATCCTGTCCTCTTCCACTGCCCATGCCTATAATTTCTTCTCAAGCTGAATGCTGAATGGGGCTAAAGCCAGCATACTATTACGTTTGGAACCAGGTTCCATCCAGGAAAATGATACAAATGAACCTGGGAAATAAGCTGCAGCTTGAGAAAGTAATAAAGCATGTTACAGTGCTCATATGTAACTGGAGATGGAGGAGCTGCTTCCAGAACAGGGACTGGAAAGGACATACTGGCACCTGTGTAATTTCTGAACCACTGAAGTAAAATTCTTTCCTCTCTGTCTTGGCAAGTCCAGAGACCAGATGAGATGTCGTGGCCTGGCCAAAAGAGAGACTGCTCTGGCACAACAGAAACCTTTTCTATAGCTCATTCTTCCTGTGATAGTAGCTCTTCTCACCCCCTCAAAAATGCTCTCTGAAACACCAGCCCCAGCTGCAGTTTCTACAACTGGATGAAACATCTGTCACCACCTTTAGAACCATTCAAGCAAAGAGTGGGGTAAGACGCCTCACAGTACTGGGCCAGCAAAGAGTAACCCTGCTCTAGGCTGGCAGCACACATTCAGGCAGCTTTATCGGGGCATGGTAATTCTGAAGGGCACCGAATGCTCTCTCCCAAAGCTCCCTGAGAAAACCAGGTCCAAAAGTTTGGATTTTGTATTGAAATTCCCCATTGCACATCCCTGTAAGATGAAACATTTGGTCTTGTTGTCTGTTCCCATTTATTAATCTCACCTAGAAGCCTTCTTGTCTATAAACCTGTCAGACACACACAGTTGTCCACCAGAAAGCAGGTGAAACCAACAAACATCACCTTGGTAATTCATAACACTAGCCCACACTGTTTTTCCTGTGTTAAAAACAGGACTGTCAAGATATTTAGAGATCTGAGAGAGGCTGACCTCTAAGCATACAATCCGACCCTGTTGACACACAATCCAAATTATAAATTCTCTTTTTTATTTCATCCATTCCTCGATTTGTCAGAAATAAAACCTTATTTCTTAAGTAAGACACTATATTTGAAAATCAGTCATTCACTTGTGGCCCTCACTGCTGTCCTGCAACTCATGTGTTGCTGCCATAGCCCACTTCCAAATGTCCCTCACACCAGTGAGCCACCTCTGGTCACAAAGAATTACATGTATATCCCTTCCTAGTGCTCCCTATCAGAACGCTGAACTGGTCAGGTTTAAGAAAATCACTGCGAAACTGTAGAAGTTTAGGTCAGAAACTGAACTCCCCAAAAAGCCAATTGTATTGAAAATGTTCTGGTTTAAAAAAAAAGGGGGGGGGGGGGGAATTCCCGTGATTTTCTCAAACATTTTTCAAAGTCAGTTTTTCTCCAAATATAAACCAAAACTTCATCTGGAAGGTGTGCGTTTATTCCAATCTAGACAGTCTTTTGGGGAAATGCATAAAACACCAAACTGTATCACAAACCTTTTTGATTAGAAAAACAACTTCAATCTAGCTTGTTATCTGAAAATAGGTGTAGGCAAGCTTCTGTAATGCGAAAATGGCTGCATTCGCTAGCAGGTCAAATATAAACCAAAAAATGTACACTAGTCAAAGATAAAGTCTGACCTGATTTTTGAAGCTTTTCATTTTAAAGCTATCTGGAACAGCCAAGGGAATAATGGAGTACTTGTAAGAAGGAATAAAAAAAAAAGTTACTGCCAAATACACTGGGAAGGGAAATGTGATGGAGAAAGTGCATCTCTGAAACAGATTTTTGAGGTGACAGCCTGAGGATCAGGTCCAATAAGGGAATTAGTTACCCAGAACTTCAACCCTGCAGTGCCAAAGTGAAAGGTACTGGGTTGCTAGAGGGGAGTTCAGAACCTCTTGTTCTGTGTCTAGATTTCCTATGCATGGGAAAAATTAGGCACCTCTGAGTATGGTATCCAAAACATCTGTTTCTGTATTTTATCCAGTGACTATTTATATGAAATATTTAAGAAACAGTCCTGAAAGCTGGGAAGGGAATCTAAGGCTCTCTCTGCCAGATGGATGCCTTAACCAGTACAGTCATGCTTTCTCTTACGCTTTCTCTGCTCTCTGTGACTCCCATTCTCTCTCTCTGGCCCAATGAACTTAAATTATTTTCTGCAGCATGGCACAGTTTCAATAGGAAGGGTGGAGAGTGCCTGCCTTCAAAACAGCCTGCAGTCTGGTGGTCAGGCCATTCTCCTGGGACGTGTGAGTTGGAGTCTCCTCACGCACGGAACATTCTTGTGCTCACAGACAGGAAATGGTGAGGGTGCACTTGAGAACTCACCTTGTTTTTTCTAGTCTCTAACTGCTATTATACAGATAATAAAAGGAAATATTTAACAATAACCATGAGAATTACTGACACTTATAGACACCTTTAATCTTTGAGATTCCAAAGCAAACAATGGGTTATGCTGAAGCAAGTTTGCCCTTTGGACCTAGCAGAAGCACCCAAGAATGCAGAAATGGGCTTTGCTGTACTTCTTAAAATGTTGTAATGCATGGGTTTTTTTGTGAGCTAGATCAACTCCGTAGGCTGAGTCAGAAGAAAATTCTGCTTGCATGGTATCCTTTTTTGTCCACTCTACGGAGACTTACTAACACCATTTCAGCTTTAACCTCCTTCAGCTCCTTCTGCTTTCCTAGAGCAAAAGTACAGCAGTTGTATTTAAGCCCTGTGCAGGAGCCCAGAGGGGTAAGTCTTACCCACAGGTATGTATATCTGAGTCACGTTGCTTACTATCAGTTTATTATCTCCTGGGGCATCATGCATGCAACACTGCACAAGCTTAGGCTAGGAGATGAAGAAAACTTCAACATGTTATTGAAAGTGCAGAGAAGAGCTTGAAGGAAGCAGAAAATAATAAAGCATGCTGGATTTTGGCCAAGACAGTAAGAATTAATAATCTGACTTCCAACAGCATACCATGGGATCTACCGTAACTACAACTATGGCCAGTTCTCTGCCAGGTTGTTCATTTCACGTGGATTTGACAGTTTTGCAGGTCGGTCCCCTTTGAATTTACTAATTCTTACTATATTTAAACAAAAGAAAAAGAGGAGGAATTTCTGAGTCTGCACAGCTCCTGCTGGCAAAGCTACGCAGAGCTCACAGAACAGTAGGAAGGAAGGGAACTTTCCAGAATATGGATGTCTCTTTTTTCAGCCAAACCAATGCTTGCTGCTCAGATAATGACAGCCAGTCAGTCTCAGGCTGCCTCTGTGCTGCAGCCAGCCAGGAGTCCTAGCAGTGCAGGTCCTACTTCCAGGGTCACTCCATCATCCCCCCAGCTCCTGCACTTATATGAGAAGCAGTTATAATGGCCCCATACTGTGCCTCCATTTGACTCAAGTCTTTCTGTGCCAATTGCTGTGCATTAGCAGACCTTGTATACTGAAGGAACAAGAGCCAAACCTGTCTCAGTTTCTAGTTTTTTGACTCAGGAAGTTTATACAATGCAGGAAGTTACGGTTTCCCAAGTCCTTTCCATAAACAGTGTCTTTGGTGAGTGCCTTGCTCCTCTATGACCCAATCGAATCAAGGGCAGTTAGCATATAAATAATTTCATGTCTGTATTTAAACATTTTGCTGAATCTGGGCCTAAGTAAAGATGTATTTAAAGATAAAGAAGTTTCCTAAAATTATGGATTCAGAATCATTGTGCATACCTTAGAAAATGAAGAACTAATGATATTTTTCTAATAGCTTCATTAACATTCTACATTAGTTCCTTCCTTTTCTTAATTAAATGTAGAGTATTTCAGACTTGTAAAATGTGTGCTTTTACTATTAGGATTTTGGTTTGTTATAATTTTTGCTTTTGTATTTTGCCATACAAACATATGTTTTCAATTTTATGCGTTAAAGGTGACCAGTTTTGGCTATGATAAAGGAGGACCTCCTTTAAAAGACTTTACCAGCAGAAAATCTCTAGCACAGGACAGGGGAGAAAAAGGAATGTCACCTACTCTGTGTCAGCCAAGATTACATCCTAAAACCTTAGCACATGTTCTTCTTTTTGCCTGATTCACACAAATTCCTACTGCTGTATCTTCTTATGGCATTAAAGAATTTGAGTAAGTAGATATTGAATACAACTCTGTGTGTCTCTCACAAGCAAACATAGACAGACACACATATGCAGTAATACATTCTCACCACTCATAATTATGAGTCTTTATCGTAACATTTTCCACCTTGAAAAAAGTAGTAGAAATACACAGCATGCAGAGGCTATTTTAACTTATGATTTCTTTTTCTCTGCTTCCATTGCCAATGACTGCACTGGGAAAACACATATTCTAATTACATCTTTGGTAGGCATGTCAGAGTGCATTTTATATACCTGGGTAATGCAACATGGGCTGCACATACTATTCCAATCTGAGGACCTTTTGAGGAGACAGGTTATGCCCATACTCCCTGAGCATACACTGAATGAGCAGGTAAGAACAGCACAAGAGCTACCCTCTGGCTCTGCCTCCCAGTAACACAAATCCCTGCAGCATGCATTCCACTTTGACTCATTGGCCTCACACATAGCCTGTGACCATATAAACAGGGCTTCAGCCAGACACCATCCATCAGCCTCCGCTTTGCAACTTTGACACATGCACATGATGCCTCTTGCTGCAGTTTCTGCTGCTGCTGCTATTGGTTTGGATGGGATCAGACTTTGAAGAACTAACTTGGACACAATAGGATGGGACACAATGGTTCTCAATAACCAGGAGAGAGTTTGGGACTGCAGGCCTCTCCCTCACCCTAGACAAAGGGAGACTATTCTGTTTAGAACAGAACACCTCTGCCAGTTATCAGCTAGACTTATTCCTATAGCAGAGCCTGTCAAATACAGATCTCTTCCCCAGCAAATAGAGGAAGGGAGAGGGAGATGAGCATGCACCGGGAGGACTGCTTTGCATTACACGGAGGGAAGATGGACAGTGACTCCACCACTTTAGGATAAGGAGTCACTCTGCAAACAATTGGAGCCTGCCCAGCAGCATGATGGGCTTTATCCTCATGTCCATAAGCACTGCAATCTGCTCGCAAAGCCTGGACATTCCTGACTCCTGCAATCAGTCCTGCAGTGATAGAAAAATTGTCAGGTGGCCAGCTCCAATGTGCTCCAGTCCACCATCCCCAAATGGTGTGGACACTGTTGCCCTGAGATCATAAGGCAGTTTCCCAGAAAGTATGCTCAAATAGAGGGAAAGGGGCCAAGGGTTTAGCTAATTGTGCCTGGCACAGAGGGCCTTTGACAAAGTTATTCAGAAGAGATTTCACTTCCTGGCCTACAGAGCCTTGCTGAGTACAAGGAAGAATGCAAGGACATCATGACAGAGTACACCCACTGAACATATGATTCCTGTATTTTCTGGATTAGGATATTGATTGCATTTTGATCAGTGCTATCTATCTTGTGCTCTCCTGGTCATGCTGTCCTACCAGACAGGGATGCAAACAGGAGTATTTCATAAAGCACTAAACTCCTGATGGGTAGGGGATAAATGAGCTTTCAATCAACTCATCAAGGCTACCATGTCCTCCAAAGCTTTTACTGGGGCCCATGAGAGCCTTTCCATCCAGAATGGATGCTGCAAATAGAGCCCTTCATAGCAGCTTCTCAAAAGCTAGCACCAGCGTAGGCAGTGAGTCTGGCTTCTTGACGGGGAGACAAGTCTGAGAAGCCATCAGAGTTTATTTTGCAGCAGAACTCGCAGCATACTCATAAAGTGCAAACGTGAGTAAATGGCCACTACCAGTTGCCATTTCTCTTCCCCATTTCTCTTAGCCACTCTTCCCCTCCTCCCCTTTCCCTCATCACCCAACTCTTAAGTCGCTCATGACTGACGTCTTATTCCCCAGGAATGTCCATGGAAGCCGAAGGCTAGTTAGTGTGATTTTTCAGTCACTAGGTTATGTGCATTTGGTAGGAGCTCCCTCCTACTCTGCTAGAAAAGCTTCTCTCCTGTGAATACAGTGCCCCTCTGGGGGCACTCCATTCCCTCAGTCCCTTCCCCAGTGCTCACTGCACATACTGTCTTCACACTGTGCATTCTGGACCAGGGTTTCTCCCCTTACACAGGATGCCTATTTTGGCACATATATGAAGGCCCAGGAAGGTGAGGGGAACAAAACATAAAGAAAGTGCCAGCGCCTAAAAAGTCAGAAAAACGTAAGAGGGAGCATTATTGTAGTGCACTATTCATTTTACAACTACCTCATAATCTTTAAAAAAAGCCCAAACAGAGCAATAAATTATTTATTCTCAGCAAACAAAGTAACTGGGGATTTGGGCACTAATGAGAATATAGCAGAAGGTTTGGGGGTCTTGTAGAAAGATCTTAATATGACCAAAAGGGTCATAAATACCTTTACATTTTGCCATCTCTTCTCCCATCAATTCCTGCTTCTCAGTGACCACCAGCAAGATGCCAAGTTTGCTGGTAAGTATCTGGACTAGCAAGGCCAGGGTACCTCTGGAGACCTGGAGTGTGATTAGGTCTAGCACAGTTTTAATCTGTACTGTTTGCCTATAAACCAAAGCAAGTTTTTCCTGCCCCAAGATCTATTTAGTTTCCCCTTTAGTAGAAAACCTCATCATAAATTAAGCTTGTATTCCGTAGAGACGGATGAGGGATGAGGACACCAGCGTGAAACAGGGGTGCATGGTATACAGATACACACAAAACAGAACAGGGCATCTCTAGTTTTAGCTTAGTCAGATAAACTATGCTGTTACCTGGGTCAGGTAAACTATAAGGAAAGGTCTCAGGTTAAGCCCAGTACTTCTCAAAAATATCAATAAATGTCCAGATTTTCCTCTTCAAACTACTATCACATTAACTGGCAGATCATCAATTTCAAATTGAAATAGTCCGATGTTGATACAGTCAGAAAATCAGTTATATTTCTAATTATATTAGTGGGAATATAGGCTAACTGTATGAAATTAGAACTTTTGTTCTAAGACAGAACACAAGTTAGGTTTTTTGTTCAAAAGTTAGAACTTTTGAAAATCCCACCTAATATGGGTAATAATACTGTACACTGCAACAGACATTCCCATTAGCTTTTTACAGAAAAAGGGGCTGCGACTATATCTATTTTTGAAATTCAGTTATTAAAGCATCTTTGAATAAACTGACAATAAAACACTTAATGATCAACAGCACTACATAAATGCTAGTAAATTACAGAAGACAGAAACTGATGGAAATTGCAAGATAAAATTATTCAACTTTATATTTGGCATATGTGGGTTTGTTTCCAGCCAACTACCAAAATAAGTAAATTGTTTTGTTATAGGCCTATGTTTCATACCAAGGTCTTCACAACTCTCACAGTTTATAGTGACTAAAAATGCTGAAAGGAGATGATCAAGATAAATTTTTGTGTTTTGAACGCCCTTGCTAACAAAATCTATGATACGGACTCCAAAAGCCCTTTAAAATGTTATTTTTCAACAATTAGGCTGTTTCGTTTGTTCATTGATTTCCCTAAATATTAGCAGTGAAACAAATCGGATCTCTGTCAGGGTTGTTTCTAATCAGTTGCACTTTCTGAATCCCATGTACCTATCTACACATATTTCCCCTATTACAGTATCAGATTTTACTGGGAAAGTTTTGCATTTGTCAAGAGCTGGTATAACAGAGTAATAGTCGCCTAACACTTGACATTATAAGGCCTTGGTTTAGTTGCTTGTAACTGCCAAACTTTAATAATTTGAATTGAAATTTTCTGTGCCGTCTGCCTCAGGCCAATACTTTGTACAATGTCAGCACAGATGTCTCTGTCTTTTCTGATGAATAACTTACAGAAAACTATATTGTTTTGTCAATGATAAAAAATTCTTACACTTGTTTTCAGAAGGTTCGGTACCTTGATGCTTCAGAACCGCAGACCAAATGCTAGGGTAGCCCTGGTAGAGAGAAGCTTTTCTTCATTCCCTAGGTAATTCGTGCTGGTAAGGTGGAAAACAACCTCACATAATAAAGTCTACAATGGCTGCCTGTGTCCACTCAGTACATATAAGAGGCTAGTAAGTAAATTGGCTGATTATTTCATCCATACTGAGCACATCCTACTACAGGCTGAGCTGAGCTGACAGGGAGTTTCTTTCCAAATACAGAAGGAGATAGACTGAAGAGAGTTAGAGCAGAGGGTCTGTAGCCATTAGTGCACATACCGTACCAGGACAAGGCTTCCTGAGTCCCATCGTTCCTCTACGGTCAGCAAATAGCCATGAAATCCCTTTGCAAAGTGCTTGTCTCATTTTGCCTTTAGAGGCTGGTTCTCATAAAGGATAGCTGCCTGTTGTTAAGGTCAGTTAACTCAAATAGTAGAGGTCTGTACAAGCATGTCTAAGTTCCAGCTCTATTAATGATCCATGCGAGACTTAATATGGTTCCACATGATGGAATTAACACAGGAAATCACACATAAATAGATTATATTAAAAGAATATTATGGCTGCAAAGTCAAACACTCAAAAATTTAAAATGCTGAAATTCACATTCCTGTGAAATCTTAATTAATTCTTTTCTTGTTGTTCACATAGAGCACAAGATGAGCAACATGGTTAAAATTGTGGGTACAAGCAGGTCCCAGGAAATCAGCTGCATCACCTTGTACTTAGCAGAGGACACATACTTAATTGTTGTGCGAAGAAGACTCTGCAGCCTAAAAATGAGGACAATGACATTGATGATCAACCATTCATGTACCATGTAAATATTTTGAAAAAGAAAGCCTAGTTTCATGAGTGATGCAAATCTTCTCATCATCAAAGGTGCTTCATGATGGGTGAATTTAGGCCTCTTTCTTGTCTGTGTTCATCTCAAAGAGATAGAAAATGACTTCAGGTTTCTAGGAGTGTGTGACTGGTACCCCCTGCTCCTGACCCCTGATAATATGTTTAGCATAACTAATGCCATTTTATGAGGCAAAGCCATTCTCTGTGACTGAGTGAGTCATGTATGAGTTCCCTTTCCCCTCGTTATCAGGCCCTGAAGGTCCTGTGAACCAAGTAGACAAACCAAACAGATTTCTTCTTCCCCTCCCTGCCAGCCTCAAGGTTCCTGGGCACCAGGCCGATTACTCCCTTCCTTACTGGCCTTGAAGGTCCCAGGGACCCGGCCAGCCAGGTGTTGTTGATGACCCCCTCACAGAACAGGGAAGTGTAACAGCACATAGAGCACTGTCTATAAAATCAAGCAGTTGCAAGACCTAAGTGGGGAACTTGGACTGGAGCTGCTGCTGGACAGTGAGACCCATGACCTCCCGATGGCCAGGGGCGCCTCCGCCACCATCTGCTTCCCCTGAGGATTGAGCGAGTGACTCGTATTCTTTATATGATTTTTGAGTCTAGATTATGCTTGTTATATTGATACAGCAAACCATGTATTAAGATCTGACCTGATCTGCAGAGGGTCTAGGTGATTAGAAACCGTAAGCTGTATTATAAATTCTGTATTACGCTACTTATAACTTGTGCTACATTGATTTTGCTTGTAGAAATCCTGTGCAATTCTAATCATAAATTCTGTGCTATACTAATCGTAATATCCTGTTCAGAAGATAAAGCTTTAATTGTAACTACAACTCAGTGCCGTCATCATTCTGCCAAGGATCCCTAAAAGAACCTGTCTGTCCTCTTAGTGTCAGGTGACAGAGTGTTTTAGTCCCGTCAAAATTAGTAATAAATTATAATTATTGTGCTATGTAAATAATCAGCTCCATCCCCAAACAGAAGGCGGACTGTGAAATAAACTGTAAATTCACAATAGAAAAAAATGCAGATGCTAGGTTATACATACACAGCAGCTTAAACCCAGGAAATCCCAGCTCTGACTTGTAGTGACTTGGGCTTCATTTCCACCATTCCTGGAATCTTTCCACTTCTCCTTGATGGAATTATAGCTTTCACTTACAGTTGTGATTTTCACATAAGTCTGCATGAAAATAATTAAATTGATAATTCTGCATTATATATGATTGATAAATAGTAAAACCCAGCATCTCCTGAAGCTTGGAAATGTTCCTCTGTTAGTGATGTTACAACTGATCTTGAATTGGTCATCTGAAGTTTGGCTCCATCATTTCTTCCACACTGTTTTTATCTGAGTCACTATTGAACAGAACTAGCTGTTCATTGAATAACCCATTAAATTTTCCAAGATCAAAATCCTGGGTTCTGCTTCTGATAAAATGGGCACTCTTTGCAATAAGCTACAGGCTGCTAATAAAAAATTTACGTACTGTAACAGCTCATTTTAGTTGCCTGACCCTCAAAGAAGATTAGGTACCGTGGCTTTCTATACTGTGCCAGGAGAAAATTAAATGCCCCAATCAGACAATCGAAAAGGATGAGTGGTGAGCTGCACAAAGGTGCATAAAAGGAGAGAAATGTGAAATGCTGTTGAACCCAGGAATCCCATCTTCAAGGTAAGAACTCTGAGTACCAGGCTAGCGAGTCATGCCCCTTCTTGACTGCCATTCTTCTGGAACCATAAATCTTGTGCTCCTTTCAGCATGAAGGCACAGAGCCAACAGGAAGAAAAATGCTGCCCCTACCTCAACCAGTTTGCTAACTGTTAGGGCAGGCTCCTAGGGAGGAAGAAGATGGCATAACTGAACCGCCTTAAGCAAACTAAACTCAGGACCCCAAGGACATCACCACTGGCTTAGAGGGTAAGGCAAAAGCTCTAGTGCAAGGTAAGGTAACCACCATATAAAAGGTAACCCCTATAATCTCATTTTAAGAATAAATTAGTTATGATTCCTTATGTAATTTTCAGTCCTAAACCTATTGTGTAGTATAACAATCCATTGTTAAATAGCCACAATATTCCTACTCAGAAGTGGCAGTATTTTAGCTGTGAACAAGCAGCCACCTGGGATATATGTAACTGGAAAAAGAAAAAGGGAGAGGATCTGATTATCTACGAAACATTTGTCTGTCCTTCGGGATGAATGACAACAGACAAATATAGTATTTTTCCCCCATAGTTTCATAGTTTCATTCATGCTAAAACGAAACAGATAAATGGTAATAATATCTCACATTTCCCTATCTTCCTTGTTCTTTCCCCTTTGAGCAAGTGCACACATTTACAATGCACTTAGCTTTACAATCTTGATAGGGAGCCATCTGCCCAAGCAGAAAACAAGAAAATTAGCGGCAGAGTGGATTGTTACTTGACACTATGATGCTTTTCATATTAAAGTCATAAGCTCTTCCTTAAAAGAGTCCAGAAATAATAAATTCAACAGGTAATTAGTATTTGAGGTTTGGCTTCTTCCCTTGTGACCATCTTTAACAGATACTTGCTTTTAAATTTATGGAGGAAACGACTGGCTACTAATACAGAGGCAGATATATTATCTTGGTTGATATTTCCAGATACTTTATACCGAGAGAGAGAGATATATTAATTTGAAAAGGCAGCAATTTTTTTTTTCTTTCACTTTTTTCCATTTCCCTTGCACTGTCTCTTCCCTGAGCCATAACAATCAGAGGAGTGGATTGAGAGCTGTCGCATAGAGACAGCCTCCCTCAGTACCTGCCCTGCATACTAATTAAGTGCTTCCAGTCTGCAGGCTGAGACATGGATGCAGTCTTTCAAGTCAGCCCAAGGCTGAAAATGAAAATGAAAAGCTATAAACCTCACTCAGCAGAATGGAAAGCATAAGGTTGCTGGGATATTGTATTGTGCAAGTTACATTTATGAATACAGTGAAAAGGACTAAAAGAATCCGCTGTGATAAAAAATGCAGTGGATCAGGGGGATTTCTTAGGAGAGCTGGGTATGGATCTGAATTCCAGCTACTGATTTGCTTTCATGTCATCTGCAATATTTGCCATCTCATCGTTCACCCCCCTTTTACAGATAACTGCTCAATATATTACACACAATAGTAGTGGTTAGTACTGTACCTTGTGGCACCCCACTATGAACCTTTTGTCACATGGAAAATCTAACAGTTCTGCCTTTTAATCAGTATCTAATTCATAAAAGTATTACCTCATATCTGTGACTTTAATAACTTTAATAGCTTTGTCTGAAGCTTTGCCTGTGAGATTAATGATTAGTGAAGGTGTAACTCCTTTTCCCTATAGTACCCCTTCATACTCTGAACCAACAGAGAGCCGATGGGAAGATTGATAATGTCAGGCAGCTAGAATTTCCTGTGAGATTTCTGTGCAAAGACTAGGGGAAGTTAAGTCTGATGGTTGGGATGAGCAGAGAATGCAGCCATGGAGGGGTAAGGCACTGCCCTCAAATGCTGTACTACTCGGTTATCCAAGAGTGAGTTTGTTTTATTGTTCAGAACCTGAGAAGGAGGAGTGAGAGATCTTGGTTACATTTTATTTCACTTGTGTCTGCCTCTTGCTCCTGGAAAATAAGCTCTAGCTGCTCTGATTTGCAAGCAGAAACAGGTTGGGATTCAAGGATTCTGTTGAAGAAAAAGAAGATGACATTTTTTTCCTTCCAGCAAGGAATGTGGAAGAGCTCTGTTAATGGGCATGTTTACCGCAGATCCAGAAGAAATAAATCTCTTTTGATGAGCTGTTGACATACCAGAGCTAGTGTAGAACCCTCCTCCCACCTCTGCTGGAAAGATGCTGTGGACCTCACAATTTCTAGGGACTCTTCTGGGCATGAACCTGGCAAGTGGACTGCTCTGGAACCAGAGATGCTGTCTGGATAAGCTTATTCTGATGATGCTTGATTCCTAAAGCCCAGGATCAGATGTCCCCAATTTTTCTTCTTTAAAGGGAAAAACTCTTTGCAAGAATGAGCACATTTCTCCATGAAACTGATGCTATAAGAAGCTTTGACTGGTGCACGAAGGAGCATCATAGCCTGGCTGCCAGAAAAGGGAGCTGGTAAAAGTAAATGGCAGGCCACAGTGTAGTGATTGCAAAGTTTTCTCTGTGTTAGCATTTTTCTCCAGAGAAACATTTAAGAGTTGCTGTTTTTTGGACTGGAAACTCCTTACCAATCATGATTTTTGGAGCAGGCTAAAAGAACGGCATCTCCATCAAAGTATATTTGGCCAGTATTGGATCAAGTCTTTCATGTGTTGATGGAAAATGCACTGACTCCAAAATTCAAATGCTTATTTTGTACTTTAAACTCTCTTGTTCTGGTATAGATATATCTGAACTGCATACCATTCTTCAGTATAAAATTAACAAAATAATATAACCTGGGCATTCTGTTGTGGATATAGCTTGATCTCCTGTCTGCATTACATTTTAGAAGCTGTCCAAGCACATGTAAACTAGAGCCCTTTTGAGACCCCAGGTGGCCTCTGTCAAGGGAAGAACCTGAAATGGGGTAAAAGAAAGTCTTATTCTGACAGGGATTCTTCAACTGATAAGTTTCCCAGAAGGCATGAACTACCCTGCTGTAAAAATGATCTCTAATGAGTAAGTTCTCTAGATAACTAATGCACCTGCAGATGTTAACAACAAAGATAAGATAAAACCATTGCCAAGCATTTAATGATAGCCTAAGGACTAATGAAGATCTGAAGGATAGCAGCTTGAAAGGCAATGGTCACAGCCCACCAAGAACATGATGTACTTTCTTGTCTTACTGAGATATAGATGGAAATGATTCAAAGGCCTACAGACTCAAATCCATCCTGAATGTTGAAAGGATGGATTACTCTCCTCTAATAAAGCATGTAAAATTTCCTTCTCCTGAGGTATTTGTCCAAATTGCAGAGATTCAAATCCAGTATGGTGGGTGGGGGTGTGTTCATATCCAGTATGGGTGTGTGTGTGTGGGGTGTGTGTGTGTTTGGAAAAAGAATACAGAAATTGAAACTCTTCCTCCTGGCAATGTCTTCTATGATTCACATTTTCACCATGGCCAAGTAACACTCTTCAAGGGTTTTTTCATGAGCAAGATACCAGGACCAGAATGGGACAAGACCTATAGGCTTTGGTTCTGTTTCTAGTCAGAATTGCCACCCTTTTGAGCCATTCAAACCAAATGACCCAAGGAAAACACAAGACAAAGAATCATCGTAAGGTGAGAAATAAACACAGCTCCTCTCTGGCTTTAGATCTCTCAGTCATATTCATAAATGATATCTAGATTCAACTCTGGCTTTAACTTTGGATTTCAGGGGTAATTTTGATTTCTTTTTGAAGAGGGCAGAAGAGGGAGAATGGCAAGAGGGGTGTTGTTTTTTGCGTTCTCCTTTGATTAGGACTGGCAGCTTCTTGTGGTCTTTTGCAGGTAGCCAGTTCCTAAAAGAGGACTGCTAACTGCTGTCACTTACAGAACTGAAAAGATTTCCTGCAAAAGCAGAGTTTGATTCAAGCACTGAAAACTGGCTGTGAACTCTGTGGCTTTCAGCTCTTCCAAAACCTTGTCTGCCTTGAGCTGAAGAGATCTGAGCGAGTCCAGTTTCTCAGATGAACAGAAAAGGAATTCTCATCTCTCTATTTAAGTTCCTATACTAGTCCAATCTCCGAGATATGAATCAGTAATGTCTCTTGAGAGAAACCATCATGCCTAAAGACTGCCAGCAGCACAAAATATCAAAGGAACCTTGAGGAAATGTTTGGACACCTCCTTAGCCTTCTTTGAAGAATTCCAGATACTTCTGAACCCAAGAGCCAGCCATGAACCACAGTGCATCTGTGTCTGGCCATAACTACTTAATAATTGGCAGCTACAAGTATTGAGAGAGCCAAAGAATAAACCTTTCCTCCAAACATGTTCAATTCTTTGGACACTGTCTCTAGGGGCTGATGACACTTCTCGCAGTTTTAGACTTGCAATCTTGCAGCCAAAACCACAACAAGACGGGGTAGGATGCAAGAAATAAATCAGATGCCACCCTTTTCTGGAAATTATTTTTCTGCAGCTATTTGGCAACATTTTTAGGTTTGTGGACCGGAAGGTTGTCAGACTGAACAACTCAAGAGACAGGGAAAGGAACAAGTTTCATCATTGGAATGGCTAC
This sequence comes from Fregata magnificens, assembly GCA_013389945.1. Lineage (NCBI taxonomy): Eukaryota > Metazoa > Chordata > Aves > Suliformes > Fregatidae > Fregata > Fregata magnificens. The sequence continues at coordinate 30,634 of WAAD01020173.1, read as the reverse complement.
ACATTCCTGCCCCTCTTCTCCCACCCAGTTTAATATCTATTATCTCTCCATTAGGGCTTTTTAAAAATTGTCTCTGAAAAAGCTACGTGAATGGTTGGGTGAGGAGACAGTACCGGATGATATCTGCACCACCACATTTAGATGAATCTTTAAGGTCTGGAATATGAACTTAAGATTCCTATTAACATTTTCTTCCCCAAAGTAGTGGTGTGCCCAGCTCTTGCACAAATTCTTTTCTGGTCTTTCCTATCTTCCTTATGTTTGCTTTCTGTCTGATGAAGGTTTGATGCAGGCAGCCACAACAATCCTCAATTTGCACAATGCTCCGTGAGCCAGTGACCAGAAAGTAGTGCCTTAAACAAATCAAAACTAGGAAAAGTCTTTAAGCGTCTAAGAATGCTGGACCTGCCACTTCCCAGAAGTTACTCTGTATGCTCTGACACAAACGAAAGTTACACTCACCCTCTGTGCTATTTTTTCTTTCCCACATATCTCCCTTTTTTTTAATTTCTAAAGCAAACCAATGAACCAGCCAACCCAGGACTGGCATCCAGCACCAGCAGTTCAATGCCACCTAACTAATTCTCTCTACTCCTCCGCTTTTTTTATAGCAGGGACACTTAATACCACCTTTTAAGGCTTTGTATAGAACAATCAAATTTAAGTCTACATACCTGGCAGACAAAATAAAGGTCTTGCTTAGCTTCTTTTTTTTCCCAATGTCAAAACCCTTTGCCCCCTCTTTCTGTATCTAAGGAAAAATAAAAAGGTTTTAAGTGATCACTTGCAAGGGGAGTATACTTGGATATAAGTGCACTTACAAAGCATGCCACAAGCCACTCTGAAACCATCTGAAGAAGTATTCCCCTGAAAGAGGGTGATGCCTGAATTTCTATACACTGACAGGTATTGAAACAATGTTTCTTGCTAGAGGGATGGGTGATAGATGAGTAGAACCTTAGCCTGTGCTACGGAACGCCTGGAAGAACATCGAAGTCAGAAAGTGAACTCCAGAGCTGTCTAAACAATCAGCAATGGCTTCAAAGGTGTTCTCTTGCTTAAACATGATTTTTATTAAATGGATTTTCAAAAGAATAATATGAAACAAGCTCCTTGACTCTGAGAGGTTTATGACAGCAAGATGGGATCTATAGATTTCAGAAATTCAGTGACATAAAGTTGTCTTTGAACTTTGACTTCCCTTACACAAAGGACTCATTTTCCTGGACTCTCATTTAGTCCGGAGAAAATGCTTCCTAAAGATGTTGAGGCATCAGCAACTGTTCGATTATTTGACATTTCCTTCATAAGCACCTCCAAAGATGCCAACTGATGGTATCTTGGCCAGGCAAGTTTAAGCAGCACATTGCTACAGATGAATGATCCAGTCAGTCTAGATGCAAGAAGCTTTTATCCTTAAGACAGGATCCAAGGCTGCTAACTGAACAAATCCATTTACTGTTGGAGCACCTTCTCTTCCTTTCTTTGCTCATATTACAGAAGTTGCTCTCCTTCACTTCA
>WAAD01020171.1:1425-16898 GCA_013389945.1 Fregata magnificens | reverse complement strand
CTAGAATTTCATTCTCAAGCTCAACTAAGCAGGATAGGAAACACATTATTATGTGACTTAAATACTCATAGAAAGTTTTTCTTATTAGAAACTTCTTTCCAACAAAAGTTCTTATTACCTTCCATCTCTATTATCACTTAACAATATTTCTTCCTATTTGAGATTGTAATAATACAGCACTAACCATATTACTCAAACTTCTTATTCAGGTTTCCTTATACTTAAGAGTATTCTTTTGCCAAATACTATTTACAGAAAAATTGCAGATCCACCGTAGTGGCTTTTAAATGAAAACAGTTGGCAATTAATGGCTCTGTAACACTTTAAACACCACCCACCCCTCCCATTTAATTACTTTCAAGGCACTGCTAAATCCATTAGTGAATGTACTGATTGGTATGCAGGAGGAACGGTAGTATTTTTTTAAAATTTGCAGTTGAAATTAAGACTATTTTTTTTCTTATTTAACATGAAGTTGGATGGGGAAAAGCATAAATATAACTCTTCATATTTTGCCATATTTGTAAGGTGAAAAGATTAATATAACAATTATTGTTCATGTCCAGTATACATGTTACTGCACCGTTGTTTATGAAGCTCCAAATTTAGCTCTTTATTAATCAACATATTGAAAAAAATGCAGGTAAATAAACAAAATATCACTGCTATGAATCATGAAATTTCAATAAGGATATAATATCAAGCATTAGAAATGCTTTTGCACTTATTTCTTAAATTGGTACATCTATGACATTTAATTATGTTTACAAAGAGGAGATTTTCATTAATTATAGTGCTGTGAAATATTTAAATTGGGAAGCTGCAATTTTTTAAAATGGAAATTGCAAGATACCCAAGTAGTAGGATTAAAGTACCAGAAAGTAATTGTTGCTGACTTTAATAAAATAATAATAAATACAACTACTCTGGTAAATATTATCATTCTTATGTTTGCAGTCAGCTGAAATGTTGAGCTTTTGTGATTGTTCACTCAACCCCTGCTCAGATTCTGGCTGACCCAGCTCATGCTAAAGCCTGATGTGTGCTGGGAGTGGTGCAATTAGGTCAAAGGAGATCAGCATGTAGGCAGGACAGGTGGCCAGAAAGAGCTGAAGGGCTGTTATGCAGCCGATATTGCCTGCAGATTGCTGTCTTCGGCAGGCATTGTCTGGCAGTCTTGTCAGAATCTGCTAACTTATGGAAATGGTAAAGATCAAATCTCCAGGCTGGAAAGTATAAAACATCAGCTTACCCAAAAAGCTTTTGAAGCAGATCCAACAGCAGCCAGACTGCTGAGGCTTTTGTGCTTCCCTGTGTGATACAGGGGATGTCTACACCGCGAGGGAGGAGGAAGGATGGGCACTCTCAGCCTTGGCTAGGTACCTCGTGGTTTTTTTTTTGGTTTGGGTTTTTTTTCTCTCATAGGTGGATGAATTAAGAGTTATGGCTTGTAACTTATGAAACCTTATGACTTGTAGGGTGATTAAGTGAATCCACATGATAGACTAGTCTGGACAAAAGGGGATTGAGCCCCTGTTTGTCATGTGTGTGTCTGTTGTATTTCTTAATGAGCTCATGAAACAAAGTTTAAGTCAGAGTATATTGTCCTGTAAATTTGAGAGATCCAAATGGACCATGACAGCTTTTCCTGAAAAACAACAGAAAAAAATGTGTATTTTTGGGGGTGTTGTCCTTGTTGTCAAATTTATAATAAGACAGGATAATTAAACTCAGCAGGATTCATGTTCTAATTAAAATAGGGCAAGAAATTCTGTTATCCCATGACACTCATGAGATGCCTTTTATTCTCATCTAGTTTTTCATTTAAAAAAAAGCCTAAAGAAAAAAAATCTGCTGAAGGAAACTTAAAGACCCCATAGTTTGAGAGGTTCAAATGAGATGGGGGAGACTTCAGATTGCATCCTAGCCAAGGAGGGTTTGGAATGAGTTCTTCTAACCCACCATGTTTTTATTTTCATACTGAATGCATGACAACTAGGAGGATTGGTAAGACAGGTAGTTTGTAATGGAGGAATGAACACAGGTGTCAATACAGCAGTGAAGAACTCTTACTATGTCATACTTTGGTATGAAACAAATTTGGATAGAATTTTTCCAGTCTTACAGTTTGAAAACAAAACTGGTCTTAAGGAACAAATGATGTTAAAAGTAATGCAGAAAATTAATAGATAGCAGAGGATAAATCTATGGCACATTTACTTCTTAATTGTTTGCTTTGCCTGCTTTGCCTGATTTTTATAGGTTTGAACTTAATGTTTATCAAACGTTCCCATATATATGTGACGTGAAAGGCACTACAACTTGGTTTCAGTCAAGAAGTGTGAAGGGAGTAAAAATGAACTCTCCTTGCTATGCTAAAAATTATCCAGGTGTTGGCTGAGGATTGTAGTTGTGTGCAGTGCTGCTCACACATCCTTTTCCTCCCCAAACTCAGTATGTGTAGTGATTCAGAAGGAATAGAGCTTAGACTTTGTGCATCTGCTTTTGATAGCTGGATTAAGCAAATCAGACTGGGCTGTGCTTTGATCTGCTGTGGGGATAGAGCAGTAGTTGGTTGCTTTCTGTATGAAAGAGGGATAGACTCGTTTGTAGGCAACGAAAAAGAAATAAGGTGTAAAAAGAGCACTTTTTTCTTTTTTTTTCTTTTTAGGAACAGGTTTGGGAATCCCAGGGGTGAAATGAATAATATCTTAGGTTTTTGTAGGAAAACAACTGTCATGTGAAGGCAGGTATCATTAGCTTATGGGAGAAGATATCCATGATTGCCTGGAAGAACTGTTTAATTATTTTGTCTGAGTTTCTTCCTTGCTCAGCTGAGATGGCAATAATATTTTCTTCTACCCACCTTACACATCTAAAACTGTGTGTGCGTATGTATATTCTGTAAGATGGGGGAAAAAGTGAATGTTTTCCTTAATCCTTTTTTCTTACCTAATTGCTGTTCACTGAGCTGTAAGATTCCACACAGTTACTGGAATGCAGTGGAACAAGTCCAGCTCTGGTGTAAGTATAATGACGGCAAGAACAGAACTAATATACTAAGCTCTGTGAGATATTTTACTAATAGGTGTACTCTATATACCCATGCAAGTGAAGTACCTCAGGAATATAACATTGAGGGAAGATATTGAGTGTTCAGTATATCAGTTGCATCAGCAGTGACTTAGGTGTGACTTGAATAGGACTGACGCATTTTCTAGTTTTTGTACTGAATAGCTATCAGAAATAACACATCTGAGCCTGCCTTTTGAAGTGAAGGCAGTAAAAGAGTCTGCCTAAATTTCAGGAACAATGTATTTCATTTAGGACAATACAGCAGTGCAGGGTTAATACTTTTACTCTCCAGAATTTCAGCATACAAAATATGCTTATCTGCTTATGCAGAGAGTCTCTAAAGTAGTGCTAGTGGGAAAAGATAGGGTAGTTTCATCAGTGCATCTTGAATGTTACTTTTACTGTCTTCCATTTAACCTTTTCCATGGTATCTTTTATGTTTGTTCCTGTAGCACCAGTCCCTCAAATGACATCAAGACTACGGTTACTGTTAAGACCATCTAAGAAATTAGAACTGTGACTTATAAAAACATGGGTCACTACTGCAGAAAAAAAATCCTCCAAGCTAGTTTCCAAGAGCTATGTTTGGAGCAACTTGTCAGTTCTGGGTCCCAAACAAGAACTGAGCTTGCCACACACTTTGCCTAGTCTTTCCTGCCATACCTCCCAGTGCTTGGAAATGGTTGGGTTCTTTAGGAAGGTGACAGTCAGAGTTCTACCCGTTCTGTTTCCAGCATAGAACATTATTACTGCCTCAATTTCACTGCAACTAATAACAGCGAGCCCTTCCTCCCTACCATCTGCATCCTCCTATGCAGAAACAAGACAAAAAGGGAAGAAAGGGAGCAGTGTGAGAGCATATGTGAGTTGTACTTAACAACTACTGCTTGTGAAAGCCTCCAGCTGTAAGGGTATTTGTGGTCTGTGGTCTGTTTTTCACCATGTTTTATCAGCACTTTTCCATTCATAATTACAAGTTATCCCAAATGCTGTTTCACAGCGCAGTTGCTGGTTGTTTAGACTGAGTATGAGCACTTGGGTTTAAAATACTAAAAATCTTTTCCCATTTAGAACTTTGTGCTAGGAATTTCAGAATTATCCAGGATAGTGACAGTGAATTCTTCTTCTTCACTAGACTTGCCTCAGCACAGTCCTACAGAATCTCCAGAATCACTGGCTTGCCTGAAATAATCTTCTCCATCTGTGGTGCTCAGGTTTTTAACCTAAGAAGTGAGATGTTTTATGCAGCTGTTGTTTTGTTAGTAAACCCACTGTCCTGAACCTTCAGGAATAACATCTCCCAATCACATAAAATCCTGTGTAGCCTGATAGAAAAGTGCATCAAAGTTGACAGTGATGCAACACATGTAATTCCTTTAATCTTGCCCTGCTCCAGGAAAGTGAAAGTAGTTTTGTTGTCTATAAGAAAATGGAGACACAAGCATATAGTTAATACGCTATAGTGCCATCTAGAGACCCCAGTAGATTGGAAAGTGTGTAGACGCCTAACTTACAGATTGCCTTTACCTCAGGAAGGTTGAAATCTATCACTTGATAATTCCCATTCTATAGCACACTCTATTCCCTTTAGGAGTAATCACCAGCATATGACTTCCTGTAGATTAAAGAAAAAAAGACAGTATAAAAATATAATTTTCCTCCTCTTTTATGAGGTGCTCTGAACTTAATTTTGTAAATCATTCTTCCTGGACATGCAAGACTCCCCAAAGTATCATAATCTCTAATTATTGCCATCTATTATTCCTACATTTTCATTGAAATTTCCTTCTCTACAGTTCTTATAGGTGCACTGTACATATAGCTGCAAGATTATTGTGCTTATCTCTCTCTATGGACCATGCAATTACCACTTACTGCATTTACTCTCAAGGAGATATCCATAAGTGATACAGCCACCTATCTCCAGAGTCTGCATACTTTGTCATTAAAAGTCTCATGGTTTGCAAAGTAATAGTAGTGGTCACTCTGTGTAATACACCTCATTATTACATACAAGTTTTTATCCCCACAAAATGGCTCAATGTTATTTGTTAGTGTACTAGTCTAAGGATACCAGAGCATATTAAAGTGATGGAAAGAAGATTATAATAATAATAATGATTATCCCTTTGATTATAGTATTCTATCAGGCACTAGGAATTTTGTAGGGGAGGGACTATCCTTTAGAAAAGACTAGCCAAGTACTTAACTTCTGTGTACACAGAAACATCATAGAAGACCCAGAAAACACTTTAACAATACTTAATGGTTTTCCTCTAGCTTATGTAAATTTTCGTCTGGTATAACTCCCAGGATTTTAATGTAGTTTTTCCAATTTTTTCTGAAGAACTAGAAAAGGAACAAAGTTCTTTGACATATACAAATTATGGCAGTGTATAATGTAGTAATGAACCTATAGTACGGGAAAGTGGTGATACTCTCTTTACTGTTGTCTGATTATCTTTGCATAACTACATAGTCTACTACAAAGTTATTTTCTTGGGAGAGCTGTTAGAGACAAAAACGGAACAGAAGGCCAGAAGCTCAGCTGCTATACCCTGAGCAACTTTAGCATCAACTTTAGCTGCTGAAGATTATTTCAATTTGAACACATTGGTGAAAAATACTTCTATCTCCCTTTAACTTATGTCACATGAAACCTTCATTCACAGTGATTCTTTCAGTCCACTGAGAAATTGTTGCTCAATTGAGTTCAACAGTTTTGCCACCAACCACAGTAAATAGATTCCCCCGTATATTCCTATGCAGTCAGTATGATCCTTACCCGCAGTACTTGTTGAGGTATATTTAACACTTATGATGTTGTTTAATGTTTGTAAAGCAGTCTATAGATGAGACATAACTGCAAAATATAGCTGTATCTGCTATTATTAACTACCACTGCCTATTGTGTATTATACAGCTTTAAAAACAAAAGGCCAAAACTAAATAATCCCTCATCGTTAATATTGAAGTATTTTTCAATAATCAGTCCTATATTCTGTTTCAAAATATATTCTGTGTCATTATGGTAATTATTTAAAGAATCACCTATATGTAATCTATACAGATTTGTTCACATAAGTTATTTGTGGTGTACAGCCTTTTGTTGGGTAAGACATCTCTGGAGGGAAGATAGATGTCACTGATTTTTAAAAAGAAAATGCTCAGGAAGTAAGTCGACTCATACTATACTGATTTTTGGTAACATGGCACGAAAGGTATTTTTACATTAAAGTAGGATTGTAGTCTTCTGTCTCTGTACAGTAATTGCTTTAGTAACACCAAGTTGTTCTTAGAACAATTCAATTTTAAAGTTGAATGTAAATAAGTTACCAATAAAAGGAAATGTCTGTTTGTTCAGATAATTGTAGTATATTTTATAAATAACTTGACTTCTTCCAAACCCATCTATTGTAAATAAACTGGATTTATATTCTTTCCTTGGAGGAAAAGGGCTGTATACATAGCCCTTAAACACTTACTGTTTATACTTTATCTTAGGAGTCATGCTAATACTTTATTTTAAATAGTGCTAATTATGTCACTTCATTTAATCCACTGAAAAACAGATTTCCCTAGATGCTTCATGAATACTTTAGTGTTAATTGCATCTCTGTCACTAGAGCATTGAAAATAAAGACTATATTGCAGCAGGCATCACAGAAAATATTTTAAAGCAACTAGTTCTTCAATAAATATTGTAATATTTAAATGGATTTGGGTTAAATTATCAGTAGTAAATTTTATCTGTGATCCTAAAAGCATAAGTTACTAATAACAACCAAGGTCAAGTTCTGTCTTTCATTACCTGTATAGCTTCATTTTATACACATTATCTCTGTTTTTCTCAGTTCTATTAGTTTTATAACAGTCAATGTATTATTGATAGGGATTAGCTTTGATTTGTATTAAGTTAGGATAACTAGTCTTTTGTATTCAGTAAATTAGGTAGATACATTTTTGAGTGCAGAGTTGAGGCTTGACTATTACCAGATGCTCTAATGTAGGCATTACTCATAATAAGTGGTATGCTGGGTCTTCACCTCCTGCTTTCTATGGATAATGGAGAAGCAAAGACAGCATTAAGCTACTTTTGTGCTTAGCCTGTCCCAGGCCATTAGGTGTGCCAGCTGGGGTGTCCAGAGGCTGTCCCAGCAGGTAGGCTTGCACAATGATACGTGAACAATGATATCTACTGTTGAAATGGTCTGAGTGATGTTAGTGTTTAAGGAGGAAGTGTGAGCTGTCCACCGGCAATGAACATGTGCACAATAGGGGGTTCTTATGCTCAGCATCAATACATACACACAAACATCCACTGTATGTTGGTAGCTTTGCGCTCGGGTCAATGTAAAGCTACTCTAGCCAATGATGGTCTGATACTTCGAGTTTGTAATCATGTGAACTTTATGAAAACATTTCTATATTGAGAAGGTTTAGGAATTTTGTTTTAAAGCAAAACCAATCAATCAAAAAACAAACGAAGACCCAATTTATAACTCTTGGAGATCTTAATCTAGGGTAGCATGCCTGGGCACTCCTAAATTAATGCTTCATTGTATTCCTGAGTCAGACCTGTAGAGTACCAATGGATCAACTATTCTTATTAATAGACACTGATATGCTGCTGTGTTGTAGGTGATTTGGTCAGCCTTGCATCTGATCCTCTGTTATTTTGTCTTGTATGATCAGTGTGATTTGGCAGCATTTATACTTGCTGAGCTCTGATGTTAATGGCTTAGAAGATATAAGGAAACAGAGAAGGAGACTTAGTGTCTCTCCTAATCTTCCTTTGCTCTCTACTCTGTAATGCTCCTCTCTTCTTTTCATCTCTTTTGATCATTATGTGCATACAAAGAAAATTGCACTCCAGCATCATATGAAATGACATGAAATATTAAAATTTATAGAGAATAATTTTATGCTTGTGACAGCAAATGTGACACATAGCAATACTCTATTGTAACAGATGTAAAACAAAACAAACGAAACCCACCACAACAACCAAAAAAACTTTTTTGCTAGTGACCTCACTGACTATAGGATTAAATCAAAAGATTGTTAGACATGAGGAATATTTTGATAAAACACAATTTTACAATAAACTATGGACAAATAGAGCTGGCAGGAAAGGAATACACATTTATTCAGACTTCACTGTTCGTAAGCACATCCTATATTTCTGAGTTTACTATTGTCAGCAAATTTTATGCTACTTAGACTCTCTGAACAAAAAACTGCTAATCAACACTATTTTAGTTTCAGAAAATTTAAGTAGAATCATAGAATCTCCTGAGTTGGAAGGGACCTGCAAGGATCCTCAAGTCCAACTCCTGACTCTGTATAGGACAACCCCAAAATTCACACCATGTGTCTGAGGGCGCTGTCCAAATGCTTCTTGAATATTGTCAGGCTTGGCACTGTGACTACCTCCCTGGGGAACCTGTTCCAGTGCTCCACCACCCGCTGGGTGAAGAACCTTTTCCTCATGTCCAACCTAAACCTCCCCTGGCACATCTTCCTGCCATTCCCTTGGGTCCTGTCACTGGTTGCTAGGGAGAAGAGATTGGCACCTGCCCCTCCTCTTCCCCTTCTGAGGAAGCTGTAGACTGTGATGAGGTCTCCCCTCAGCCTCCTCTTCTCCAGACTGAACAGACCAAGTGACTTTAGCTGCTCCTCATATGGCTTCCCGTCTAAACCCTTCACCATCTTCACAGCTCTCCTCTGGACACTCTCTAGTAGCTTCACATCCTTAATATACTGTGGCACCCCAAACTGCACACAGTACTCAAGATGAGGTCACACCAGTGCAGAGTAGAGTGGGACAATCACTCCCCTCGACCAGCTAGCAATGCAGGGCTTGATGCACCCCAGGACACGGATTGCCCTCTTGGCTACCAGGGCACACTGTTGGTCCATGTTCAGCTTGCCATTGACCAGAACCCCCAGATCCTTCTCCGCAGGGCTGCTCTCCAGCCTCTTGTTCCCCAGTCTGTACGTACATCCAGGGTTGCCATGTCCCAGGTGCAAAACCCAGCACTTGCCCTTGTTAAACTTCCTATGGTGATTGCCCAGCTGTCTAATTTGTCCAGATCTCTCTGCAGGGCCTCTCTGCCCTCGAGAGTGTCCACAGCTCCTCCCAATTTTGTGTCATCATTTTTTCTTCAAACCACAGGCAGAGTCATTGGATATATCCTTTAGACAAATCTTCTCTGAGCTGGAGAAGTAAAGCTCTGTTCTCTTTGTTGTTCTTAAGAATCTGAAAGTAGCTCAATGTTTGACATGCTCAAAAGCACCTGAGAATTGATTGTCGTGTATGGAATATATGCATACAGAAGATGGCTGGAACTGCAGGTATGTTGAGAGATAAATGTAATCCAAGGTCTAATTTGGATAAATGATTCTGGGAAATGCTGGACTGCTGGGAAATGTGCAGATATGGCTAAAACAAGTCAGAGGCATGTAGAACGTGTATCATGTAGATATCCATATTCTAGTCATGCAACACCATTTAAGTTACACAGCGGTTTGTGCTTTTTCTCTCAGATCAGTCTTAAAAAAAAAAAAAAAAAAAAAAAAAACCCACCCAACAAACAAACACCCAAAAAAAAGGCCAAAATGTGCCACTTAATTTCTCCACCAGTTTTGTTATTTTGTGGCTTGTCTTCAGGTCTGAAAAGACGAGAGAAGGGAGAAAGATTTGGAGGTTTGGCTCAGTTTAGATGGCTTATTTAACGTACCTAGACTAAATTACTTGGCTTTTTTCTTTACTCATAGCTCCCCCATTTTTCTCTGTGCTTTCTTTGCTGGTGCCCATGAATGCTATATGTTTTGAAAGTAGTGTAAAAAGCCTGTAATACATCTGGCAAACTAGTTAGTTCCTGTATGTTGATGAAGAGGAGATGTTTTCTCATTTTTTGAGTAACTGAAAATGGAAAAACCTCTATATGGCTATGACAGTGGTAATTTGCTACTCCTTATTAAAATGATCAAGTCCCCAATATATGTTTCTAATGCTAATGAGGGAAAGAGGAATAACTGGGTGACTTGTTACATTGCTGGTCACAGTCTCATCAAAGTTGTGTGTGGTTTTTTTTTTTACTGTTTCTAGACAGAACTAGACATTTGTTGTCTTTTGTGCCTTTATCCTATCTTTTACAGCTAGTCTTTGGTTTCCTTGCCCAATTCATTGTAGGTGATTATCATAACATTTCACTTCAAGATATATAGGCATGACTTTAGATATTGTCAAAAATACACTCCCAACAGTTTAAATACGGTGCTTCCATTTGCTCCACTCAATCTGATTTTGCTTTCAATTTGTTTGACAAATTTCAACTGTTACTTTCTATTGCAGTATACAGGTAGAGTTTCATGTTGGGCATAGAAAAAGAAAAAAAAAAAAAAAGAAAAAGCAATAAAGTTAGATATGTTCATTACATTATGTTAAAAAATAATTAAAAGTACAACTGACACATTAGCAATGTTCTGTAGAGAATTTTCTGAACATTCCCTGTTTATTTAATCACTTAGAAGTCTGCAAGTCTCAACACGAAAGTTTTTACAACAGTTTTTTCTGAAGTGATCTGATTTTCCTCCTTTTAAAGAAAGCCGGGAAGTGTAAAAGCTATGCTGTTTAGCATGTCACAATATTCTCCAACAGTACAGAAACAATCTGTCATACAGATTGTCAATATTCCTAGCTCTGAAGGAACGTATTATACATTCCCCATATTTGTGACTTTATTGATCTTTTGTCATTCCCACAGAGTGAAACTAATATTTTCTGACAAAATATGATTTGCTGGAACAAACAAGCAGTCAAGTACTGATGAAAAGAATTCTAGGAAATGGCCACTCCATCTACAAATGAGTTATGTAGGCCAATTCTGCTTAGTTGATGTCTGCTTTGTATGCACTTTCTGATGCTCACAGTCCTTATTAGCACTGTGCCTTTTAATTAAAAATAACTACATTTTCACTTATTAGCCTCGATGTTCCCAAGCTCATTAATTGGAATTTTCCAAAGTTCTGATACAAATTAGTCATCTAACTTCCACTGAATTTTAATAATATTTTGATACATGCTTGCAGCTATAAAATGTTTCCTAAAAGAGACTCTGAACCAATGTAGCTGTTTGTATGTGTGTCAAGTGTGCAAGTTCTTTGTGATGCTCAGGGGTGAACCGCATTAAGGAAACTGGATTTTCAGAGCTGATAGTGGGCTGTTAGTCCAAAGAATTTGTAAATTACTGGTTTCTAGGAAAATTGAGGTATGTATTCTAATAACTGAGACTGCATGCCTTTGACCTGTGCTTAACAGCCTTGTGAGAAACAAGCAAAACCCACACTGGTTGTTTTATATTAACAAGCTGGCACAGATAATACAAAATGTTTTCTTTGTATCAGTCTTTGCAGTACTAAACTCTCCTGTGCACTTTTTTGATATTAACATGTATACATGCTCAGAAGAGAAAGAAGGCACATTATGTAGCAACCTGATTTGCCCTTCTGCATGCAGCTCTAAGAACGGGAGGCAGTGGCCAGGCTGAGTTCTGGACAAAAGCACTTTTTTTACCATAATTCATACATAATTTTAATTTTGTTTCTGAAATAGATCTAGTACAAACTACCTTGAAAGAGCACCTATTCTGTTTATTACTCTGCTCTTTCAGAGTGATTAATAGGAGTATTGCAGATACAGCAAAAATGTTTTGCCTGACGTGAAAAAGTTATGTTTGTTCCGGGTTAGGAACAAGCTTGTTCCTGGCAGACTTGTTCTGCTGATGAGATGTCATGGGAATGAGAAATAAGAAAACAGTAAGGACAGGGTTAGTTCTTTCTTCTCCTGAAAGAAGTAAAAATGGAAGATGCCTGGTATGTCTTAAAAGTGGTACAGCTAAGATAATATTATAAAGCTAAAAAAAAAGAGAAGTAGTGAAAATGCTTGTTCATTTTACTGCTATAATCTGAAGACTCAAATATTAAAGACTGCTTTAAAAAAATAGAGAAAATATAAAATATTTTGATGCCCATATGCATTAAATGTTTTCAGAATTTAAGTAAAATTAAAAAAATATTTTTTTCTTTCATGGAGATAATTCCACTGGTTTCTGTAAAGCACTACAGTGTGTTAACTCCTCTTTGTTTATTTATGTGAAGAATATTACACAAGTTTTCCATTTGCCCTGAACACAAAACTTAAATATAGGGGAACAACATTAACAATTTTATTTCTGGTCCTTTTGGGCCTTTTTATTAATCATATTACTGTGTTTTATTCCATCATTGCTTTTATTTCAAACCTTTTCAGGCTTCTTTAGTATTATTAGTTTCACTTGTAGTGGCTCTTGCTTTACATTGTATTTGTAATGCCTTTTTGAAACACCTTGAATTTTTAGAAATAGCAACCAAATGGTTTCTCTGCTAGATTTTTTTTTTTTTTCTTGGTTGTCCTCTATATCTAACAACATTCTTGTCTCTCAAAAATGCTAAATGTCTGACAGCAGAAATAAGACCGTTAAGCCTCATCTGTTTGTAACTGCTGTAAAGCCCGCTGTAATTGATAAGAAGGTTTGACTTCATGTTAGTTACTCATTAATCTAAGATTAAAGAAACCCCAATTTTGCACAGGCAAATTCAGGACTCAATCTAATCAATGAATGCACAAGCCCACTGCTGTTTTCATTGATCACTGTTAGAGGTATCTGCAACATTAAAAGAAATCTTACCATCTTCTTTTCTTTTCATAAAATTGTTGAGGATAGAGGGGACCTCAGGAGGTCATCTAGTGTCCGTATGTTGACACTTGTTCAAGCCTAGCCTCTAGCCATCTCTTCTTGCTTGCATCCTGTAGCCATTGCTCTTACCTCTGTAAGGTTTCTGTGAAGATATCTAAGACTAAATCTAGGATCCATTTATATCTGATGTCTTTGACACAACTCTCTTGTAAACACAAAGGATCACGGTGGAGAAGAATGCAAAACATTGAGCTGTTGCTTGCACCTTCCTAAACTGAAAATTCATGAGATGATAGTCTGCCATATAAAATAAAAAGGAAGTAGGATTTTCTAGGGTTTTTTTCTACTATCTTTATTTTTCAGTAGATATTTAGGAAAAATCCAGCTTTAGTACAACGTACGCTTACAAATAGGGATATAGTGTGTCACCCCAGGGGAAAACGGTGTTTGGGAGGGGCAATGGAATGAGCCTGTGTTCATTTCTTATAGCTAAGTGCACTGATTTAGAAGCAGGAGACAAAACCATGACTAAAAAGAACTGGTTATTTTGTGGGGACAAGTGCTATAAGACATTTTTGACCTAATCTTAAATGTTTAGATGCTGTCTTGCTTCACTGTATATACCTGTTACATTTAATTTCATACAGTTAGGGTAAACAGGTATTCCTTTAAGCTTTTCTGGGACCACAGATATCAATTGGAACATAATGAAAATGAGTAGTCACTGCTTATTTGTATTATGTCACCTATTCCCACATTTCCTTAGATAATGTTTACTTATTTTTCCAAAGCAGATTGTGAGTTTTACTGGTATATTTCTGCAGATTTCTCTATTTGATATGGGAGTTAAACAGTATTACTTTCAATAAACAAACATGTATACTTCAGGCAAACTGCAGCAAGAAGAGAAAAATCAGCTATGACTTGATTAGATTTTGTTTTAAGCTAAAAGCTGAAATTCGATTGAGTAGCAGCAGGGCCAATTTGAAGAATCACAGCATGCAAGGAGAATGTAAGGATTTGATCAGATTTTTTAAATGAGTGTTATTCATGCAAAAGTGATTTAAATAATCCTCCTTTTCAGAGGTTAAAAGAGCTTTCATGATAAACAAAAACCCCCTACTTCTCCCCCCTCCCCCAACTGCCCCAAAAGCCCAGAAATAATCTGTAGGTATTTACTGTAAAGCCTAATGTTATTCTCTGGGCCAAGTGTAGTTTGTCCAGCCATAAATATTGTCTTCTGAGTTCTGAATTAAATGTGTAATGGTGCTACCATGGTGTCCTGTCCCTTTCTACATTTTCAATCTTCTTGTCTTTGCTTCCTAGTGGTGCATTTTTGAATCTGGTCCTATTGCAAAGTTGAACTAACATATTACTGATGTATTTATTCAGATTTGAAGTTAAAAATGGAAAAAAAAGAAAAAAATTAAACTCTAAAGCCAATTTAAAATTACTGTGGATCTTGTAAATAACAAGAATTCCAGGAAAGAGGACAACCATTTTAACTGACTTGACAAATGAAGGCAGCAATTTGCCACAGTGACTGCACTGTGAAATTAAGTAAAACACAAAAAAAATATCATGCCCAAGAATCAAACTGCCAGGTCAGGGAAATGTAGTTGAATTTCTTCAGTGTAGAGGGGGGGCAATCTACCATAGTGCCTGCTTAATTACATCCCTGATGGTGTTTTAAGTTAGGATTATGATTCTGATTTTTGAATTATTCAAAAGCTGATTAACAGATTCTTTTTTAAAACAGACTTTCAGTAAAGCAAAACTTGAGGAAATTGTGACTCAAGTGGAGTTTTCTTTTTACTTCTATGAAGCCATGAGTTCATCTTTAATCTTTTTTTTTAAGAGGGACTCTACCAATGTTCTCATGTAATCTCTCTTCCCATGCTTGGTTTTTTTGTCCATGCCCTAAGTGTATAGAAGTGTAGAGAAAGCAGTCAGAATGAGGGCCCATAGTCTGACTTAAGGATTGTGGAGAAAGTATTCAATAGGAAGTGCCTGATAGGAAATAATTGGGAATTAAGAGAGATGGAATTTTCCATCACTACCTAGTTCAGTAAGGGACAGGGCTCAGTAAAAACTACCTGATCTTTATATTGTTGCAATTTGTCTTGACCAGAGAGATGTCGACACAGTGAAGGATTTTTGACAGTATGGTACAAGTTCATTAAATGCTTTGCAAGAATTACATCAGTACATTAGACATAGAGCTCTAAAATTTTTTTTGTGATAACTACAGATCCTAGCTTATATATCCTTGCTGCTTTGTACAAAGTCTCTTGATTAGTTTCTTCAGGCATCTGCTGTAGGACAACAATGTATGAAAATGTAAGCAGAAAGAGCAGGATGTTGGTTTTGGCATTTTTATGAATTACAAACACGTTTGACTTCAAAGTGGTCAGAAGTCATCTTTTGCAAAGTTAATTAAAAAAATAAAAGCATGTTCCCTAATGAATAAGACACAAACCATTAAAGCATTAAATTAAATTTGCGTACTTTGTCACAGTTGGCATTCTCCATACAAGAAGGTGAAGAGAAGTGTGTAGCTGGGAAGATCCTGAATGATCTGTCAGCCTGAGAGAATAATTTATACATTGCCACTTCTGCTGTTCCTGGGTGCAACACCACTAAAAACAAATAAAT
>WAAD01020167.1:35215-56637 GCA_013389945.1 Fregata magnificens | reverse complement strand
GTCTTACGTAAATCTGGGGGTTGAGTGAAGAAAGGGCAGTGATCTGGAGGTCATAAATATTCTGGCTAAGCTCGCTCCATATGCTCTAAAGTCCAACTATAAATAGCCTTAAATTGCTACACGTTTCAAGAAAGTTGAGTAACCCAGCTTTCACTTTGTAATGTGAGGGTAAAAGTCTAATGATGCCACAGAAGGGCAGAGCAAAAGAGCTGCTGAAGCCATGTAGGCATCTGCTGAAAGGGTCCTAGCTGTGAATTTCCATAGAGAGAACCAGCTGGCTTTAACACAGACAAAGAAATGAGAAAGTACAAGGCCAGCCAGAACAAGGTCAGCTCTGCGTGGGGAGCGAGCAAAGCAGCTAAACACTGATGTGAGTGGTCTATGGGAGGGAGAAGGGAATGGCCACACACACCTCTGCTTCCACACATCCAATTCGCAGCAAATTCTACAGCCAGCTATGACTTTAGACTGATTTTCATTTACATGTCAATCACAAGTCTTACATATTTATAGGTTCAGGAGTAAAAGCTCTGCAAAGAGAAATTGGGTCATCTGCAACCCCTTTCCAGCTTATTTACTAACAAATTTCACTGACTTTGAAACACACTTCCAAGCAAAAACTACTGATGTGCTGGACCCTGTAGCCTTCTTGCTCCCTCCATTCCCTCACGACTGTTTTTAACCTTTCTGTGTTCCTTCCAGCTGCTGGCACTGCCTATTCAAACCATTACCCTAGTTCTGGACATCCCACATCCCAGGTAGCAGCTAGCTGAATTTGGACACAATCATCAGCACTTACGGTGCCAGAGTTGCTTCTGTCATATTGCCCTTGCAACAGCTCTCAGTGAGTTCTCAATGTGACAATGAAAAGGACTCTGTCATCTGTTTGGCTTCACACCCAAATGTCATCCATCACTTTGGAAATCACTTCTCCCACGCCCCAAATTACAATTTTGGCTAGATGCTGAATTGTAAATAAATATCCCAAGAGCGCTCAAAAGAGAAGCTGACTCTTTTCCCCTTCTGTAACAATCAAAGCAGGTGAACCACAGCATTCAGTAGGCAAGAAAAAATTCTAATCAACATTAGCTTATTATTGGTCATTCATATTAGCATGCTACTTTTCTTTTGACAGTTACATCTAAAAGTCCTCAAAATATCCAAGCAAAGAAAAAAAGCTATATATAACTTCTTCAAGGACATTACCAAAAAATCTCAATTTAAATAATCTCCCTAGAATCACAGGCAATTTATTTTGAAAACAGAAATGAAACAATTTTTTTACGAACAGTCTTCTATTCCAGGCAATCAAAGAAAGCAGATCATGAAATCTAGTATTTGATCCATTTTTCACAGGCACGGTTCAGAAAACATCTATGCTTAGGCCACAGATCCGTACATACAACACTTTCTTTAAGAAGTCTCTAGATGAGCTAAGCTCATTGATCTAAGATTTCGTGGATTTGAAGTTTTTGAAGGGCAGCCAAAAGTTTCCCTTCATTTTTCAGCTCCTTCCAGAACTTGAGATTTTGCTTCCTGTTCCTAAAATACTTAAACATATTTACATTGTAAACAACATTATGCTGAGATGTATGAAGTGGAAAAGGTCAAAAAAAGAAAGGCATCCTTAATGTTTTATTTTGTATTTCAAGTTAACCACCAAGGACAGATTTTATTCTAAAAACAGGTCTTGAGCTCTGAATTGAAAAATGATGTGGGTTTTGTTTGTTTATTTTTTTAAATGTTGTCACACTCCTCTATCTAGCACTCCTTTCAAGACACACAGGTTCAATTGCTTGGCCCCTGTGTTTACTATAAAACACTTTCTGATAATATGACGATGACCTTTCTCCACAGAACTCCCATCTCATGAACATGGTCTCTCCATAAGCCCTTTGAAGGACACATCATAACTGAAGTGGGTAATTTTAATTGACTACGTAAAGATTCTGAAAGCACTTACTCAGCTTCAGACAGAGCACCAGTTGCATACTGCACTGGAGTAGTCATCGGTGTTAGGTGTTCATTCAGAGTGCCAAGTCCTTTTTCCAAGAGTTTGCTACCCCCAAGCAGCTCCCAAATGGAGGATGCTGTCTCCCATGGAGTATGTCTTGCTTCAGCCTTAACTGGTCCCATGTCAAAGAACAAGTTTCATACCCAACTCCTCTGTACTGTTTCCAGAGAAATTTCAGTCCTTCAAACTGAAGGGCTGAAAACCGGTACCTCAGACCAGCCCTAAAAAAAGGAAGCCCGATTCTTCCAACTTCCAACAACCAATCTTCCTACAAGATGAGATGCTCCAATTTGAGTAAGCGATGACTAGGGCTCAGTAATGCTCTACTGCACCTGGTATGAGATGCACAGCATATATCCCCAACAGAAGATGGTAAATTTCCTATATACAGAAGCAACAACAATACACTGATACCATGAAACCAAACAGAATGTATAGGTGAGGTAAGATTTGTAAAAGGAGATACTTTTTCCTTTAAAATTAAAACAGGTCAACACAAATTGTCCAGGTCATCATAGATAACTGCATAGCTATTCAAGCTCTCATTTTCCACAATTTTGAAAATTGCTCTCCAAACTATGACGTGGAAATACAGCATTTTCAATAATTACAGGCAAGGTCATAAACACATTGCTCTGTAGAATTTAAAAAAATTCAACACATATCAAGGGCGAAAATCTGTTAGTCCTGAACTACAGGAGAATACGCAAGTTTGATCAGCTGAAACTTTTCTGCCTGCAGCCCAAGTTTAGGCATATTTATGAACCAATCAAAAGCACCTGCAGAAAACTCAGATTTGGTCCTCAGAATAGCATGCAGCTGTCCTGATAGCTCTGTC
Organism: Fregata magnificens; assembly: GCA_013389945.1. Classification (NCBI taxonomy): domain Eukaryota; kingdom Metazoa; phylum Chordata; class Aves; order Suliformes; family Fregatidae; genus Fregata; species Fregata magnificens. Next base: position 53,785 of record WAAD01020167.1, on the reverse strand, counting down.
TAGATCAGAAAAAGCGATTCAAATTCTGTTTTGATTAGCTAATGTGATTACTGCTTCAAGGTTGTTTCACTAGAGATTGAAACAGTGAATGCGACAACTAAAAATGCATTCAATATCAATTCTTGCACGAAAGAGCCGCATCTTTTTATCTTAAGGTTGTAACAGCTCTCCCAAGCATCCAAAGTCCACACTGATTCTAACCTTGTAGGTGACACGACAGCATCTCCTAGCTAACTAAGCTTTCTAACTAAAGCGCAAAGGCAAAGGTCCTTCTTGTCACCTGTGCTGTATAATAGCTACAATCACTGAACTAAATAATCTGAACTAGAAATGCCAACTTATCCTCTGTGCAATGAGGATGCAGTTCTTACAAGAGGTTGTTCAGGGATTGAGACCTAAAAATGTTCTAAATCACATTTGGCTTGAAGCCAAAAATTTCAATTAAATGTTAGAGAAAGAAAGGGGAAAAAAGAAATTCAACACACAACACACTACTTGCAATCACCAAACTACTTTCTCTTGGGAATGTTTTGCAGAATTCCTTGGAAATAAAACCCACTGCAGATATCATTATAGTAAAGGTATGCAAAAACATTATTTAGGTGAGATGGGGATGAGTTTCTTTGAGTAGACTACTTGAATACAAACCTTATTAGGGTTCATCTCCTTTTTCCAGGACTTCCTGACTGCCTTTGGTGTAAGCTTATCTCCAGTAATTTCTCAAAATTTTGACCTGGCAATGGCTGCTTCTTTAGTGCAGAGAAGGGTTTCATACAGACCTGAGTCAGGACTCTTCAGGGCAGATAGGGTAACAAGTAGTTTAAATTTTATTTAATTAGGGAATTTGATTAAAACACAGTGTTGTTTTTTCAACATATGGACTGAATTGTATGCACATAATCTCTTTACATGCACAAATGACAGTAAGTTATGCAGGCTGTCTCACGCTTTACACGTACGATCTTAATTTGTGCTTATAGAAATTTTCCACTCAGAGCTGCAGAACTGCAAATTATAACCGAGGTCAATGGAAACTATATGGATTTCATATCGCTAACATAAAGTACCATGGGCACGCATCAGCCGAAAATGCAGACCTCATGTCCAAAAGATGCTTTGACTGGAGGGGGTGGGAAGATTGGGTTTAGTGGCTCTGAGAAAGACATCCGCATCACCCAAGGTAAAATCTGCTGTCTCCCCATGTTGAAGTTTCATTCCCATATTAGCACTAAGCAGTACTGCTGATGTAGCCCAGCAGGTCAGCTGGACACTACAAGAAATCGAGTGAGCTCCCCAGAAAGCAGACTTCATGGTCTACGTTTAGAGCAGGAAGTAGGATGAAAGCCAAGATTCTAGTGAGAGTTTTTCTGATGCTCTCTTCAATGCTGCTATGGAAAAGAAATGAAACTGTATGAAGAACTAAGTAAAAGCAGCAAAATTTCTTCTAGAAAATGATGCTAGTATACTGACTTGGGAAGGCTTGTGAGGAAACAAAAGGCGAAACAATTCAGAAGGGCTTCCGAAGTTCCATGTTCTTCCTCCTTTTTATCACAAAAATGGGGGCTGATTATAAATACATCTATATAGCGATCGAAATAAAACCTGCCCAAAGCTACAAAGGTAATGCTTCAAATTTAATGTAAACAGTGAACCTAAGTTAATAATGCAATCTGCTTAATATGGAAAAAGAACTTAATGACTCGACAGATATTCACAACAAACAGAATATATATGTATCCTGATTAAGTCCTACAAAAGCCACCATGTAAATAATCAAAAAGTAGATAAATCTGTTCTTTTTCAAAGTCTGCATTTGTTTACAGCAGGTAGATATGCATGCATACAGCATGTGAGCTGCTTCCTAGAGACCAAGTACTTCTATCCCATCTAAGGGACATAGAGAGTGGAATGAAATGGGTTCAGCAGGAATGTTCCACTTCGCACAAGTACTGCTGGGCAGCTGTTTGTACTTGTTTCTGTGAAATGCATTTGTATGAACTCAGCAAAAAAAAAGGCCTAAAGCAGATGTAGTATTGCCTTGTTGCTAACCATTAGATGTCTTCCTTTAAAGATGTTATTGCACTGCTCATGGGCATTCTAGCCATATGCAGGCACATGGCTTGGTCAAAACCCGGTCCAATATGTAATGGTTACTTTGAACCAGGGCTGAACAAAGTTCAGCCTTCATTCATTTTTATCTAAACAGTATTCACCATCAGTTCAGCTGTACAAATTGCTGATGCTAATTCTTTCTACTATAGACAGGCCCTAGGGTTTTAAACTGTATCCATCAATCTAAGTAGATCTATCCACTCTAACATTTAAAGACAGATTAGGTCATTAGTTATGAAACCTGCGATAACAGTTATCGCAAGTCATCACAAATAACGTACTAGGAATTTTTAAACGGGTTTTTTTTCATTGTATAAGCATTTTAAAAGCAAATTTAAAAACTTTTTTTTTTTTTGTTATAAAAGGAGGCAGCTAAGTACATAAGAAGGATAAAGTTTATTCACTGAAAGAAGTATAATCCTCATATTTCTGTAGGAGCTTACAATTTTACCTGCCAGAAAATATTTTATGTCTGTATTTTAAGTGGCATGAGAAACCTTTTATTCAAATATTATAACTCTACTTATTTGCATCATTTCTTGCAATTAAAATTGTAAGAACTCTTCACAAAGCGGTACTTAGGATCTTTCCAACCATAATTAACATTTTCATGTGTTTTGCAATTAATTAGAAAGTTAGAAAACTGCATTACTCAACACTTATTTGGCATTTCATCTCTAATTAGTCAGATATTGATGTTCTGCTAATACAAGTGTCCCACAACAAGAGCTTCTCAAATACAGGTATTGGGGGAATCAAGACAGGTTCTTTATAGTCTAGAAATAGTAAGGAGCCTTGAAGACCCTCAGCAAGCTAAAATACAATCAAAAATTATTTTGCTGATAGTGAGGAGTAAAGAGAGGAATTCTGGGGGAGAAAAAAAGAGGGGGATATGGGATGAGGAAAGAAGGTACATTGCCTAATCATGTCAGGGTTGGGGCCCAAGCATTTTGTTTACCTAGTGACTTCAGATGTTGCTGCCTACAATAAGAATTGCTTCACAACACAAATAATAAGCAAAACTACATCTTATGTTTAAGATTCTCTGTAATTCTGGGGTAAAGAGTTTAATAATCTAAGAAGCAGTAAAGAAGATGTACTTGTTATGTTACTTACTCCCATTAGACAAAGGAAAGTTGCTTTGTTTTGTTTTCTGTTGGTGGTTTTTTTCTGTAGACTGATTCTATCCAGTTCCAATGAGCACAATGGGAGTTTGAGGGCTGATGCCAGTAGACCTATATTCTACAAAGAGCCAAAACTAAAGAAACTTAATGAATCACAGTCAAGTCACTCATGGGAAAATCAAAACCACAAAGGAAATCTTTACAACATTCTCATTGTTTGCTTTGATAAGACTAGTAGACATTAGAAATTATATTCTTCCTACTTCTCATAGGTTGAGGCACATGGACCACTGCCACAGCTAGGACAGTGTTCTCACTTACAGTTGTAGACCTAACAGCAGGCAGCTGCAGTCAGGACTAAGGATTGAAAGGCAGGGGTGAGTCTTGCAAGTGAACCAAAGTAGAGGACAGAAAAATCTTTTGCTTTATCTTTGTTCAGCACCTCACTCATGACTGGTTATGCTAAGTGCCACTGTCACAAAAATAATTAATACAGAATATGCCTCTTTCAGGACTGCGCATTTGGTTTATTGCTCTGAAACTCCATAAGTAGATTTTTATACGCATTCATTATATGCTTATTCATTCATGTGGAAACTCTTCCTCTCGCTTCCCCCTATTACACCATAGTCCAATAACGGCTTGTTCTGAAGGTAACTATCCTTCTAGATGACGCTCGCAGCAACAAAAGTTGACCTGAGAAATAAAATTTAATTAGTGTCATGCTCTTTATGATTTAGAAGGAAAGCTGAAATCACCCTTTCCAGACCTACTTTTAAAAAGCTATGCTCTGATTATTTATTTCTCTTAGAATGGACAGAAACATTAAATCTAGCTTACCCAGTTTGGCTAACGGGCTCATAACTTGTGAGATTTTTCTGTCCTCAGCTGAAGATCCAGCCTTTGAATTGGGAGCAGAGTTATTTTTTCACAAGTTAGGATTTTGCATTAGACTACTGTGGTGGTACAGTCCCCCAGGCCACCCTGAGATATCAGGATTAGCCCTATCGTGCTGTTATCTTAGTCACAAGTACAGTGACTTGGGCGCCTAGCACCTTCTGGCCACACCTGGGCCATCTGCTGCTTGAATGGTACATGAGGACCACCCTGAGATATCAGGATAAGCCATGCATGCTTTGGGAAAACTCCCATTGTGCTGTTATCTTGGTCGCAAGTGCTGTAGTCTGGGGCTGGGGTGGTCAGGCACCCCTTGGCCACACCTGGACCATCTCCTGCCTGAACTGTATACCAGAATGACTCAGCACAAATTGTGGCCAAATTAGGAAATACTGACCAATGCCAATCATCTCAAGATCCTGTAAATAGCGATCCCAAGGTGAGACCTTTGGAGCTCTCTGGGACTGCAGCGGGCTGTGTGACCCAGGATCTCCCCCTGAGCTGGGGCGCCTCTCAGGATAGATTTCGTGAGGACTGAAGGATCGTCCATCGATGACTTCGCGAGAACTCAAAGGCCTGACTTCGCGAGGTTCACTGACTGTCCATTGATGAATGCCAGCACATAAAAGTGAGTAACTCATGAAATTCATGAGAAGGGAAATTTTAATCACAGGTTAACCAGCCAGACAAGATACTCTAGAGTGTTCTAAATTATGTTATGCACCTGAACCCTACCCTGGATCTCCCCTGACTATGAAGCTAAAGCAACTACCTCACATGTAGATAGTTACAATTGGACACCTATTTTAGATGTCAATCTCAAGCTGAATCCTGCCTCTACTGTCCTTTTTGGTAGGCTATGACCGAATTTCCAACACCAAAAACCAAGCAGCGCTGGACTCCTTTAAACTTCACAAAGCAGCAACAAGGTGACACACAAAGTTTTACCCTTTGCACATCACTTAAGTCTCTGAAGAAGGATTTTCTATTAAAATAGGATATTGTAGCTTTGAATGTAGCTTTTCAAAGGTTCATTATCCAACAACAAAATGAATCACAACTAAAGGTGTATTTACTTCTAATCTTGTGTAGCTTGTGTTTTGTGGTGGGTTGTTTTTTTTTTTTTTTTTGAAGAAAGAGAGGGAGATGTCTAAAGAGGTGTTCTTTTCAGATTCTTTATGCTGGCTCAGGAATTTTATTTGATGATGCACCTTTATTACTCTTCTCCAAATACCAGGGGATTTAACACATTTTTGAGCAGAGGCTTCAAGATTAAAAAGAATAACTTCAAAAAATAAAATTACTACCATACTTTTGAACAGGCAAAGAAACATACTATGAGACCTACGAGACTACTGCTACGCCTAGCTGTATGATTCCAAATCATAAATTTTAATCACTAGGAAAAAGATACTCAGGCCAATCAAGCAACACAAGATGGTGATAAAACACAATTGTAGCTGTTCTCCAGCTTCTGGAGTTGCTAATGTCAGTAAAAAGGTAAATTCCAACTACAAGTTTTATTAGTGTTGAAAATGCTGAAAGGTGGCTCTATCTTCACCTTTTCAATCAAAATCAGCCACCAAACAGCTTTTATTATACGAAATTCATAGAGTGAATTTCAGAGTAACTGCAATGGTTACGTGAAGGGCTTGACTGTCTTTTCTCTGACAGATCTAGGCCATCTGAGCAGGTTTTAAACTTCCTTCATCACCTTCCAGACTGAAATTAAAGAGGAGGTATGCGGTACTTAGTCTGAAAGCTCTATGGTATTGAAGGCTAGCAGAGAAACAGAGAAACATAGAGTTAACAATGAAGGGATATGATGCTATTTTAATAATCAACATTAATGACAGCACTGCTAGCAGCTGCAAAATCAGCTGCATCTCTGTCCTGTTTGTGGTGTCTGTTGCTCAAGTCCTTTAACTTTTTCTCACAAAAGCTACTGTGTTACACAGATCTTTGAGCAACTGCAGAAGCCAAACCAACCTGGGCTACCAACTGGAAGAGATAAACTAAAGAGTAAGATAGAAAGGACAGCCCTTGTTTTAAAATCCATTTTATATTTTGCTATATTTGACTCTTAGTATTAAAAATAACTTTGGATTGAAAATTTTTCTGGCTGTTTCATTCAACCCTGATCGCAAATCAGTTAAATCTGCCAAGGAAGCCTGGTGTTGAAGGTCAGTGTGTACTATGGGACGGCAAAATGATGGCTGTGCTCAAAGAGAGAGAAAAGGATAGGGGCTTGAAGGCATTCAGAGGTAGGAGGAAGTGTCCTCAAATGGCAGACATTATTTCATTCAATCACAACTAAAAAAAAGAAAAAAAAAACCTGAAAAAAAATCTAATGGAACAATAGATTTGGTTTCATTTTTCAAAGAAAGTATTTCTTAGACAGAAGCCTAAGTTAAAGATTGTTTAAATTTAAAAAGGAAGGACATGCACAATCTCTTCATCATTCTGCCCTTCACCAATTATGGTCTTGTCTTCTTCAACACTAGAAAGAATTTACAATAGTTAAGAATGAAGAGGCCTTACAAAGGAGGGTTCCATAGAAAGTCACAGGCAGACATGCCTTTGTCCAATGTATGGTTAGACATTTCTGGGAAACACTAGAGAAATGTCTTCCACAAATGTGAAAAGAGCACAAAATAAATATGGAACAAAAAGTAGAGGCCAGGTACAACTTCTTTCCTCTGAAACGGGAACAACTGTTCAATACCTGCACAAATTAGCGTTATATAAGCCCTCCTGTAACGGTGTTACGTGAAACGTTGGCTACCACTAACCAACAGAAAGAATATGACAAAGCATTTGTCAAAGTACAAAGCAGTATTTTTCTCACATTCTCATTTCCTCCTTCTGTTAGAGTCTAGTCCCACTTGTTGTCTGGCTCCAGCCATTACTGAAGTTCCTTAACAGAGCAACTTCAGTTCTCCTTCACAAAAGATAACTACTGGATAGAAACTAAATGTCTTTATCAAGGCCATAGTCACTGGAGAACCTCAGCAACAGCTGATAAAAACAAAACAGAGAAATTGTTTGCCGATCATGCTATTTCCTCTTCCAGTGGGCTCCAATCACAGACTTCTTATTTCATGGACATTGACTAAGTTCAAAAATTCTCCTGACGTGAGGGGAAAAGAGATACTAAAGAGAACAAGGATTTTCAAATAAGAATTTCTACTAGAAACAATCACATGGTGGGATCCAACATATCATTATGTACAGAGCTCCAACATACCCTCTAACTCCAAAGCTACCTGTCATCTAATACCTGAAACCATTATGGTAGGCCTGACTCATCCTTTGGCAAAGACCAACTGAGAAAATGATAATTAGCCAACAAACAACCACCCCAAAAGTGGCAAAACAGAGAAAGATGTACCTTTAAATCTTTACAGTCTGTCATTGCTATGATCTAAACTCCACAGCCCACTGCTGAACCAGGAATGTATTGTATATACAGCAAAATTATGCACGTTTACCTCACGGTTTCTGTTGATAATGTAGACTGATATACACTAATTTTCTGACTGTCACATAGCTATTCATATACAAACTGTTCATAATTTTTTATGATTGTTATACTTACTGGGACGTAAATGTATTTTATATACAAGTGGAAGTACCAGCTGTAAACAAAAAGAGTAAATATATCTGTGGAGAGACAACAACTTCAAAATCACAATAGATTGGCCAGTAATTGGAAAGATGTTCTTTCCAGGTGCTAGATAAAAGTCATACAGATCTTCTGGTCAAGAGCAGAATACACACAGAAATTGAAAGAACCAGACAACTACAAATTGTCTCTCCAGGAAGGAGGCCATGAATTACCAACAACTGCTTGATTTAAGATACTGAAAGAAAGACACAGAGAGACTGAAATATGCAACTCAGAACAGCTGTGGACATAAGCATTAAGTCATAGCTTCTTACTTTTTCCAATAAAATAGTAAAGTGTAGGTAGGATTGGGTATACACAGACTTTTCTTTCATCTCTTTGTTTAATGGGTAGGAAGTTTGAGAGAATAAAAAATATTTTACTTTAAAAATCTGGCTTTGAATCACCTTAATCATTCACTAGAAAGAAATATTTTATTTCAGCTGACAGAATTAGGCCTGTCACGTTACTACGCCAAGAAACCAGAAAAGATTGCAACCGAACGGAAGCAGTGCTGAACCAAAAAGTTCCAGCTTCAAGAAAAATGAGGGGAGAAGCTATCTGCTTAACTACTGACTCATCTGTACACTTAGCTGTTTACTCAAAAGGCGGTGCAAAGGTGCATAAGGCACAAGTAAGCTATGAGCTTACAGTATCCAACAGAGCAGAGGATACACATCACACCCCTCAGCTATGAAGGTGATCAGAATTTTAGGTAGCTCAAAACCTCTCAGCACATTTTTCAATCATATGTATACTGCACTCATTTTAAATCAGCATTTAACATCTACTGATTCAGAGAAAGGAAATCTTCCCACAGGAACATTTTCAATATTGTTCCCACAAAGTAACTGTGAGAACTGGGCACGAGCTCCGATACCAAACGAATGAAGGAAGTCTATTAGAGACTTACTTTTACTACAGCTTGAACAGAAGGTTCAAATCTGAAAGATGAAGACTTTTTAAAATGTACATTTCTACCTTCTACCATGGCAGGGTCATGGACAAAGTTTCCTTCTGTCAATCACTTCCATATTTTGCTAAAGTGGAACTCTGAGTAGCAGAGAAAAAAAAATTAGAACTCATGGAAAGGTTATTGGGATTTACCACAAGCTAAGCTATTGGCAGAATGCATGCACATTTACAGCATTTACCATTACCAAAAGAATACATGAGAATAACATACCAATTCCAAAATATCCACTTCTGTGCAATACATATGGAATATTATTTGTGTTTGTGCTTAAGTTAAACTTAAGGAGAAAGAGCATAAACTGATTTTTTTTTTTATTTAGTCAAAGCAAAATACAAGTATTCATCCATCCATGTATCTGTTTTCATTTTGTGTTTTATTAAAATAGCATATGCAGTAGTCTTGTCTATATTATTGATGACAACATGGTGGCTATTGGACTGATACAGTGGTCTCAAGGAGTTTCCAAATATAGAATATATTCTAATGAGACAATCCCTAGAGCATGGATATGGAGGAATGCTATCTAAATAATGTCACTTCTGTTGCAGAATTGGTTTCAAATTAATTGTTTCTTTCTAAAGCTATAATTATCAGGAGGAATGCAGTTAGTCAGAAAAGATGAAGTTAAAAAGTGCATAATGTTTAATAGCTCATTAAATAGAAAATATATTGTAAATTTGGGAATCAGAATGACTTGCAGCTAACTGTGAGCTGATGGGTCATGGCATATGAAAAAGACTTTTTTGGCAGGAAAGCAATTTGGTAATGCTGACTGCAGTCTGCATTTACTTGACATTCGGAAAGATCATATGACACCAATGCAGATGAGGTGAACAGTGAAAAGAAAAGGAAGGGCAAGGAGAGCTAGAGGAGAAAAAGTTAGGTTATGAGCAGCTGGGAGGATGATGAGGAAGAGTAGAATATGGGTGTCATTATTGGGAGTTCAATTTTTAAAGTGGTGTTACATTAAAGAGACTCGGCGTATTCATGCAGCTACAGTGATAGCTGTGTCAGCACTTTTCTCACAAAGAGGGTTTATGTAGAATTCATATAGGTGAATAATTAGCAATTTTGTAATTTCTCTTCTGATAAGAACACATAGTAACTGTTATGTACCCATTGCTCTGAGTATGTTTTTAAAAGCATACTTCATTTTTTTAAAAGCGTGAAGTGTGTGTTTACCAGATGTCAAATACACATTTATAATAATGCAACAAATCAAAGCAACTCCAAAGAAATTCTGAAACATTTAAGAATAATTATACTGTTTAAAAAAAACCCCTAAAACATTACACCACAGCCTCAAAGCAAAAGCAGCTCAAAACACCCGAGCTAAGCTTAAACTTTCTCCTAGTACATTTTCACATAAGCAGTGGCCCCCAAAATTACACGAGAGGACACAAACATGATCAGAATGGGAGAAGGCAGCTATGCATTTCCATGGTCACAACCAAACGCATGCCACACCAGCCTGCACAAACGTAAGGGTTAAAGGTCCTTAAAACCTCGTACAGTCATCTAAAAGCACGAAGTGATGTACGAAGTACTCCAGCATGTGGGCTCAGATTCCCAGATGAAGCACAAGCAGCTTAAAAGGGAAGAAGGTTACCCAGAGTTACATTCTTTTATTTTGTTAGGTTTTGACCACAAGCTGATCTATGTGGTAAAACAAAATCTGGGATACAGTCACCAAAAATACCTCTATCACGGTATTGGGTTTGGCTGGGATAGAGTTAATTTTCTTCATAGTAGCTCGTAAGGTGCTGTGGTTTGGATTTGTGACCTTGAAGTGTCAGTGGCCGTGGGTAAGGCCACAACACAGCAGGTACACCCCTGAATGGACTGTGGCCCATGGATAAGGCCACACTGGAGCAGATACACGCCCAAGAGATTGTGGCCGACGGATAAGGCCACACCAGAGCAGGTACCTCCCTAAAGGGATTATGGCCCATGGATAATGCCACACTGGAGCAGGTACACCTCAAACTGACACAGCCAGGTATACCCTTGAGGAGACTGTGGTCTGTGGTTAAGTCCATGCTGGAGCAGGGGCAGGGGAGGAGTTCACTGCAATGTTAAACCCTATGGCCTGGCCCAAAGGGACCAGGAGTGGAGATTGTAATGGATATACCTTTAAATTGTTGTAACCCATGATTTCAGTTGCATGTTATAGGAAGTACTACAGCAGGAACCACCCAAACCAATGGAGGACAAGCCTCACAAGAAGCAGTGCAAGTGCAGCAGTGACCCAAACTGAACTGGCTTTGGTGCCCAATAACTCCACACAACACGCCACCTCTCCTGTCCTAAGTGACCACCATAACAGACAGAATCCAAGTCACGGACTTAATGCACTCCGTGGACATTTGATGGACGTTATACAGGGGTGGTCCACAGACTAAGGGAACGACATCTGTATATATATCAAAGGGTGGGAAGGGGAGGGGGGTGGTTGATGAGGATGTATTGGATAGTGTGGGACCTGAGCATGACGTAAATGGTAAAGAATAAGGGGTGGAGATTCTACTGGTTTTGGCTGGGATAGAGTTAATTTTCTTCATAGTAGGTTGTAAGTTGCTGTGTTTTGGATTTGTGACCAAAACAGTGTTGATGACAGAGGGAAGTTTTATTGCTGAACAGTGCTTACACAGCATCAAGGCCTTTTTTTCTGTTTCTCACATTGCCCCACCAGTGAGAAGACTGGAGGTGCAGGACAGGTGACCCCAGCTGACCGAAGGGATATTACGTACCATAGAACATCATGCTCAGCAGTAAAAGCTGCAGGGAAGAAGGAGGAAGGGGGGACGTTTGGAGTTACGGCGCTCATCTTCCCAAGTAGCCATTACATGTGATAGAGCCCTGCTTTCCCAGAAATGGCTAAACACCTGCCTGCCGATGGGAAGTAGTGAATATATTCCTCATTTTGCTTTGTGTGTGCAGCTTTTGCTTTACCTAATAAACTGTCTTTATCTCAACCCAACTTTTGCCCTTCTGATTCTCTTCCCCATCCCACTGCAGAGGAGTGATCGAGCGGCTAGGTGGGGCTGAGCTGCCTACTAGGGTTAAACCAGAACAATCAAATTACAATATTTATAAACAGAAAATAAAAAAAATCTCATTGCCATAAAGGAAAATGAATCTGCATGGATGGAAAAAAACCATTTCCTAAGTCGGAAGCTCAACCAGCACCTGGATTCATGGCCACTTCTTTCTTTGAACATCCATTGCACAAATACCAATATAATGCCTTGATTATGAAGGTTTGGACACTTTGGCAGTAATGTGTTTTAAGTATTACCGTAATTCCAATGCAAGGGATATCCCTCATGATTCTAGATTGAACAGAAAAAAGCAGGATTATATAATGAGAAGTGTCAGGCAACATTAAGCGTATTGGCTGATAATATCGTATCTGAATCTATAGCATGTTATGTTAGCATACAAATACAATATTCTTCTGTCTTGATTCCAGTAAGCTTATAAACCAGAACTTATCTCACTTTATTTGCTGCTGTTACCAGACCTCAAGATAAAATTTCCCATTTTATTTAAGTATAGCTTATTTGTTACAATACATAGATAAAAAAGTTTCGAAGCTAAATAAACACAGGTAACACAGTCCAGAGAGGGTATTCTTCTCCTGTCATGGTGCTGAAACAGATCTTTTTTCTGCAATTAAGTTTTAAACATGACCTCGTTTCTTGCAGGAATACCATAGCCTGATATACTTTGTCAGAAAGTGATATTTTACTTTAGTGCCACACCAGTAATACCACATTTTAAAATTTACATGATTGTAATTGTAGTTTCTAATACTATAATACAGGGTAGCTACTTGCAGCATCTTTCTGAAAATTACCTGCTGTTATGTAGTCTCTGCTCTGAACTTAAGGGGATTGAATGTTTACAAAAGGTGTAGGACTGACAAGCCATCGAAACAAAGCTCAAGTCTGGAATTTATACCCAGAATACAGACACAGTCGCCTCAACAGCACCCCACCTACCAGCCTTCAACATGGATCACTCTAAGCAGTTAGCAACATTTATTCAGGCTCACTTCAGAAAAGTCTTCAAGCCATAATTAATTTGTCTAGTCCCATTGAAGCCACACGCTTACAGCTGAAATGCCTTGCGTAATCAGACCTCAGGTTTTGCCTCTCTGTGCACACAGCAGGCACACATCCTAATTTTTGCTAGTGGTGACTTTTGCGACTTGGACACTTCTACAGTAAGAACCGAACTAAGACTACTAACTCGTTTTAGATAAACCATGAGACAAGTTTCGGATGGTACTGACTCTCATCCCTCACTGGAAAAGATCCAAATTTCAAAGTTTCCTCCATACAAACGGCACAGAAAGCCACTATCTTTCCTTAGATCCGTCGAGCCATTCTGCGTTACTTTGCAGTACCATTAAGCGCAATGACACAACAGCCAACGACAAATTATGGTTGAGCCTAGAACTCGAAAGGCCGAACACGTATCTTAAACAGGAAAAACACCGAAAAAGTCTCGACTGAAAGGAGTCTAGAGCACATAGTTTTAATGCAGTGCTCACAGATCTCCCATTTGCACAGTCACGAGGCAGAAGGTGGCACCTAGCCTGAGACTGCACTTCAGAGGCTTTGGGACAGGTTCTCTCATACGTGTAGTTTCACATGGTGAGGGAGAAGCCACAGGGAGAGCCTGTAACCAGGAAGAGTGTCCTGCATAAATATGCTCGGATGAGCATGAAAAGCCATGTCGTGACCCAAGGGCTGCACCATACCCTCTCCCCCATTCCATGACACGACATGTCAGAGAGAGACGAGCGGAGGGCCACACACCACACAGCTAACTGGTTCGTGGCAAGATGGACCAGAGGCCACAGCTCTGCCTTATCAATATGTGATGCAGAAACTGCAGTGGGGGAGTGGAAGAAATCCAATACGCGAGTATCACTGCGAATGTGAGAGACTTGTCAGGTCTGTGCTCCTGTCTCTAACAGAGCTGGTGTGAGACTGCATGTTACTGAGAGATTTATTTTAGAAATATATTATATCCTGCGTTTAAAAGGGAAAAATAAAGCAAAACCAGTACACTAAGCAACTGCAGTTTGCTTCTAGTAAGTCAGTTGAAATATACAGTACTGCAATACTGCCTCCTTGCATTTCAAGAAGGAAATTGCTTTATTGGATCAAGCCAGTGGTCCGTCCAGTCCAGCACCTCATCTTCAAATACTGGATCTTAATATTGCAACAGAGGCAAGCAACAGAGAGAGGCTGGCATACAACCAAGACTAAAAACTTGGTTATCTATTTCAAAAATGTTTCATACTTACCAACCCATTTCTTAATATTTTGCTATTTATACAACCAAATAGGTTTGTTGAACTGTGCTTGTGCATTTATTTACTTGTGAAGTTTGTCACTCTAAAGCACCTTACGCGGCCTTAGCTCCAATTCATGATTTAAGCATAGAAGATTACCAAACAAAAAAGCTCTGTGTGCTTTCACCTGTGTGCTACCCTGTACTATGGCTCTCCCCTTGGCGTTGTTAAAGGGATGCTCGCAGTAGAGGCAGCTGTATACAATGCTGTCCTGGTGCCGAGAGACCTGTGTTCAAGCTTCATATTACAAGATCAGCAAGATGTGAAGTGAGACTACTGGAAAATGTAAGCTATTAACATAGTACAGATTATGAGGTTTGATAAGCTTTAAACAAGGGAAAACACCCAATTGCCCACTTTTTACACATGCAATTATATAAGTGATTCTTCCATACCACAAAAGATACAGGAGCTACTCCTATAAGTGCTTACTCACGCAAGGACTAAGGATCAAATCTATACAAAGCATTTTCTAGTGCTACTTCAAGCAACAGCTACAGCTACAATGCATTCTACAAATCAGCGTCCTGATGGATCTGAACAGAAGAAAAAGCTAAGAAAGCTTTTTTTAGGGACTTCATCCCATTTTATCTAAGTATGTAGTGTCCTGCCATAACTAGTACTGTAAAGCCCGATGTCTTTATATTCTCTCTTCTATCTCCAAAGCATTTTTCAAAACACACTTCATGAAACAAGCTCTATAAAAATGCCTTGAATACCTTAAAAATGTGACTGTTTTGCACTAGCAGTATGAAAAAGTACATTAGGTGGCCATTATTATTTTGTCTTCTCTTTTGATAAATAACTGACTACATATGTAAGCAAGAGTGGCTAGCGAGGGTGTATAAAGAATCAAAGCACAAAAATCACCATCTTCCCAAGTTCTACCAAGAGCAAAAGGAGATAGCTCTATAGCTGTCACCAGGAAAAATGAACGACGTTACTGTTGATGTTTCCACATTCATTCCTATGTCTGATGAGTTCCGTAAATCTGAACTGAGTTATGAGGAGGAGTGTTTTAAAGGATATATTAATGGCTTACAAAACCAAATCACTGGGCCAAATTTCCTGTTGAAATAGCTCCAAGAGTGGGCCTCTGTTTTTAAAAAGTGTTTCAAATGTGAAGGTGTGCATTTAGAATGGATTCTGTGAAGCTCAGTATACTATGTAAATGTTTTCTCATCCTAAAAAAAAAAAAAAAAAAAGGCAAGCAAAATCTTTTTAAAGTGCACACTTAAATTCAGTGATCTAAGGATAATGGAGCAAATCTCCAGCTGGTTTAAAATGTCAGAGCTTCAACTACTCCAATGGAGCAATGAAAGTCTACATCAGTTGGGGATGCCCCTCTTAACACATAAAAATGGTCATGAACGGGGACAGGTCATCATTCAGCTCTGCTGGCATAGGATCCTTCTGTTATATTCATCCAAACACAACTTTCGCCTCAATGCCTTTAAAATTCAGCATTTCAAAAGGTAAATGGAAAATGCATTTTCAAATTAAAAGCTATTGCTGCATGAATTATCTGGAGCTGTAGTAGAAAATCGATGAAAGACATTTAAATGAGATGTTTAAATATAGACTGTAAATATGAAACTGAACATTAATTAATTAGATTTGTAGGGTCTTCCCTTGCTTTAGCCTCTGTATCACCACGCAGTCTTTGTTTACTTTCATTTATTTTCTTTGTTTGATGACGTTTGACTAATAAATACATTGATGAATTGCATCAGTAAATGCCACCCATATATCACAAAAATAGGATGTACTCAGTGTTTCTGGCACACTGATGCTAAAAGGATTTTTTTTTGTTTGAACTTTCAGTACTTAACAAAGGAAATAATGCTGCTTTGCTGGATAAACTTCCTGATTTTTATTTTAATTTTCAGCTGTTTGCTGCAGAATAATGTGACTTAATGAAGCATTTCTAATAAAATCCTGCAGAAGTTAAAAGAGGGGCATAGAACTGCTTGCTTACTGATAGTTGTATCATTCAGAATAATTTTTCAAG
Organism: Fregata magnificens; assembly: GCA_013389945.1. NCBI lineage: Eukaryota > Metazoa > Chordata > Aves > Suliformes > Fregatidae > Fregata > Fregata magnificens. Next base: position 37,630 of record WAAD01020167.1, on the reverse strand, counting down.
ATGGTGATCACATTTTTGTGTAGATGTGTATTAGGTAATGGGATTTTCTGTCTTCCAAAATCAGTGATTTCCTTTAGTGTGATAACTAGTTAGCATTGTTCTATTACTTATTTATAGTGAGTAAAACATACAACATAATTAATGCAACATATTTCTAATACACTATTTAGGCTTTGCACAGGTTGGTAAGTAGCAATACAGCCAGCAATAAATTCAAGTGTGAAGATGCTCAGATCTGAAAAATTCCATGGTGTGTTTTGCTGACCAAAAACATACAGCCTGCATTTGTAAAGATGTCCTTTATCAAGTCTGTCATCACCTGTGATCAAATTATGAAACTTCTTGGCTGCTGCGTGTTTCTCTGCCACCACAATTCAGTGTAAAGTATTATTTGCTTTATGTAAATCTAGATCGGGTTCAATGAATCATCACTTTGCAACCTGCCAGTAAAACAAGCTCCAATATCCGTCTGTACACACATCTATTTACTTCCATTCAGAACAAGTTTTTCATGTATTCCCCACCAGAATGATCAAGTGCATTACAAGCATCTATATGTAAAGCTGAGATCCCTCAGATCATATGAAGAGACAGGTAAAAAGGTTACCCTGTATGTCCAGTACGATAAAAGATACTGCCAGATTAGTCGTCATTCTCTGATTAAAACAGCATGGCAGGAAGCAAGATTTTATCTCAAAGTCACCCACTACCAGCAGCATATCTAAAATTAATACCACTTTTTTGAAAGCCCCCTTATGTTCAAACAACATGTGGAACCCGTGAGTAGTAATCCAGATTTGCTATCAAGTAACTGAGCAAAGCTTTCCACTGAAATTATGGCACTTAGGTAGTTTACATTTATAAGAATAACAGTACTGTAGTTTTGGAAATTGGGACCTTATGAAACCAAAAAACACACAGCTTTCAATATTGCCTCAGCAAGCAGTATCAGCTCTCTGAAATAAAATGTTAATAATGAAATTTATATGAATTACTTTATTACTGTTAATTATACACTCACAAAACAGTTCAGGCGTCAGCATGAAATGACTGCACAATTACGGTGAAAAAGCATAATAAAAGCTGTAACCTTTGCCACCCCTGATAAAAATGCCTCAGTATGCTCTTTCCCAACTTCAGCTAAGCTGTATTCCTACTACCATTGAACTACTATTTCTCGAGTGTTTACCCCACGCTACAGAAAAGAATCTTAATTTATCAATTTGCCTTCACTTAGATCAGCCCATAAAGTAGCTTTAAAGTGTTAAACATATAGCAGGCTGAATGCTAATGTCTGAAACTAGTTGGTAAGAAACCAGATAACAATTATCATTTAGTCAATAGTAATTTAAATGTATCCACTGCCGTGCGAAGACCCTAAGACCCTGAATGCTTTACGGGGCTTTCAGGGATAGGGGTTGAGTATGTTTATTATTTAAATTGACAGTTCTGCAGGAGTCAAAGGATGGTTCTTTAAACACTGAGCCGGTGTCTGCTGGGGGGGAGGTGGGGGGGTGGTAGAAGTGAGGTACTTAGTGCTCTAAAAAAAATACTGATCATCTCCAAGCAAAAGCTGGAAAGACAACTGTAACTACACATATAATTTAAAATGCTTTAAGCAATGGTTTTAACTCCTGGTAAGAGTGAAACATACGGAAGAAGAGCCATGCATGGCAACTCCTAACAGGGCAGTGCAAGCTATTGCTCTTTATTCTTTGCATAGATAACCTAGTGTCCGATCCTACAGCTCCACAGGAACAAAGCAGGCTATTTTAAAACTTTCTCTTGCAAAGCTGTAAATGGGATGGAATAAGGGAAAAGCCCTCTCACTGTGGCATACAGAGCCTGCAACATATTTAGTAGGTAAATGAGTTCACTGAAATGCAAAGAAAGCAACGTGGATGGACAAGATATGTTTCATCCTATATACACCACAACTTGGGGAGCGTTACACGCGGAAAGAAACGAAGCCACGAACCGTCTCTTTACAGCTCTTTTTTCAAAGGATTCACAAAGCGACTCCTCGCCCTGCCAGCCGCTCTCTGCAGGCGGCCGATAAAGCGTCCGGGCTCCAGAACAGAGTAAAGCCCAAGGGCCCGGGAGTGCTGCGAGTTAGCGGCCACCCTTCCTATACCAGTACCTGGGCTGAAAAACGGGTGCGTTCCCCTGGCACCCCCACGGCTCTGCTGAAACGCTGAATTGTTCCTTTGAATAAAATCAAAAAAAATTAAAAGGAAAAAAAAAAAAAAAAAGCTTGCGGATCCCCCGGCGCAGGGGAGCAGGCTGCCCCAGGCACCCGGCAGGAGCCGCGGAAGGGCGGCGAAGGCAGCTGCCCCTCACACCCGCCTTTCTGCAACTTTTGGGCAGCGGGAGGGCGGCAGCTGCCGCCCCGCGCACCCTGCGCCTGGCCCCGCC
>WAAD01020167.1:11062-34284 GCA_013389945.1 Fregata magnificens | reverse complement strand
GCCGCGGCGGCTGGAGCGGGGGCGGGAGGGCCGCGGCGGCGCCGGCAGCCAAAAGCCGGCCTGTGTCTCCCTCCAGAGGGAGAAGGGAGTCACGCACGGCAGCTCCGGCGGCGGGAAAGCCGCGGCCCCGGCCGGGCCCCTCTTCCCCGGGTGGTGCCCGAGTGGTGGGGTCGTGGGCTTGGTCCCTGCACCTGCGCGTGGGAGGTGGCGGGGGAACGTATAGGGGTCGGGTCCTGGGGGGCTCTTCTCTGCTTAAAGACGGGTGGCGGGCCGCAGTCGTCTGCCACCACTATTGATCAATAGAGGGAAATGGTGGTGGGGGAGGATAAGTAAAAGCAGAGCTTGCTCATTTATTTCAGTGTGGGTTGTGCTGTTCGAAAGGGGGTGCAGAGAAGTGGAGGGGAGGGAGCCAAAGAGGGTGAGAAAGGGCCCTCATTCGTTACAGTAATATCAGAGCCAAATTCTCAGTTTTCTCCTGGAATTCTTGTCCACTCTTAGGTTAAATGGGCATGAATACATGCAGCATTAAGACGTACTGATATACTTAATCATCTGTTGTCTATTTTTAATTTGTACCAGACAGTATAATAGCAAGTTTTCTGAAAAGAAGCTTTTGTTGAGTCCTTAACTGCAATCCCATCTTATATGATGTTGATAGTCAACTCTGTGAGAAACAGAAGAGGGAAGTGAAACACTTCCCCAGTTGTTACTGTTCATGCTAGAGTTTTTCCGTGTAAGTAAGGATCTGTAGAATGTTTGAATTATTTTTTTCAAAGCAAATACAGACCTAAAGGTCCACGCAGGCAAAAAAAGAAAAGGCTTAACGTTGACTACCCCACACACAGTGATGCAGCTGTAGGATGAAATACAAAGAAGCTGGTATGGAAAGGGCAAGCTAAAAGTAGGTTGGGATGTATTTGTCACAATCGCTGTTGCAGCAAGCACTGCAGTATACGTACATGCCTGGATGCGGACTGCAGCCAAATTAAAAGGCTGCTGGTTGTAAAGACAAATGTGGTCTTATCTCATTCATCGGAAGCTGATACAATAACATCACGATTTCCCTAGTTGGTAACTCTGTTTCTACGTTTGCAGACAGCTAAAAATAATGCAGAGGGAGCTGAAACAACCAACACCATGCTGCTATCAGCAGCATCATTTCAGTACATTGAGGTAGACCCAAACTAATGTGGATCCACAGGGATTGGATGCTCCTGCCCCACCAATGCAAAATGACCAGGGAACCTGAATACGTACTGGAATGGGTAACCTTTCCTTTTGCTTTGGTCAGTGCAGGAGCACAAGTATTGTTACTGAATTAAAAGCAGTCAAAGCACATCGAACATGCAACTACAGCAGCTAAAATGCGACTACAACAGCCGTTGCACTTTAGACGTAGCAAACACCTTGTAATTGTAGGAGGACATACACCTATATTAGCTGCGTGTATCATTACACTCAAGTCAACCGTGTATTGTGAGACCAGAGGATACTTGGTTGTTTCACATTGGTGTCCTGCTGTTACAGAAATCAGGCAAACACATCTGAAGACACAGGACTATTATCACCCAGTTAAAACAATACAAACAAGTCACATGCAAACAACAGAAGAAAAAGCAGTAGACAAAGCAATAGCTAAGCTGACCTGTTTTGAAACCCAGGAATTTTGTCCACGGGAATCTTGGAAAATGTGATCGTTATTTATGGCATGATGCTGCTGCACAAGAGCAGTTGTTCCAGATCACTTTGCACAACATCTGAAAATCTAAACAAATCTGCAGTGCTCACACACAGGTTGTGTGACACCATGCAGAAAGACATGCTTTCAGGAAGCTTCTGTACATGCTTTCACAGTAGGGCCAACACTCCTGGGAAGAACTGAAATGATCCGTTGCACCTATACACTGCAGCTGGTTTTACAGATGCTTACTTAGTAAGCCTGACTCATCTCCAAAGGTGCATTTGTACATGCTGCACGTGCATGATATGATAAATTTACCATTTTCTGGAAATACCAGATTGGCAGTCTTTGTCCTGCACAGCCTGTATTTATATCTTCCTGACTGGAAAATACCCAGCTGAATACTATGGCCTTAGAACACAATACAGTTACAAAGCACAATCATTATATGAATGTTCTCTCTTTCTTCCTTCAGCTTGTTTCATTTTTGACTTAGTGTCACTATTTCTTACTTTTCATCAATTTGTAGGGCTCTTCCACACACTAAAAGAAAAGCACAAAACATGAAAATGGGCATTGGCACTCGCAACAGGTACAGTGTGTGGAACAACTTCCACATTTCCATTTTGAGGTGAACAGCATAGCACAAAATTCAGGAAAATAAAAACTTGTTTCTGAATAGTTGCTATATGTGGATCTGGTATGTATCTTTTTTAAACACTGATTTTACTCAGAGGCATGCATGTTCTGAGCTGCTAAATAGAGAAAAAGAAAATTTATATTTTGGTAGCCACATGTAGATTTTGTCTCTAAGAACTGATGAGTTCACTAATGTCTACCAACAATTTTGCTCCTTTATCTTTCCCAAGAGACCCCTCCCCTCCCATCACCCACCATGCTACTAACCTAAACTAACTAAAACTGCCAATTGCGGCACTGTTCTTCAGTTTAGCAGTTAGGTTCTTGGTTTCTCATTTTGTTCATAAAGATTAGGTTTTTACTTGGGTCTTCCATCTCTCTTAATATTGAACTTCAAGTACTAAAATAAGCAAGGACACAGACCACAGCTCTCATCAGGAATACTTCAATGTAAGGAGACCTATAATGTCTTAGAGCCTGATGCATAGCAGCACCCTACAACACTCCTCTGTTGCCATCCCCTAAAGCTGTGGAAAAGGAAGCACGGATTCCAAAAGCCAGCTGCTGTAAATTATTTGTGGTTATCTTCCTGATACTCTGTGAGCTGGGACAGTGCAACAGGGCCTGAAAGTCCCCTTTACAATGTGTATACAGATACACAGTTACACACTCATGTTTTTATCACAGGTGAGAATCTGGTCCGCCAAATTTAAAGTTCTTTAAAAGCTCTGGTATATTCCAAATATTCACATACAAAAATAAAGGTAATTGACTCCTGAAAAGCTGATGGAAAATGAAAAGGCAATGGAGCGAAGTTATTCTGGGGTTCTTTAATAAGTCTCCCACAGGCTTTTATTAAAATCATGCTGGTTATTGGATTTTGAAGGAAATAGGGTTTTTAACTAGCATACTGGAATCGTCACAGATCTTTCAGACCTCCCACATAAAATGGAAAAACTGACTGCAAAAAAATAACAGAAGTAACCATTCTTTCTTTTCTACAACACATAAGTGATACAAATAAACACTATGATGATTTTTTTTTTCCACTGTTTAAAACCATTCTCCTAAGATATGAAACGACATGGATTGCTTATTATGCGTGCTAACAAACACTGGTCATAGAGTAATGACATCTTCCAGGATGAAAAAAAACAGATACATATACATATTCAATGTCATTTTGGGAGCAAGACTTTGTTGCTTCCATTTAAGAGGAGAGAAAGCCAGGAATCAGAGAAAAAAAGTGGGTTGAAAGGGGTCTCTGGAGGTCTGGTTGGGCTGAGGATCCAAATCCCGGTCATGGGTGGGCTGACTTCAAAGTTAGATCAGGTTGCTCAGGGCTCTGCCCTGTGGTTTCAGATACCTCCAAGGACAAAGATTCTACCTACCGGCCTCTCTGGCCCTTTTCCAGCATTTGACCACCCTCATCATGGAGGATTTTCTTCCTTACATCCAAACAAATTTCTCAGAATTTCTCTTTCTGCCTTTTGTGTCCATTGCCTCTCATCCCTTTGCTGTGCACTTCCAAGAAGCCTCTGGCTCCATCTTCCCTGTAACCATCCATAAGCAGTGGAATACAGCAGTTAGATCTCCCCTTTCCCCTCTTTAAAGGGGCTGAACAAACACACCTTTCAGTTTTCTTGTATGTTGTGCCTTCACCACTGCTAGGCCGTGCTGCTGACTCATGTTCATCTTGTCCACCAGCATCTACAGGCATTTTTCTGCAAAGACGTTTTCTAGATAGTCAGTGCTAAGCTTGCACTGTTGCATGGGGTTATTCTGTCCCAGATGCTGGAGTTGGATTTGTCTTTGTTGAACTTCATGAAATTTCTGTGACCTCACTTCTACAGCCTGTTTTGATCCTTCTGAGTGGCAGCCCTGCCCTCCAGTGTATTGACCGCTCCCCACATGTTGGTGTCACCTGCTGGGAGTGTTTGCCACTGTCATCCAGATTGTTGGTGAAGACTGTAAGCAGTATGGGCTCCAGTACTGAACACTGAGGAATGCCACTAGTGACCAGCCACAGTTCTTTAAGCCTCGCAATTCAACTAATTTGCACCCATTTTATAAACTACCCATCCAGCCCATATCTGCCCGGTTTGACTACAAGGATGTTATGGCAGACCATGTCAAAAGCCTAACTAGAGTCAAGATAAACAACACCCACTGCTCTCCCCCTCCCCACACAGCCAGTCATTTCATTGTAGAAGGCAATCAGGTTGGTCAGGCAGAATTTGCCTTTAGTAAATCCATACTAACTATTCCAAATCATCTTCTTGTCCTTCATGTGCGTGGAAATGACCTCCAGGAGAATTTTCTCCATAATCTTCCTGCGGACTGACCTGTAGTTCCCCACATCCTCCTTCTTGCCTTCTTGAAAATGGGCATATTTACCATTTTCCAATTGTTTGGGACCTTTTTCTGTCACCATGAACATCTGCAGATGATGGAGAGGGGTCTCACAGTGACATCAATCCACTCCCTCAGGGCACTTGGATACACCTGGTCCCCACAGACTACTGCATGTCCACTTTGCTTAAGTGGTCCCTATTGATCTCCCCCTATCAGGGGTGGTACTTTACTCCCCCAAACTCACCAACAAAGCAGAGTTAAACAAAGATGAAGAAACCCTGGGATGAATGCTGTTTGTCTGACCTACCCCATAGAATATCATACGAATGGATCTTTCTTCTTATGCTATTTCATCAAAAAGAGCAAAATCCCCCAGGCCGTGAGGACTGTAGCTATTTTGAAATATAAAGATGCTTCTTTCTAATACTTCGTAAAGCACATAAGCTCCCTAAAGGGGAAAGATTTAAAAACCTGCACTCCTCATTTCTCATTTGCTACCTCTTGACAAGTCACTACTGAGCTTTTTAGATCTTTTATATATCATCATAAGGTACCTTACTTTCTCTATGCGTTAGAGAGCCTATGCTGCCAGGCATAGCTTCTGAGTCTTGCTCTGGGTGAAGCACGTACCAAAAAGTTAGGTGTTGCAATATTTCGTGCTGTGGCTCCTACATTTCTTTTTGAATCTAGGCTGTAATCCATGTGAAAAGCAGAAAAAAAGCACCAGAAGGATTCAGATCAAAAGTAGAACAATACTTGGCCTCCCCACCTTTTGGAAATGGTCTTAAATTTTCTTTTTAACAAGTAATTTGCTTGTTTATATTATAAGTTAAATAAGCAACAGGTCTGTGCTTTGTTACACCAAAAGGAAGAGTCCATGGGCCAAATATTTGGGGGTGACTACAGGGCTCTATTGTACAACAAAGGTGTAAATTACAAGAATATTAAGTGTAGTGCTGGTTTCTTATTGGAGGTGCAGTCAGTATTATTCATGAGCTTGGGAAAAGCCCCAAATTATATCCAGGAAAAAATATTAGCCATTTTTCCTTTTTTTTAAAAAAAACCCCAACTGTTCGTCCACCTACATCTGTGGGACTCAGAGCAGGAAATAGAAACAATCACTAAATCAGGCATCATTCGTGCATGCGTTTGTCTTAATCTGGTACAATATGGTAGTTCCTATTTTCCTCTGTATCAAATAGTATCAGCTCTAGCAGTCATGCTACCAAGAAGTTCAAAATGAATAAGTGTTTTATCCTTGGTTAAATGTCTGTTAATTTTGTTTCAATTTTACATTAAAGGTTGCATTATAGACAAAATGGGAAAAAGCAGACGTCCTTACCTAATGAGATTTTAATCTAATTTTAAAATAAATATAATTCCTTCCAAAATTATGTCTTGAATTATTGTCATGAATTAATAATGTTTATATAATTAAATTATATTAAAGAAAAGGAGACCTTGTGAAAACAGGAGGATAGGCAGACCAAGTGTAGTAAAGGTAAGGATCAAGCTGATTTCACAAAACGAATCATATTTATTTTTTTCTGAAACCTCTTTACTGAGGGCAACATGTGTTGGCAGACTTGAGAACTCATCTACAAGAAGGATTAGACTTCACTGTAGAGATTCATGGTGCCATTTATTATCTCATGATATAGCATTTTCTAATCTGTGTAGTGTCATTTTAAAAACAGGCATCACAAATTCTGGTAAAAAAGGTGTCAAAGCTTATTAGCCCAGTAACTCAGTTCCCTCACGGTGGGAGATAAATTAGGGGGCTGTCAGATGTGTTGTTTGCTGCAAAAAAAAGTCTCTGTGAACTCACCTGGGTTATTTTTTCTAGAGAAATAATACTGTGCCTGTTTTATAGTTACAACACACTCTTTCAAATAATATCATCCAAAGTTCGCTAAGTAGATTTAGTGAGGGTTACAGTGCATTAAATAGGAATAAGTTGTGCTGTCCCTCAGTATTTCTTTCTGATTTTAAGTCTTTCTTCCTCTGAATTTTAACCACCTACGTTTTAATAGGGGAAGGAAAAATAAAAGAGAATTGGACTCAAGAATGTACTAGGCTTGTGTATGTGCATTAAAAAACATTAAAAGATGCCTTAAAGGTTGTTACAGACTTTGCATTTTATGGTGTTTTAATAGTAAGGCAAAAAGGTGTATTTTGATATCATCTTTCTGCATATTGAGTACAGGCAAAAGTAGAGCTCTCCAAGAGTCAAGAGCAGAAGAAGTACTATTATTTAGAATATTATCTACCCTATTCATTCCAAAACAGCCTGAAAGCCTGAAACTGGGGGGGGGGAGGGGGATGACGACACACGACACATGACACGACACACCAAAAGAAGAATAGAATATGGTCATGTTTAAATGTTCTGAATTGCAGATTTCAAGATATTTTCAAAACCAAGACCAAAATGAAACACCTTTTTTTTTTTTTTGAGACAAGAGAACCAAAGAGCGTTTTGCCTTGGCTAAAGACAAGCAGCTATTAATTCAGCATGAAAAAATGCCTCTGATTAATGCAGAATCAAAAAAATCCACTCCATATATGTAAAAAGTTACATTTTCTATTTAGATAGCTATACCTTTCAATGAGATTACAAATGTGGAGCTAATGGATTACATAGTTCATAGGCTAAATATAAGTAATTTCTCTTTGTATAAATATGAAAGAAAACTATATGTACCTAGAGAGGATTACTGCCACTTAGATCTCAGGATCTGCAGGGCTAGGAAGTCAGACTGAGTGAACTCTGCCTTCCTTCTCAAGCCTTTCCTCCTTCATCAAATACATGGTACGAAATGCTAAAGGATGTGTGCCTTTGAGTTTTTCTGCTTTTGTGGCTGTCGTCGTCTGATTCCTTTGAAGGGAGTAAATTTGTAGTCGGCAGTCCTTTACGTTAACCTTGTCTTATTGAGAGCTTGGACTGCATGATGGCAGAGTACTGGGATGCCCTGATCCTGCTCAGAAGAGTTCATGTGTGCCTCTCCGGTGTTACAACTAAGTCCACCCTCACCTGACTGAGGTGAAATTAGTATCTGGTTACCCATGCTAAACAGCCACGCATGGAAGGACAGAAATGTCACCGCCTGACTCCCTGCACCCCACATGCCCCACCTGGCATCTGTCATCCTGCCAAAACATTTGCCCTGAGGGACCAACTGCCTCAACTCTGGCCAGCCTGAAGAACTTCACCACCTGCCAGATTGCCTCACATAGCAAATCAGTTCAAATTTCCATTTCTTTCTCACCCATGGGGCATGGTAAACATAACATAAACATCTTGGCTTGATTTTGGATGCGAGTAACACTTATTTTCTGAAACCCAGCCCAAATATAATGTAAGAACGGTAAGCAATAACTGAGGGAGCCCTAGGTCCTTGGGGATGTATCTTGTATGGTCATGAGAATCATTTTGACATTTTCATTCTGACCAATGCTTAATCACTTGTAGTTTTCTTCTAAAAATATATTGTAAGACCAATACTTTCTGCATGTGCTTGCAGCCCCAAAACTCAGTGTTCACAATGAGCAAAATGAGCATTTTTACTTGTGGTTGGGTGGCATGCATCCATAGCAGATGCAGTGTCAGGCAGGTGTGCTGGGATTTGGCAGCTGGAAGCAGGCTCAGTACTCCGAGCTCGGCGTGGAAAAATTTGCTTTTCTGTGCAGTTCAGAGGTATCTCAGACGCCTCCGCTCTGCACAGAAGGCACAGCCTGGGATGCAGAGAGATGCTGCTGCGGGAGAGATAAACCCACTACATAAATCTTCTTTGTTTTCCTCCCACTTTAAGCTTCATGGCGTATCTGCTGCTCCCTGCCAGACACCAGAATTACCTCCTTATCCACAAGTGCCCTGGTTTTCACTGGCATTAAGCACCCACAAATGTCAGAGAAGCCCATAGAGTTGTGGGTGGGAAGGATTTCTGAAAAATTCAGAGCAAGCACTGTAATGGAGAGATTTTGCCACCAGATGTCAGAAGGCAGAACGCAGACTGGATCATACACTGCCTTACCATATCTTGAAAAAGGACATTTCAGTTCTTTTATGCTTTCCCTTCCTTCTCCCCTCCTCCTCTCCTGTCACATATATGCATATACACACAGAATGCAAATCACCTAGGGAATACTAGGTTGGGTTTTTTTCGTTTTTATTGTAGCCTTACACAGATAAAAAGCAGGAGATCTAATACCCTGTTAAGCTTCAGGTGACATATCAAAGACAAAGAGTTGTCTAAAATTTGAAGTTGCTAAACAAGCTGAATAATAACAAGTTCCATGAGCTCTGGAACTAATGAAGTCTCGTTTCCTATGGATTTTACCTCATGGTTGATTGAAGCTTTTCCTATGCCGGGGAACTTCAAATTTTCTCTTTTGTTGTGTAAGGGTGATCCCAAGGGACAGCTTTTCAGAGAGATGCACTTGTGGCTTTTCTCTCTTCTTCCCAGGCATCTTTTGTTATTGTAAGTGAATAGCTTTAAGACTATTACCCATCTCTCAAATTTTGTTGAAATCAGATGGGGCTCCAGGCTTCTTCTATGAATGTGCACAAGGCTTTCTTCTACGGGAAACCTAGCAAAAGAAAATGCAAGGACAGCTTAATCTATTACAGACTCAGATTAATGAGGCCATTTATTTTATAGTATAACTCTGCTAGAACTACTTAAACACCTGAACTTGCACTGGCAATTTAAATGTTCCATTAAATATTCTGATGATTCCTCATTTTTCTACCAGATTATGAATTTATGGAATATGCAGAAATGTGCCTGATTGACCATCAGTCTTTGCTGATGAAACCCTGTTTCCTATGACTGCATGTTAGTGGGTTACCTCTCCTCCCTTTTTTCTCCCTTCTTTTTAAAACAGAGAGTAGGTAGCATGAAATGCCATCCTTTACATCGAGTTTCCACATCCCTCCAGCACAGCCAAACAGGCATCATTGATAACAGTGAGAAGAGAGCAGATTGGCTTCCTACCAATGTGCTGTGACTCCAGCTGAAGTTGCTCTGAATTTCTACAATGATGTCAGTGAGAATAAGATTAAATGCTCAGCATTTTTCTCTTATTGTAAGCTTGTGCTTATTCCAGCTCTTTTTGATTGTATGTATTTTTACCATGGCAAATTAATGAGCTTTGCTTTATTATCCTATCACATTTTAAGCTTTGATTAGTCTAGCTCTTAAAATGTACATAAAATGAGTTTGATTTTATTAGCTATTATTTAAATGATCACCCTTAAATTAATCCCTTTGTATTGTGAAGCTGGTTTTGTTGCATTACAATGGTTACTTATCCTTCCTGACCCAAGATTATATTGCATCATAAAAACTTAGCAACAGATTTTTAAAATTAAATGGAATTTTTATGAAGCATGAATGATAGCCATGCGGATTCATCTATATTAATCTATAATAATGATCCATTTTGAGCTATTTTTACACAAATATGTCAATTCTATGAAAACTTAGAATGTATCTAAACAGACTTTGACATGACTGACATGTTAAACAAACTTTAGCAGCTTCACTTTTAAAATATCATCCTCAGCAGATAGATTCAAAGCCATTTCAGTGTCCAGTAACACAACTATACAATTACTAAATCAGTTGTGGGAGTCATAGCCAACAAACCTTCTTAATGATATAACTGCAAATTGCACACATGCATAAGCATAAGCCAATTTACTTCTTATGTAAACAAGTTTGACAAATGATGATGACACTTGTTCAAAAAAAAGTCCATACACCTTACTAATTTCCTGGAGTTAGATTTGGGTGTGTTGGTGTTGGTTTGGTTTTCTTTGTTTTTTTTTTAAATAATGTAATATCAATATAATACAACCCAATACAAGCCTTCCCTTCATCCTCTCCATACTAGCACAGCATATGCTTATTCAGCTCACCTCCACTCTGACATCCCTGTCCCAGTGCAAGTTTTCTCTGTCATGGTAAGCTTGTTCTTCATTTTTACTCCTCTCCTGTACTGTCAATACTGCAGGTAACTGTGGTACAAAGACAGTTTTCATCCTAATGTCTAGTAATATTCGCCTTTCTTCCAGGGTAACACATATTCTCGTTACATGATACACATCTTTTGAGGTCAATGGGTCCACTTACTAAATGGAGACATCTGAATTCCATCATAAACACTGACAGAATATATGACATTTTGATGTCATAGTTTAACATGAGACAATATTTTTAAAGTACTTACACTAGTCTCCAAATGCACATCCTGCTTATTCTAAAGAAAAGTCAGACCAGCTTATCTGAACTGTCTCAAGACATTAAAAGCAGCTTCCCCGCTTGCCGTTACCACACCTCAAACAGACAAACACGTGGACAAGAAATGGTGGAAACGGGTTTTTCCAACACAAACTAAAACTAAAGACTCTTGGGCTGTCACAGATCGGGAGGGAAGAATAAATGGTCAACCAAAACGTTATTGCTTCTGTGAGTGTAATAAGCTAAATTATCTCATCCAGTCCAAACTGATGGAAAGCACACAAGTATAGTGGTTTTCTAACATATGGAAACACAGACTTTTCTTGAACAAAGGCAACACTGAATTATACCAAGCAAACGACTGTAATTCAGTAGGCTGTTGGATCCTGCTAAATCTAATTGAAGTTTGTGTGCTTGTCCTGGGCAGAGCATGGTGGATTGTATTCCAGTATTCCTGTTTGAAGCAATAAAAGGTGCAGGTACCTGGGGAGATGGACACTCACTGTCTTCTCAGAAAAAGTAATACCACACAGGATCCTACCAAATGGGTCAGGCTGCAGAAGTCTGGATGACAAAAGGTTGAGCACACATTGAATTCAAAGAAACCACTGCCTCATCCTCAGTTTAGTTGCTTCTAGCTTCAAGCACCTCTTCACAGTGTATATTCTCCTATATATTCATGCAGATCACCTCAAATGGAAGGGTGGGGAGAGTTTCTGTGAGGCCGGCAAACTCAGGACACTGAAAATGTCAATTCAAGAGGGAAAAAAAATAGCCCATGGGAGGCTCCGGGCGGCGGCAGTGCTGCTGCACCCACTGGCCCCTGTGTGCTCCTCTGGCCGCACCCCAGCCCCTCACCTTGGGCTCTGGTTCTCAGCCAGCTCCAACCCAAAGCTCTTTCAAACCACCTCTCCTGCTTCACCATCACCTCAGAAAAAAAAAGTAACAAGATGTTTGATGTGTTTGTTTGAGGATCCTTGTAAATTCAAAAGGAAAGAATTTAATTTTACAGGGGCGGCTGTGAATCGGTGACCCTTTTTATTACATTATAGGTTGAAGGTCATTCCAAATGTCGACAGTAAAATAATTTTTTCAGTATTTGAACAAGGCATCGGAGTCTGACCTACACTGACTGACCATCTCTTGAAGTACTTCATGCTTCTTCTTTCAAGGGAAGTCTTGAATCATCTACAGTATTTACATTAAACTCCCAAATAAAGAACAGTATATCTATATTTCCATTGCTAATGTGTCTCATTTTGAAATGATCTGTATTTATTCTAGTGTCAGCTAGCAAAAACAAAAATAGGGAACACAGATTTTTGCAGTCAGAAGCAGAGAGCAGCACCAGAATACATTTTGTCCCAAGCACAAGGTTAAGATGTAGACTGGGTTAAAGCACTGAAGTCAACGAGGTATCTAAGATAAACCAGGTGCCTAAACACTTTTGTTGATATATACCAAGAAGTCTAGCTACACGGGTAAGCACATTCTCAAAACCAGACTTTCCCATTCCCACCCCCTCTTCCCGCCCATAAATCCTCAGTCCTGTGCCTTGGACCTGCTTTCTGTCTGGATCAGCCACATGCATTGCAGGAAATGCCTGAGATTTAGTTCTTCCTAAGCACATTGTGGCAACTTGAGCCCAAGCCCCTGTAAGGCCACAACAAGAAGTAAGTCAAGGGCTTTGCTTGGTACATGTAGTTCTGCTTCTCAATGCAGGCATACCTGCAGAACACGAGGACTACAATGCTCATTCTCACTTTCAGCTGGATTTCCTCTACTAAATCTATCATTTAGGCACAGCTAACACTCCCGGATGTCTAAACCCCTAGACATTTATCATTTTGCCACTCAGCAACTGGGAAGTGACATGGCTAATGAGCTAACAAGCTGTTGAGAGGTTTAATTTAGGCCAAAACCCAGGACACCCAAAGCTGAAAGAGCCTGCCAAGTCGCCAGTGCTGAGTCTAACTCAGTGTTTCGACTCCCCCCTTATTCTCCTTTCATGTTTCCATGTAAGCCACTTCTCCCCTCCAATTCTTTACATGCAAATCCCAAATCTGCTGGAGCCCCCGAGTGCAGGAGGCACATTCCCCAACATTGAGCAAGTGCTCTGGGCCCTCCCTTATTACCTGCCCATGAAAACCTCTCATATAACCCAGTATGCCCTAACAGGATTCCCTGCATAGGCCTGGCCCATTACACAATGAGAGTCCTAATCCTACCGTATGGCAAATATCGGGAATACCAGGATGTTGGTAGACAGCAAGGTCTGTACACCTCCATACATATCTCCTTCGCCCATAAAGCACCAAACACTCATCACCTGCAGTACCCCACGGCTGGAAGACTGGAATTAAACCACCAGCAGACATACAGAGAGCATTGTGCACAGCGTCAGCACACCCCCCTGGGCGCAAGGAGGTGTAAGTTCAAGTTCCTGCCACATTTGGGCAGGATAGGGACTTAAAAAGAACTCTAATATTCAAGATAAGTGTCCTGGCTATTGTACAGTTTGGCTGTCTTATTCTCCCTGGGATTTGGGGGGGGGGTTGGGGGCGTTTTTTGGTGGGGTTTTTTTTACCCGAAAAAAATCTAAGAAGATGATATGGTTTAAGTGCTTTACTCCAGGAGAATGTTCATGCTCAGGATTCTCAGGAAAGGAAATCGGAAATCGTTGTGTGTCACAGTATCTCATATTTTCCACATTTCATTCCTACTTAGATAATTTTTCATGTTTAATTCCAGGCTACCTGGGTGCTTCCAATGCCATAGGGTTCTGAGGCCCCTTTTCTTGGGTGCCAATTCTCCACAGATATTTTTAAGAGGCCCAGGACCTAACTTTGATGCTAAGCCCATGTAATGTACCTTGGGATTCTCATACTTCCCAAAAATCCAACCTTTAATACCTTTACATTTTAAATCTTTCAATAACTGCACATTTGTAAGTGCATGTTATGAACAAGACCTAGGAAATGAAATGGCACCTTGAGTGATTTCAATTTATTGGCTAAAATGATTAGTACTTTATGTAGTTGGCAAGCTATAACACTGGAAAAAATCCCTGAGAAATGGAGTGGAATTATTTTTGAAAATATTTCATTAATTCACCATTTACCTGGATTTTTCTGCATGGGCAGTGGATACATGTAGTTTTCCAGACACAGATGACCCTGCAGAAAAGGTCAAAAAAAGTTATGAAAGCTATTAGTTAATAATTCTCTTTCCCAGTGGATAACTATACAAACAAAAGTTGCCTATATCATATTTGAAGTTCAGCTGGTAGCTACTAAAAGTAACTAAATTATAAAAGCGGGCAAGTTAATTTGTTTTCCAGACTGCACAGGTTAGTCCCTAACTTAAGCTTAACTTTTCAGGTTTTCCAAATGTTTATGTGAGGTAGCTTTGGCTGTTCTTCTCTATAATTTTTATTTCTAGCCAGAGAGATACCTAATGCTTTTTTAGTTAGGAGTTTTGACCTGAATTTATCAAGCAGCTGCTTAATGTCACTGTTTCCTTTATCCTTCAGAAATAACTTATTTGTAAATTTAAATCACCTTCCCCCAGAAACAGCTTCGAAGTTGATATAAATGATGATCAGTTTCTAATTTCTCCAAAGTTGGTTACAAATGGACGTTAATATAGCTTTCACCCCTTATAAAAGAAAAAGGACTGCAATCCTCAATAGATAATCCTGGTACAAAATGCAAGCACATAAGCCTGTTTCATTAAAAAAACAAGTGAAGCCACCACTTCAGTCTTCATGGCAATAGGCTTTTTCCCAGGAGACAGCATGTCATCCAGGATGCTTAGGTGTTCAAAGATAGAAAAGAGGTGTTCCACTCTTCTGAGACGATACTTAATGATTAATAGGAAAATAATACATTGGTCTTGCTTTTTAAAATAAACAATGAGTTTATGTCAGAAAGAATACAAACCAGAATACCATCATGGAGCTATCACTACTTAGTAACTTCTGAATTATCTTGACAGTGCTTGCTACTTTTCAGTCTCAAATTTAGATCTCAAAATTCAGATGGCACTTAAAGCAGGATTCACCTCACCAAGCATTAGCTGCCTAACCTCTCTAGGTTCCCTTCATAAACAACAGAAAGACACCTCCAGACAGCAGTTTATCTCACCTTNGGGGGGAGGTGTTTTTCATAATATGTCCACTCTTTCATTGCCCTTTCAGTCAATTGAAAATCTGTAGAAAAAGGAATTGAGAAATCAGTTACAACTTACAGCTACAAGACAGCTTGCAGAGGTACCGAACACCTACAATTCCCATTGACTCAAAATCTTATTGTGGATTCTTCTGTATTCTGGGTTATATTGTCTAATTGTAGGNCAATGAGTTTATGTCAGAAAGAATACAAACCAGAATACCATCATGGAGCTATCACTACTTAGTAACTTCTGAATTATCTTGACAGTGCTTGCTACTTTTCAGTCTCAAATTTAGATCTCAAAATTCAGATGGCACTTAAAGCAGGATTCACCTCACCAAGCATTAGCTGCCTAACCTCTCTAGGTTCCCTTCATAAACAACAGAAAGACACCTCCAGACAGCAGTTTATCTCACCTTAACACAGAAGGGATGAATCATCCTTTAGAAGAGGCCATCTCTCTTTATTGACTAATGAAGGACCATATCCAACTAACTAAGACTAGACACTAACCTTTAGATATTAAAGTGAGATCAGATGAATCCTATACACAGTGANTTCTGGGTTATATTGTCTAATTGTAGGATGGAATAGTAGATTCAATCAGCCTTTCAGGCAGCCTGCCACACCCCTGTGTGGTACAGAAAAGGCACTGCTTAACAAGTTTCTATTCTGTGAACACAAAATAAGTTTTTTAGTTACCTGTCATACAACCATATTTTTACCCTTAAACCCATCAGTCTAATTGCAATACGAGCTGCAGTTTGTCACAAAATACCTTCCTTCCATTCTATTTAGGTTCTGCTGAACCAATCTATTATGTTCAGTAGACAGGGGATCATGTCTAAAGTAATTTGTCTGAAAACATAATCTACATATGTGCCAGAAGAATGATGTATAGACCAATTTATAGTAAAACACGACATTACCCATCAAACAAATAATTTATGACCGACACATATCATAAGAAACCTTTATTCACAATGTGAAGAAAAATTCAAAATTTTAACATTTTAGTTATTATTTATGTACATGAAACACGTGGATAGCCCCCTGAGATTAAAGTCCAATTCTGGTCAAGACTATTCACAAACCAAGAGAGAGCCCTTGTTCCCAGTAGCCAGGTAACGTCCTAAATAATGGGTAAGACAGACAGAGAGTTAGGGAGAAAGCCATAGAATAATTCAGTGGTCCAGCTAAGAACAAAAGCCAATCTCCTCCCTCCCTTCTCAGTCCTCTGTTAATCTGATCATCAAATCTGACCATAATACAACCACCAAACAGTTCACAAAGGTGTTTTACAACTGTTTGAAGTAAATAACACTCTATGTACAAGAAATTCAAACAGCTATCTATCTATATATCTATATATATCTACATTTATATCTGCATCTACATCTACATCTATACCTATCTATGGGTATTATCATGTAGTTAAGTTTCACGGAGTTCCTGCCAAGTACTGAACTGATCATCAGAAAAGTTATCCAAGCTTGTCCAAGGTCACACAGATTCAGCATCATAATTTAAATTAAAGCTCAATGAGTGCTCCAGGAGTGCTTAAGTCATATATCAATTAGCATCATGTATAGGTTACAAAAATATGCCAGATCAAACCTCTAGCATAGACACATTTAAATAGGTATAAACTTTGTAATTGCTAGTAATTTACACTAAAGAATTCAAGGAAGTGTTAAAAACTCCACAGTTGTTTGTAACAGTTTACATCCTTTTTGTGTCAGTCTGGTACTCTTTCCTTAGCACAACATAGCTTTGGCAATATCAGAGACAACTTTTTTTTTTAAAGTGTAATCCAAATTCTTTTATCTACCCAAGCTCCTATTTATTTTATTTGCAATGTAAAACATTTAATTACAGCATACATGCTGTTCAAGAAAAGACTTAAAATGGAATTGACAACACAGTTTTAAAAGTCTCAAGAATATTTTGTATCTAGAACGGCTAACACTAAATATTTTCATTGTGCTTTTTGCCTCAAATCAAATGCTAAAAAGATACTGTGCTTGTTCCCAGGCACAAGCACGAAGAATAAGACCTGCTTTGCATACAAATGTGTTCCCTTAGGTGTTATTTGTATCACCCATTGAAAAAGCCTCTCGTAACTTACGCAGCCTTCTCCAGGTGAGGTGACAGAAACATCCGTTCTCTCTTCACTGTGCAGGATGACTCTTCTCCTTCCTCTTGGCAGAGGAAGGCCCTTGGCTCAGGGTACAAACCAGCTGGTGAGGAAACCCACCAGGGTTGCTAGAAGGAGATTTACACCCAGGCCTAGACATAGACATCACACAAAGTCATCGAGAAAAGGCTTTCTTTACTCCTCATTTTCCTTCTTTTTTATATATTGCCTATTACTTAAACCTATTAAAAATGTAGCTTAATACTTATTGAGACTTAAACTATTATATACTTCCAATTTTTCATACTTTAAAATCATGTTGAAGTATATAATATACCCTTATGAGGGCCAGATATTATAATTTTTAAGGGAAATGCTTTTCAGATGTTGAATTACTGCTACTAAGTAAAGTAACCCTATTGCCTGTAGGGGAGAATGGACTAGTAAAAAGCTGTCTTGCTCTCACAGGAAGGAGAGACTGTTTTAAACAGTTTCTTTATCGTTTTCCCTAAAGCATTGGTGAGGCCGAGCTCCACTTACTCATTAACGAAATGACGAAACCCCTGTTCACCGCCATCACTGACTGTTCTACTTCACACCAGGCTGGAAGTGGAAATCACTTTCCCTTGTACTATGACGTGAGGCAGTTTGATCCCGTTGCAGAAAGTAAAAAAGACTTTTTGTGCAACAGCTTCCAGGATGGCTGGATCTTCTGTTCCATAACTTGACGTGAATTGTTTCTTCTCACTAATTCCTGTATGCACCCAGCAAGGGACAACACTGACATCTACAAAAATGACTGTACTTTTTCACTTATTCTGCTAAAAAAATCTCTAACCACCAAAAGCTCCCGCAGCTTCTTCTGGAATGTCAGAGCACCAACTCAAAAATTTTCCAATTTATAAATTTTTCTGTGTCTGAGATATTTATTTTTCAATCAAAATATTTTATTTTTCCTTTTATAGATCAAGTGACACTAACCTCTGAAAGTTTTTTGCTTCGTCAAGACCGTGTTCATATATTTTTCAGGTTAGAATAAGTTTTACTAGATTCCATAGTAACATTAATGTTTTATTCTAAAGGAGGTTTATAATAGGAAAGCAGAAACCACATATCTAAAATGTACAGTATTAAAATATGCCTTTATGTAATCTTACATGCCATGTATAAAAAATATACCTTAAATGAGATATTTCCTTAATGGTTGTCATCCATACACATACATGTTTGTGCATGTAAAATCTGAAGTTGTCCTAATACATCCTACGTCAGTATATTGCTGCATGTTCTGTTGGATTTTGGTGACTTAGTTAATGAAATGAATGCCAATTTATTCATACTTTAGATAGGCAAATGGTTAGAATATGCTGAAATGAGTGTACATATGCCAACAACATTGATTTCTGCCAGTTGTCTGTTGTTTGTATGAGGTCTTGCTATAAATCTTACTATTATCTCCTTCCACTTAAGCACCAACTATTTTTATCAAACAGCAATCTATTTTTAGCACACAAAGTGCAAACTTTACCAACCTAACTTCTACATTATGTTTAGATTTCATACATCTTCAGCAGCTAGTGCTTAAACCCTACATTATGAATCATCTTTTTAAAACTCATGTCTCTTGAATTATATTAGCTGACATGTTTTGTGCATAGTTGGTATATTTAATTTTACCTCTTGCCTTCAAAGCTACACAGTTCGTTTAGCAAGCACACAGGAGAAAATTTGCATCCATTCTAATGTGTAAATCAAATATAGAAATTGATAACAGTTTTGACATATCTGCCAACCATGGCCAACACCTGTTGCTATCATACCTTTTAAATTAGTTTCCGTGTTTAAAATTCTTGGAAGAAAAACATTTTTGAAAGAGATATACAAAGGTTAACTCATTTGTAATAATTTGAAAATAAACTTTTTTTGCTTAGATAAAAGCATTGAGTTAAGGACATGGAAAGTAATTTTATCTTGTTGAAAATGGGTAATTATTGCTTAAATTAATATCTGATTAAAATCAGATCATAGAAAAAGCCTATTTTTCAAACGTTTATTAGAATTGAAATTTTCAGTGTATGTTAAACAAATGCTTAATCATTAAAAGCACAATTTATTAACTACACTGGTTAATTTTAAACGTGATTTTAGTACTTCTACATAGCATATTTAGCTTATTATTTCTCTTACTTGTATAGTTTATTAAGAGGTCATTCTTCAGAAAATAATAAAAAAAAAAAAAGTCTGCTTCCCAATTTTAAAAAATTCTAAATTGAAGTAATGGGAAAACACTGGCTTTTCTTCCACTGTCATTACATTAGGGAGACTTCTGGGACACCCTTTGCTGATCCCACTGAACTTTTCTCTATCATCATTCCCCTATATTCAGATCTATGAACTTTCTGACTTAACTTGTCCAAGGATGCCTGGTGCTAGATTTAGTACATGAAGGCAAGAAGGTAAAAGAAGACTGAACATGTCATGTTATACGCATTTAAAAAATAACAGTCCCTTCTCCAAGAGTCTATACCCTTGTTCTCTCATTTGAAAGATCCTTCTGGTAATATTAATTACTAAAAAAGTAGAAAAAATGCAATGGTCTGATTAAATCAACTAAATAAAAAACTATCAAATTTTTAAATGTTGGGTTTTTTCTTATCTCAGCAGAAGTGTGTTATTGCAATAATATCTAGTAATTGCAATTCCATCTAGCTGAAACAAGAATCTAACATGGTTATGTTCAGCTTATGTGAATGAGGCAAAGCATGCACAGACTGGATTAGGAGGAATATGATTCGAAAACTACAGTGCAGTCATGGTTGTATGTCCAGGACAGAAATGGGTATCTTAATTACATGTTATTTTCCCACCTCTCTGTCTTTCAAAATTATCCTGCATTTCTTTCTCTCTTTAAAAAAAAAAGTATTCTTATCTGCTTCTGACCATCATTCATCCCATGCTCCCTTGGGTTCCCCCGTCTTCATTTAGTCCTGAATTTTTGTTCCTATGTCTTCCCCTTTTATGTTTACCTTACAGAAGCCCTGCTTTATCTTGCCATTGTATAACTCTAGTCCGCTGTTATTTCTGCTTTCTTGCTTTTGTTATTTAACTGTTTCAAAGAGGCTTACAATTCTATTACTATTTCATAACAAGCAACTCCCATACATCCAAAAAAGTAGGATATGGAACAAAATCTGCAGTGGTGGCACTGGTAATTGACGTTTTGCTCCACTTTAAACTTGTAAAAACATATTATGCTAGTAAAATCAGCTCTAGAAGGGTTTCCATCAGATTTCTCAACCAAAAGTGACATTACCTATGTTTTCTTGACTGTATGTGTGAACGCTACATGTAACATACACACTCATCATATCCATTCTGATATGTCAGGCTCTGCCTCTGACGCAGCTCCAAACTAAAAAGGAAATTCATGCAGCCACCAGCGGCTGTAAGCCCACCATATACACGAGTGCTTGCCAGACCAGTGGGGAAGGGAATCTGAAGCCCTATTTTCCCCCTCCATGAATTCACAAATGTGGTGTAGAAGGTTTAGGAAGAAAATAAAAAGTGGTGCAGTGAATTTTTCTATAGCACCTGTGAGCGAGACTTAGAGTTGTCTGTCATTTCTACAGAATTTATTGTGTACACAAGCTTCCACCACTGAGAAGCAGAGCTTCTCACATCCACCAAAATCAAGTCGTATTTCAAGTTTCTTTAGCCAAGTCCACTAGTTGACTTGAAAACAAGAACTGAGAGCTTAAACTTTATGTTGTATTGGGAATCAATAGAATCATCAGTGTACACAGTTTGTTATCTGCAGCCCATTTGCTGAATGTCTGAGCTGCTATACGCTGTATTAATTGCATCCTTTTTTAGGATCAATGTTTAGAACCACAAAAAAATGTTTATAAAAATTCATCCAATGGCAATGAAGTCAGGTAAGGATGGAGGCCCAATGATTACTGGAAAGCGTGCTACCTCAGCTGGCTTTACAATATCCTGCATTCAGTTATATCAAAAGCAGTAAGATATAAATCTACATTACAAATGCTTGTTTTTTGCCAGAGAGGGTACGTCATTCATCAGTATCTCCAGTGCTGTTTCTGTTTACCAGATGGTTTAAAATCTGAATATCCCCAGGCACTGTCTAGGATAGAGGTACTTGGAAACAATTCCTTGCTAGCTCAGAAAGCGTTTTTAAAAATACAGATTTAACACTAACTGGCATTTTCTAAGAATTTTGTGTAGAGGAAAGTTTTTCTTAAGCTTAGGACGCTGTTCTATTATGAAAGGAATGATTGCTTCTTGTGAAGCACTGACAGTCCCAGAAAGAGACTTAGTTACTCTTGTCTCTTCTTTGCAATTCTTAAACAAAGCTCTGCTTCAGATGGCACATTATATGCTTTTCTGTCTAGTATTTGTAGCACTTAGTATCTATCTAGTACCTGTTTCTGGACCATGAACAGACTGAATTTCAGAATAGGATATCTTCCACCTAGTAACTGCAGTTATGCAACCCAAAAAGTAGAGGCATGGGTGGTCCCAGGTGAACTTTTTGGCAAAGTAAACTGTTGATGGTCCTACTACAGACTGCTGAACAATGAAGCTGTTTACCAGCATAGTGGATCAAGAAACAATTTCCCCAAAATTTCCATGAAAATACCATTTTTGTAAAAATTTAAGTTTGGCACACAGATAGCTTCCAGGTTTTAAAACACTGTCCTTATTTGTCAACACCCGGTGTGCAGGGGGCGGGAAGGTGTCACAGTTCTTCTTTGCAGACTGTGAGATTCTAATCCAGAAATTTAGTCTTCAAAGGACTGGAAAAGTTCTTCTTGTTGTCCAGGTCAGTTTTCTCTCCTCTCATTAAATGTAGCCATTAGATCCACAGCTCTCAATATAACTCTCCATATAACATAGAACTTTAACTTGCTTGCCCCTCCTCCTGGAATTTTATATTCCAGCTCTTAGAGAAGCCATGAATGTCACCACCAGTCCCTCTGAGCTCTTGGGAGTTCTACTTACACATTTGGTATGACTTTGGTATTCCCCTTCTAGACACAAATCCTGATTTTGCCTTTATTTCAACACCATCATCTTTACCTGGCAAAATATTTACTTAGCTTTGGACTACCATGGCTGCATAAGAGCCTTATTTCCATTCTGGTTTTTGCTGTGTGTGTATCTAAAGGGCAATCTTTAGTGCTATTTATAACAGCTACACGCTACTAGCTCATAAGTGCTAATTAGCTAATAGCTAATAATGTCTAATAGCTTATAATATAAGACTGGCAGCCTATGATACATTTCTAGTGTTAGTCATACAATTCAGCATGCTATAATGACTTGGTTGGAGGAAGGGGGCTAGATATACAATTGCATGCATTATAGATATGCCAGCTATCTCTCTAAGAACAAACTTTGTTTTCAGATGTTTGTAATCAGGATTCCCCACCCTCCAGCCCAAAATTGCTATACAATTTTGATTTTATGAAACCTATACACAAGTGTGAACACAGAGAGAACTCCGTTAATGTTATGTAACACATGGACTCATTTATTGGTGAAATGCCAAATGACAGGTTGCACTGTTTGTACAAGGTTCAGGAAAGAGCGATTGAAACAAATGCAACAAATTATCCACTGGTTTCTGCAAAGGTCTGGGAAAGTTAATGCGAGTCACACAGCCTATTTAAATTCCCAACAGTATTTGCACAATAATGTGGACTATATCATTATATGAATTATGGGAATCCAAACCACTCATTTGTTAGCAAGGCATACAGCATCTAATTACGCACACGCTTAAATGAAAACACTAACGCTGAAGGGAACCTTGCAAAGGAGACGGTTCCTTATTCTATAAACACGATCTCCTCTTCCGACAGGTTTCAAACCCCGGTCTCACAAAACGTGACCCAGGCCGGGACGGGAAGGCCGGGGATGCCGCGGTCGCCCGGCTGAGGCGGGCAGCCGCCAGGCCGCAGGGCTGCACC
>WAAD01020166.1:4754-31752 GCA_013389945.1 Fregata magnificens | reverse complement strand
GCATGAGTGTAGTAACAAAAAGCAGTTGGCAGTTTAGAAACACCTAGGCTTGCATAGGGAAAGTTGAGGAAAAAGGAAAGCAAGTGTATCTACATCACAAAAAAGACACATTAATTCTTCTCCTCACCAGCACTCTGCAGAGATTTGCTGCTAAATAATTTGTTTGCAGGGCCAAAGTTTTCAGGTGAACTGAAAAAAGCAATTAAAAAAATAAAGGGCAGGCCCTTCAGTTTCTTCAGACTCGTCTGTTGTCTTTAAACAATATTAATTTTAAAAAAAAAACAGAAGGCATTCCACCAAAATTCATGGTGAAACTTTTATTTTGGTGCTGATACACACAAAGGTCACTGTGTGTTCATTTTCTGCTGCTGGACAAAGACACCTGCAAAAATATTCTGCTGTTACCAGATGAGGTGAAAGCCCTGTGCTGGGAATTCACCCTGTGCTTGTGTCTTTAAGTGGAAAGACTTGGGGTAGCAAAGCAATCTGTGTCACAAAAAGGCCCCTGGTGTAAAGGCCTGTGCCAGGTAAGCCTGTGAAAGTGGCTGCGAAGTGAGAAGTTAGAGGCAGCAAAGAAAGGATTAAGGTAGGTGGCTCAAGACCTGGTGTTAAGAACTTTGTGTTTTTGTAGACTTGCAGCACAGCAGAAAGCATATTATTTGTTTGCTTGAAATTGTAGAGCAGACATCTTCAAAATTCTGTGTTCCAAATCAGAAAGCCCTGACCCTGTATTTAGAGAAATACAGAGAAATGTCCTTATAGAAATTGTGCTTATGAGCTCAGAAAATTAGGCTAACTAGTTGTGCAAATGTGATTTTTAGGTGCATAATTAAAAAAACTATTTGAATGTATTTCTGTGCGTGTGATCCAGCCATCTCATTCTGAGACTTTAATGAATAGTGTGTGAGCCACATAGGCAATCAGCTGCTACATTTACAGCTAATCTTTAAAACTACTGTCGAAGAAATTGGATGAGGTGTGGCCGTACAGACTGCCACAGGTAAGAGCAGTATCTGAAAAAGTTGTCCCAAATAGCTGCTGTGTTACAACTTTGGCGCTACTAGGATGATGTGGTTACTTCTCTTTGAAGTAGGAAAGTGCTGTATGTGCGGCAAGTTAATAATACCTTGTCCTCATCAAGCTCCTGAATGTTCCCCGTTAATCACATTACTAAGAAAATAGTGTCTGAGTGCTGGGAATGATTAGAAATTTACGTTTAGAAATGATGCATCTGTTTGAGTTAGCGTTTCTTGGAGGAATTATTTAAAATGCTTCTTTACGGAGTGTGTTCAACATAGAATATTGATTTGTTTTAGGTCAAAGTAGCCCCTTTCTCATCCAACTGTGTTCCCATAAAGCATGAATGGTAGATTGCCATTCTAGACTGACAGGAGAGTTAAAGATCGTAGACGAGAAAAATGATTTCTCTCCCAAGCTCAAGGTTTTAGATGAAGCTTGTGAAACTGCCGATGACAATTTTTTTTTTTTTTCTCTGAAGACAAATAGATTTGATAGCCAGGAAGAAGGCTGACAGTTTTTTCTATTTGCTGTCAGAAAAAATAAACAAGAATTACAGTAAAAGCATGTTTGTATTGTTTCTTCTCTTTAGTTTGACTTTTGATTCTGCAAGCATTTGTGAAGTCATGAAACGCAATCTGTTGGTTGCAGTGGAACAGGATGGAAGCCTTACCATTGATTTTGGTGGGGCCAAGGCATTACAGCCCTTAGGAGGATAAATATTTTCAAACCGTGACTGCTTTACTGTAGTGAAGGCTCAGGGTGACTGTTAACACTCCCTTGTTTCTTCAGAGGTTAGAGTGAAGGATAAATAGTAGATTTTTTGCCCTAAGTGCCTAGTAGTTGGAAATACTATGGTAGGGCTCTGTTATTAAATTCTTTTGGTGTGATAGTAACATCTGTATGAGTCTGTGTACATTATGGTATCCTGTTTGTCGATTAGCATATTTCTTTGTGTTACATTTTTTACAATCATAACCTTCTGTGAGTGACTTCTTTTTATAAACTAAAGAAAATAAGATCAGCTTGGCTATTTCTGTGGTTCCTATTGCTGCAGTCTCAAAGAACTTTGTGGCCCATAGTTCTACATCCTGGTGAGATAAAACAATAATTCTTGCTGTTCCCCTTTTACAAATGGAAACTGGGGCACAGAGAAATTAAATAATTTCCTCTCAGGTTGTAAATTAAATCACTGGTATAGCTGGGAATTGAATGAGGATTTCCAAGTGTCAGTACTTTGAATATGAAACTCTTTCAAACATGCAAAACATGCAGAAGCATTAGACTACAGACTCGGTATTTGCTGGTTTTGTGACATCTCACCATAAGTAAAGTAGGCTGCTTAAATGGTTAATGTTGCTGTACAGAACGTACGGGCTGACCTGTAGCAATTGCAAGTACCACAGGCTTCCTATCTGGCATTTTCGTGCTAAAGGCTTGGTTTGTCATTTATGCGAGGAACACCCTGCTACAAGAAGGTGCTATTTTATTAGTAATTAAGACCATTTTTTTTGAATACGATTGCCTCTTACGGAAAAGCTCACTAAACTTAGGACTCCAAACCTGGGAAGGGACTAACTAGTACTATTAATAACGCTGCTACTAACGGCAGAGTGGGCTACTGCTTAGAGGAGTTACCTCCACAAAAGCAGAGGCTGAGCCTGCTGCCTGCGGTGTTCCTGCAGGCATAGCTCACAGCAGCAGTTTGTTAGCTTTGGTTGGCGTGGGAACTTACTAGCAATAACGAGTAAATTCTACAGTGTGTTTTCTGCGTGATACGCAGCTATGGAGGATCTAACAGCTTTTGCTGCTTAAAAGTAGTCGTGCTGAAGCAGAAGATTGGCCTACCAAAGACACCAGACATTATTCGAGCTTAGTCGCTATTCTTACTAGGCACCAATCATTAGTGTCACTGAATTACAATGTATTCTAAATAAAGCTCATTTTCTGATTGTATCTTGTAACTAATTGTCCTGTTCTCTCTTTTCCATGTTTTGAGGACAACATGGTTTATTCTTTATCTTAGGGACTTAGGACTGCTTGGATGGGATGTACAGTTGATAGGGTTGACGTAAATATATATTTTTTTAAAAAGTAAATAATACAGCAGTTGATTTTTATCAGGGTGTTTTAATTTGACCAAAGGCAAAGATTGAGGCCATTACATCTGCTTGGTGGTTGTTTGCTTTGTTGCTCCCAGTACAGATAATGATCTGAAAGCAGCCTTGCATTTCAAAGGAACGCTTTTATTGCAAGGTCAAAATTTCAGAATTATAAGCAGTTGTTTTTGTTTTTCTTACAGAGAAGAGCAAGAAGAATCCTCAGCAATTCGAGTTGGTTTTGTCACTTATAACAAGGTCCTCCACTTCTTTAATGTAAAAAGCAGCTTAGCTCAGCCTCAGATGATGGTGGTCTCAGATGTCGGAGAAGTTTTTGTTCCCTTGCTGGATGGTTTCCTTGTCAACTTTCAGGAATCACGATCTGTTGTTATCAAGTAAAGTATAATTATTCCATATGTGAATAAGATCTGAGTGCTTCTGATACATATTGTGCCTTTTAGTCAATTGTGTTATTGGGTTTTGGGGGTACATGTATTTACTGAAATACTTTAGAAGCCAGCAGATGCTTCAAGCCATATATTTCCACCTCTGAGGCAAAGAAAAAGTCATATCAACAACCCCTCAGTTCTGAATTTGAAAGCGTATTTAGGCCAGGTGTAAATCATGCATCTTCAGCTGTGCTGCTTCAAAAATGGGAGGAGGGTTGCAGCTGTGTGCCATGTCGCATGTTTTTCCTCTTGTGATGTATAAGATGCGCACCTGGATATGATCTAAGGACTTTTAAGTCCTTACAGCACACTAAAACTCCGTAATTTTTAGCTATTTTTTATTTATTGTGTGTTCCTTTATGTTACCAGCTTTGAAATAATGCATCTCATAGAATTTAAAAATTCATATTTTGTTTTATTCTGGCTGGAATCCTAAAAAATTGAGCAATCAAAATTGATATCTTTTTAATATAAATTTGCATGGAAAACATCTTGCTGTGTGAAGACTTGGTGTGTTACAAGGTATGTTTGGGGATTATCCCAAATACGCTAACCAGCTGAGACAATGATTCTTTCGTCTTTCATAGCTTGTTGGACCAGATTCCAGAGATGTTTGCAGACACTAACGAGAGTGAGACCATCTTCGCTCCTGTTATCCAGGCTGGCATGGAGGCGCTAAAGGTTAGAATGTTCCTCTCTGTAAGAGAGGCAGCTCTTTAATGAGAATAAGACCTGATAAGCTGCAGAAATTCTGTTTGCTAAAACCCAGTCCCACGTCCTCCTACAAATCATGATGGGAAATGAGAAAAAAAAAAAGTCGCTGATTGTTTCCAGCATTTCTAACAGTACGTTTGAACTGCTTTAGTCAAAATGAGAACAGTGACAAGTATAACATCTGTTTTCAGATTTTGCTTATGGAGGGAAAACGGTCCCTAGAGTCTATTCTACGTAGAATGGATATTTAGGAGAAGATGAGGAGCAGGAGTCGGTTTCTCGTTCAGCATTTGAGAGAAAAAAAAAGTGTTTGATTACTGCAACAGAACTAATAGAGGCTCTGGATGTTTGCACAGATATCTAGTCCTTGCATGTGTGAAGGGCTGGAAAAGAGTCAGAATAAGATACGATTTTGCCCTGCCTATTCTGCTTCTGCCGACTTCTTGTGCAAAACGAGATACTTATGACTATGACTGAACCGGGTAGGGGGTTGGAGGGTTTCCGCTTAACTGGCAAGTTCTCACAGCTTGAATACAGCTGAAAATGAATCCACAGGTCAAGATGCATCCCCAGCTGCTTTCTGTGTGTCCAGGATGTCCCCTAAAGCGCTGACATTTCCATGGAGTGCTGGCAATTAAAAGAATGCCACCATGGTCCACCACAAGATTTGTAGGGGCAGAAAACAGCCGGTGGTGTTTTAGAATAGTTGATCTGTCTGTGAGCTGTGTATAGGTAAAGCATGAACTTTGAATAGATAAATTTGTTGAACCGAAAATACACAACATTTCTCAAATCTGTTTCTTAAATATTTAACTGGTATCTGTTTTCTTGTTATTTATTCATACTGCCAGAAGATGTGTGTGCAAAACATACCTTTATCTTGTGAACATCTTAAGATCTGGAGGAGAAAGAGTAGCAAAGCTGATTTGTGTCTGTAGTCTGGGTATTGCAGTTTTAACCTGGATGTGCGGTTAAGTCTGGAGCAGGAAAAGGACAAATCCCTCTTTCCTCCTTCCTTCCCTCCACCTTCACCCAACTTCTTCAATACTTGAAGACCTCAGAATTGCTAGTCAGTTGTCATTTCACTTTGCTTCAACTTTTGTTCAGCCCATGATTGTTAATAGTACAAAGATGCCTGCGGTACTGCTACTGTTGTTGCTCTCTTCTTTGGAATTCAGGGTTTTCTGTCAGTAGTTTGTCATCTCTGTAAATATCATGTTCTCATTACAGTTCTAAATAAGAATAGAAAACTTGAATAAAACTGGCAGTTACTTCATTTCTTAGTGACAGGAGGAAATGTTTATCACAAGTTTTGATACTCCTGCATTTTAGTGTAGATTTGAATGTGGAATCTAGTACAGGACTGTAATCATTGCTCGTCGATAAAAATGTAGTGAACGCTAGCATGCCTGAACTGAAAGAAATAATTTTTCTGTTAAATTACATTTCCTTTAAATTTTATCCAATTTAGTATTTGTACTTTTGGTACTTGCTGCTTGTTGCATAATGCTTGTATCCAATTGGAAAGTCTCCAAGAGAGGTGCTCCTAGTTTTGCCCATCAAGATCTTAGATTCCTGTGTAGAAATTACTGTGACAATGCATCAGGCAACATACTGCGTGCTAGACCAAGTTATTTACTGACATAAAATTTCCGGTTTGTTTCGGTACTTATTTCCATCAAGTTTTGAGTCTCTAAATGAATTATTTAGCTCTGAGGAACTTGCAGAAAGTTTACACTGTTTTCTGAGATACCACAACGTATGAAACTAGGCTTGTTTATCTTAGCAGTAATGAATATGCCAATATGGTGTCTTTGAAACAGGCTGCAGAATGTGCTGGAAAATTGTTTATCTTCCATTCTTCATTGCCAACTGCAGAAGCACCAGGGAAGCTGAGAAACAGAGATGACAAAAAACTACTCAATACAGATAAAGAAAAGGTATTTTCTGCTCTGAGTTAACAAGGACTGCTATTACGCTGAATTTCTCTAATAGAGCCTCGATCTTTTTTCATTTATTTTCTTTTACAAAGATGTGTTGTTTAATTAGATAGTATTCCCATTCTCACTGTGCCCTGATGGTGTAGGTATATTGATACTGGCCCTACAGGAACAGCAAAGTCAAACTACGGTAGGGCGGCCATTCCCATCAATAAAGGAAACCCCCGAGCAGCAAATAATTCCACCCATCAAGAGCCTTTGCTACCTGCCTGTTTAGTGATTTAGTTCTGTAAGAATGGACTGAGTTGGTTCCCTGCGTACGAGTATATGGGCAGGGGCAACATGTTTTTAATCGAATCCATGCCTCACTTAAAACTTCCACTTCATCTTTTTTTCTTCAAGTGGGCATTTGGATTGTGATTGGCTACCAACGGTATTGGATGTTATGACACTTGTTTTTTTTAATTCTGTGCAGACACTCTTCCAGCCCCAGGTAAATTCTTACGAGGCCTTAGCCAGGCATTGTGTGGCTAATGGCTGCTGCGTGAATTTGTTCCTCTTCCCAAATCAGTATGCGGATGTAGCCTCCATGGGTCTTGTCACAATGTACACTGGAGGAACGTTGTACAAGTACAACAATTTCCAGGTAAGCGATGCAGGTTTCCTGCCTTTCAAATAGTCACACCTGGGGATTTGTTGTTTTTCTCTTCATTTCAACATGTGCTTCGATGTTTAACATAAAAGTAGAGTGACTCTAGAAAACTTACTTATAAACTCCAGGGGATAAAATTCAAACCTAGAAATAACAGATCAGGCTCAAATATATATCTTGAAGCAGTAATAAGCTGGTTGGTGTCTTAAAATTAAATCCACTTACTTAAATATGCTGGCATCTGAGGAAGGAATTCAATTACTCCTGTGTATACAGATAAAAATGCTTATGATAAAGACCGCCCCCCCCCCAAAACAGCCATAACAGCACTTGTTTGTTTAAAATTTCAGGAGAATCTCTCTGGGGAGCAGGGGACTTTCTCTGTGTCAGGAGCTGACCTGCAAAAGCATTTTTTGTGAAGTCAGCAAGGGTACTCTGTAATTCTTAAGGCTGTGCCATAAAATCCTAGCTAGGCTGCAAGGTTAAGGGCAAGAACGGATGTTACCAGATATAATTTGAATAGACATTCTGAATGTCCAAGCCTAGTGATGAATTGGTGGTCGCTTGCATATATATTTTTTCGTTAACAAAACAACAACCAACATCGTTTATCTCTTTCTAAAGGAAAAGAGCAGGGTTGAATGTGAAAAGAACAGGTTTGATGTCAGGGCGGGGTGCGTCACAGGGGGAGCGGGAGAGGGTTAGGTTTCTGCGATGTTGCTGCCACCCAGTGGCGAGCTGCAACTTTTGCTCTCGCTTTGCGTTTCTAGCTCGATGCTGACAGCCCACAGTTCCTGAGTGACCTCAGGAAGGACGTAGAAAAAAAGACTGGATTTGATGCCATAATGAGGGTTCGGACAAGTACAGGTAATGGTACCAGCTGGGAATGAAAATAAACACGAATGCATATGACAATATATAATTTTAAATAACATAGCGCTGTACAGATCACTTCTAAGATCAGGCTACCTGTTCTAACTTCATTATGTACCTCTTGAAAAGTAATTGGATAGACTGATAAAATACATGAATATGTCCTTCCTGTATATGCCTCCATAATAATTAATTTTCAAATAAGAATAAGGCTTCTGATCATTACGCAGGCATCCTGGATTGCAAGTTAAGTTGTATAAAAAAGTGTTGCTGCTGGACACTTACATGTTCCTTCATTTTCATACTTAAAATGACATCACTGTGTCTACTTTTCAAGCATTTGTTCTTGCCTCAAACGCAAGTATTTGAGAAACATACGCACACAAAGTGACCAAGTCAGCAGCGCAAAAGGTTCTGGGTGGTCTCAGAGTCTCAGAGCGCAGCTTCATGGCCCATCAGCTTTTCCCTCTCGCCAACTGTCAAAAAATGCCATTGGCAGGGACAGTTGGCGGGGCCCCCTGAGGAATCCCCGAGGGAAAATGGTTGCTGTTTCAGCAAGCAAAATTGACTGACCATAAAAAGAAAGTCACAACGTGATGTCAATTTTATTTGCCATTTTTAAATAAAAGGATACGTTTGTTTTGTTTTAATCTGGCTGTAGGCTTCAGGGCTACGGACTTCTTTGGTGCTATTTACATGAACAACACCACAGATGTAGAGATGGCAGCAGTTGACTGTGACAAGGCAGTGACGGTGGAGTTCAAGCATGATGACAAACTGAACGAAGACAGCGGAGCCTTAATTCAGGTACCAAAAAAAACCAACTTAATTACATGTAATGTCATGAAATTGTGAGCAAGAACTTCTGCAGCTGTAACAGAAAAAAAAAGTTACCGTGTAGGACTGATGGGAGCAAGGCACAGCTTGCACAGGCTCTGGTGACGTAATACCACTAATGAAAAGGGTTGTCATTAACTAGCCAAAGGTTGCATCTTACCTCAAAAGCACAAACAATGCCCCTCATGACAATTAGTGTGTTCTTCACCTACCGCTATACTGCATGTTCTATTCAGGGATACCAAAATGCTTTCTAAACACTTGCCGAGACCTCATCAGCTATTATTTTTTCCATTTTACTAAAAAAGTTTATTTGGAGTACAAGATTCATTACTGCTTATATGGAAACTGTTATTGCTCTGGCATTCCTTGTGACATCTCTGTTCAAGAGCAGTTCTCTATCACTGAACATCACTTCCAACCCTATGGACTGCTCAAGACCCACCAGCAACAGTACCTGTGCAATGCAGGTTCTCGCTTGCAAACTGTCAGCTGGCTGCACCGCTCCCTCAGGCTGTTGGCACCTGCTGGCATGGTGATGTACTCGGCGAATTATGACGAGACATGCAGCACCCTCTCGCCCATGCAGAGTGCTTCCAGTCTGTGGGGGGAGAGGGGAAGGCCTGCCGTGTTGCTCTGCTCAACTGGATAGCCCTGCAGGCTCAGATCAGACTGGCTGCAGGAGCACCACTAGCATGGGAATTTTGCCTAGGGCATCAGGAGCCTCATTCCTACCTTGAAAATGCCAGGCTGTTCCAGAGCTAATCTTTGCTTTCCACCTCAGTCCACAGCATGGGACCTCAGTAACGGTTCCTGGAAATGCCACTTAGGCAATAATTGCTATTTCTCTGTGTAAATTGCCAACAAACAGACTTGTGGTACATCTTTTGTTAGGAATGGGAGTATCCCACCCGTTATCAGATAATGGGAGGTGGTTGTTCATTATTCCAGCTGTTTAGTCATGACCTTTTTCTTGTTTAATGACAGAAAATATTACAGCTGGCAAGGTTTTAAACTTAAGCCACAGAATTTTCTGTTCTGCTTGGCTTTTAGCTTGCCCCTATAAATACATTTCATAGGTCAGCAGTTATCCCTGTATGTGAAACATCCGGTTTGGTACGCCTGAAGTTGCTTCCTAAAGCCGTGGTGCAGCAGTGACAGGGATGTATAGGCCATGCAGATGTTGCAATTACATTTCTTTCATATGAGAGATACTTGTGGAAATACGTAATGCAAGGCAGACTACAGTAATGGAGTCCATGTTTGCCCTGCAGGCTTTGGATCATACATGATATTGAAGTATCAACATTATATTGAAGTAGAAGTGGAGTCACAAGGAAATTCTTAAATTACACCCTCAATTTTTAATATCTAAGCCCACGGTAGATGCAGGACACAGGGGTGAGCAGGACCTCTTCTTTCACTTCTTCATAAGCAACTTACTTACTCATGTAAAAAGAACCACTCAACTTTTCAAGATTAGGAAGTTTTTTCCTCTGTTGTTTTTGCCAAGAGATGATGTGGGCAGAGTACTTCCCAGCAAGCTTCTCATCTCTTGTGTGGCGTCTTTTCAGATACATTTATTTGAACTGTTCAAATATTACGCAACTACAAAGTATGACTCACAAATTTACAGTCAGTGGCTTCTTGTTTTCAGCTGATACCATCAGTGTGTAGCAAATGAGAGTAATAAGCCCTTCCATCAGTCCTATTATTTTTGTTTATAATTTTAAGAATAGTAACTTTTATAATAGCTAATATACTTCCATAAAAAAATACAGGTATGGTGGTCCTATAGCTGACAGAAGCACAGCAAGGCTAGGCTGTCTTCAGAAGTAATTATATGCCTTTTACGCACAAAGTAGGTGGCTCTTGCATGACAGCAGCTTTTTGTTTCAAAATAAAAACAAATGGTAATTTGCTTCTCTGTTGCAGTGTGCTGTCCTTTACACATCAATAAGCGGGCAAAGAAGACTCCGCATACACAATATAGGTTTAAATTGTAGCTCCCAGTTAGCTGATGTCTACAAGACTTGTGAGACAGACGCACTTATCAACTTCTTTGCTAAGTCAGGTAAAGTTCTAACAGACCAATTTTGTTTCCTTTTTTATTTTTGGGGTGGAAGAAGGGGAAGGAAAAGGAGCTGAAGTGACTACCTAGTGGGAAATCATGTTTTCTAACTTGCTGCTCCAAGCCTGAGCAACTCTTGAAGTATTTTAAAATTGAAAAGACAAATAGATATATATTTTAGACATACTGCCATAAAAGTAACGCTTGTGAAGGTAGCTAGAAACATGTAATGCGCAAAATGTATAGGCACAGTAGTGGAAACGGACATCCTGTCATCGTGTTGGAGGTTTGGTGGGGGGTTTTTTGGCAAAGATTAATAAACATCCTCCAAGACACTCTCTGTAAAAGAGACTAGAACAGCCATAGACCTCAGGTTAGTAAAATTAGAAGCTAGCAGAATATAGATACTTTAAGAGTATGTGTCCATCTTTAGCGCACTCTTTTATTCTTCTGTATTTGTAGCTTTTAAAGCCATTCTAAGCCAACCACTGAAGACGGTCAGAGAGATCCTGGTGAATCAGACAGCTCACATGCTGGCATGTTACAGGAAGAACTGTGCCAGCCCATCGGCAGTAAGCCAGGTAAAACCCACCCAACTCAGTCCTCCCCGAGCCAGGCTTTGCAGCAGGTGAGCAACCACCCCTGCAACATCAGCAGTGCCAGAAAGGAACATTTCAGGACAGACTTTTCCTTTTCTTTCAAATATAATTAATGACAGGTGGGATTCAGTGGTAGTAATTACAGCACACGGAGGTGGTTGTTCCGGAACAAACGGCAATGCCATTGAGGAAACTGATGATCATACTCACACACAGGGGCTTAGACAGCCTTTTCCTTCCTGCTGGAATCTTGCGCTGGCTCACAAAGCTTTCATTTTTTTCTTCTTATGTTGTTAAAGATTTTAGTGTTCTAATTTTTGACAAATAAGATTGTTATGGTCAAAAAATGAAAATAACACTGTATCTTAGTAAACAGTCTGAATTTGCACGTAGGTCTCTCAAGTGTGCTGGAGTGATACATACCTGATGTCTAGATGGGGCCAGACTTCTGGTGGGGGGGATCCATGGTGATTAAGATAACAGTCTGTAACTCCTTCATTTACCAAAGGGTAGTAAGAAGCTCTAGGA
The DNA here is from genome assembly GCA_013389945.1 of Fregata magnificens. Lineage (NCBI taxonomy): Eukaryota > Metazoa > Chordata > Aves > Suliformes > Fregatidae > Fregata > Fregata magnificens. Next base: position 19,973 of record WAAD01020166.1, on the reverse strand, counting down.
ACTCCATTACTTCCACACTACTTGAAATTTCTCTCAACTTAAGACATCTCTATTATTTTCAGCCCATTCTTTTATATATTCAGACCATTTGGCGAGCTCTAGCGGAACCAACAGGGAGGCGTGTTCAAAGCCTTTCAGCAACTGTTTCTGACAAAAGTCTCTTTCTGTTTCAAACAAATACTCAAAGATGGCTGAACTAAATCCAAATCCTGTAAGCATTTGAATTTAACTTCTATTTTTCTTGCAACTATCGAAGTATTTCCCTATCATCTCCTTCGGATTTTGAGGCACTTTAAAAGATAGCAGGAATGGTTGGCTTGCTGACGCTTTTTTGAATGACAGTTGGCAATTTTGTACATTAATGCTGAAGTTAATAGGAAGGCCAAAGGACTCTGCCACTGGTGGAGGCGTTTAATTTAGATTAGTTCCTTTGATCTCCTTTAAACTGTACTTTCCAATTCCTCCTCCTTATTCTTGAATGTAACATACAGATTAGAATTATTAGCACATCCTAATTATATGACTTAAAATTCAATGCTCCAGTAAAAGCACCAGTTGTTTCCTTTTAAATTATTCACCCTTAGGTCCTGGCAGTTCAACTTAGAGAACGACTAAGGCTTTTACATACCATGCAATGCTTTCAATAATCAAAAGCCTAGACAATGAATTGTTTAATCTTCACGAGGGCCAAATATGTTAGAAACAATACCAAAGTGACACTTACTGCGGACCTTCATTTCCCTCCTAAATTGTTCAGAGAAAAAACACCCACTTTTCCTATGTGACTCCCCTTTAATTTAGTACCTAAAAATGAGCATGGGTTACAGTGAGATGACAGCATCCAAGATGACGACTACAGTGTACAGGGCAAATAATTTCTGTTGGATTCTTATTAAATGTATTAATCATTCAGAACTGCCACATCTGGTTTGGAATAGCACATATAAAAAAGTTTTCTAGTTTTTTTTCTCTTTAATCAAAGAAAAGAAGCGGTGGTTTATTTAAATTTTGGAAGTCCAGCTCTCATTCCCCAGTGCACAGGATATATTAAACAACAAGCCTGCTCTGCCTCTCAGCTCATCCTTCCGGATGCAATGAAGGTGCTGCCAGTGTACATGAACTGTCTGTTGAAGAGCTGCGTGCTAGTTGGCAGACCAGAGATTCCAACTGATGAGAGAGCTTACCATCGACAGCTGGTCATGTCTATGGGGGTAGCCAACACACAGTTGTTTTTCTATCCCCAGCTTCTGCCAATTGTGAGTATGTTGTTTGCACATCTTTTCATTTTGAGTAAAACTGTTTCCAGTATGCTGTGATTTCATAGTTGTGCAGATGCCGAAAAGATTCCGTCTGCTGGCCCAGTGTTACAACTACCCCGGTGGATTACATTTTTACTCTCATGTAGTTGCGAGTTGAACTAAATTGAGGAGGGAGGGTAGAACCTCTAGTTTAACGGAACACAGGGAAGTAACATTATCAGTCATTGACATCAGCATCCTCTAAGAATCTCAATGTACTTTTAAGAAGGTTTTTGCCCAGGCTAATGCAAGATACCAGCTTTACTGAAGATCAACACTGGTGTGCAAGTGTCTCCCCACTTACGGCAGGTCTTCCTTTGCACACAGTGCGTTAACTGAAAAAGAGGAGGTTAGATTTCCCGTTCCTCTAATCTGGAAAGAACTGTACTAAGCCTTTCAATAGCTACTTTTCAGTATGTAATTCATCCTGAAGTCACCAAGTCTACAGCTCTTGTGTATTTTTGCCCCACAGCACAGCCTGGATCTAAAGAGTGCCACTGTCCCAGCTGCCGTCCGCTGCTCTGAGGAACGTCTCTCAGAAGGAGGGGCCTTCCTTCTGGCCAACGGTCTGAGTATGTTCCTATGGCTGGGAGTCAGCACACCCCCAGAGCTCATCCAAGGGCTTTTCAACGTGCCGTCCTTTGCACACATCAGCACGGAGGCTGTGAGTAGCTGGATACTAGTCCCTTTTTCAGAATTTATGATTTAGTTAAGACCAGACTGCTAATCAGTCAAAGAAACAAGTGAGGCAGATTTGCATCATTCAACTAAAAGCAGAAACAGGTGACCAGCAGAAGGTGTTAAGACACCAGAAGTGTCTTAACATACATAAAACTTCAATAAGCTTTTACACTCTGAACTCTTAGGGGTGAGAAGCTTTCACAACATTTTTTAAAACTTCTTAAACTTTTGCTGTTGCAGATATTAAAGTCCTATTGAATATGTATCGCTAAAACTGGAACAAGATACTTTGCAATAGTTAAAAGTTTCTCCCGATAGTGAATTTTCATATAGTGATTACTTTAAACCAAAAAATGGCTTAGACAGCTGGATCTTTAAGTTGAGACAGACAAGACATATTTTTTGTGCAGGAGATGGCATTTCCCAGTTCAGAATGAAATCCACAGTACCTTGCATCATAAATATCAGCAGCTAGTCTTGTGTGAATTCGTAAGAGATGTGACTGAAACATAACAACCTGCCATGCTTTCATTCTAACAGACATCACTGCCTGAGTTGGACAATCCATTTTCTAAGAAACTGAAGTCAATACTGGAGCATATCCAGAGCCAAAAGCCCTACACTATGAAGGTAAGACTTCTCTCTGCCTCAACTCATCCCTCATACCTGTTCAAAAGCACACTACTGGCTTTGACAAAACTTATCAGTAGCTGTAACAGGTTTTACATACCACGAATTTTCCTGTACATCAGTGAGCTCCAGCATGCAGTGTAGGCACAAGCATCTCAAATGTGCTTACTTCTCAATCAAAAGAGATTTTCAGAGGTAGTCAAGTCTAAAGGTTACCATTTTACTCTGCAAACCTTAACTCACACTAGTCTCTGTCTCTCTCTCCCCCTCTCCTGTGTTCGTAAATATAGCTGCTGAAAGGTGGAGATTTATTAGTTTTGGGGGGTTTTTCCCCTCCTCAACAGCATACAGTAATAGATACAGGAAAACTGTACTGCCATTTAGTATGACTGTGTCCTAAAAAATACGTCTCTCTCTTCAGCTGATTATAGTGAAACAACGGGAGCAGCCAGAGATGCTTTTCCGACAGTTCCTAGTAGAAGACAAGAGTATTTATGGAGGAGCTTCCTATGTGGATTTCTTATGCTGTGTTCACAAAGAGATCTGCCAGCTGCTCAGTTAAGGAAACTCAAGTACAATTTGTCAGTTTCTTTTTGATTTGGCAAGAGGGACAGTCCGTGGTGCCTCAAGGCTGGCCCACAGCTCCACCGTACCCGGGCATTCTGCTGTGCTTTAGCAAATCTTTTCTGTGCTCTTTTTGTACAATTTCATCTCACACAACTTCTCACTGAGTATTTAGCTTACTTATTAAGCTGTAGAATAGGAAGTTCTGCACTCAGGTATTCGTCTTCTGGGAGTCTTGACTCTTTCTCTAAGTTGAACTGCCAGATTTCAAACTGTCAATGCTTAAGAGCATATGGTATGCATTTATTAAAATACAATTTAGAAAACTCTTTAATTATTCCTTTTGCTAGTCATAAGTTGTACAAGAGCCAGGAAAGATGCTAAAAATCTAGACAGAAGAGGAAAAAAATGCTTTTTCTAAGTGAGGGCATACAGTTGAATCAGATTTGCAGAAATCATGTAGTTCAATTTGAGTACTTCCAAGTCCATGTAAAGCTAATCTCTCAAAAATAATCCCCTTTTTCCTGGAAGGGACCAGCATTACTTTCTATGGAGACAGAGCTCTGGGTAACCTTCCACACCCGGGGTTATCCAGGACACAAAAATGAATGCCTCAGTTTATAACTGGACTTGAGTAAGTTTAACAACAGCGGACCACAGGAAGAACAGTACTCAAAGAATCTTTTCACTAAGTTTGGCAGATAATGCCACACTTTTTATGTGTAAAGTCATGGTCACATAAAACCATATCTATTATGGTACAATTCTCTAGAGTCTTAAGGGCAGCAATTAACTTAGCATACTATTTAATTACATTTTCAACATTGAACGTGTTAGGTTTTATTTAGTACATTTGCTAAACTGGAATATTTCCAATACAACTTAGATAAACATCTGTCCCTCAAAATTTCACGGGCAGGTCAACTGTTAACACATTAACCAAAGGTGAGTTGTGGTGCTATAAAAAGAAAGCCTCTTGTTTAATACCAGTTCTATTACAGTGACCTCCTCTCAACATGACTGATGTATTCAACAGTGACCGCTTTGAAGATTAAGCCTCTGCTAATATCAAATATTTAAGGTAGAATTTAGAAAGCCAGAGTCTTTGGAAGAGCTGTTTACCTCAGATACTTCTTCAGTCTGACCAATGCCTCTGCATGTGAGGTTTGAAGTTTTCCAAACTTGAAAAGCTCTTGTTACAAAAATCAGTGTTTCAAAGAAAGCAAAAAACCCCTTAAANGCCTTTAAAACACGTTAGTGTCTCTACTTAATCATTTTAATATCCAAGATAAGCAGTCAAGATGCATATTTTTTGGTTTGACAACTTATCAAAGCAGTTGTATCCTTGTGCATCGACTGAGAGCTCTTAAAATAAGTGGCTATATCACAAAAGGGTCCTTGGCCTGAATTCAGCTGCCAAGACAAGCACTTTTTAGCTGGACAGTACCCTGTAAAAAGTATTTGTTGCCATTCCAAATCAGTGTACTTTGTAAAATGACACCAGCAACTCTTTGTGTAAAGGCATAAGCAATTATTAAATATTATCATAATGTGTGTGTTTTTATTCTTTCATCTGCTAAGTTCTCCAAGTTTTTTATGCTGTCAGCCTCTGCCAAAAGCTATCCAACACCTCTTAAACAGGAGCACCTAAAACTAGTACCCCAGGTCACTAGAGAGGGTGGTTTAGGGCAACTAGCAATGGAAACTGGCTTCAGGGTTCATGCAACTCCTCCCCCTGCCTTTCCCTGTAAGCACAGCAAGACAACATAAAAAGTTTGTTACGCTGACTTCAGGAGCCAGGGAACATGGCAAAGTTAAATTAGCAACAGTAGTTCCTACACAGCATAAACAATGCCATGCATTCCCCAATTAGTAAAGACCAGTGGAGTCACCTTCTCCTACTCTGACTTTAAAGACAGGCAAGCTTACCTGCCGCTACAGAATTTTCAGCATGTTTCCGCTGTTAGCATCACCCTCAGTTATGGGAAGGAGACCTGCTCAAACTAGGTCTCAAATGTGCCAAAACAGCCTGGCAAGTAAACTGTTCTAGAAAAATCACTTATCAAGTGAGTCAGGAAACAGGAAGATGCAGCAATTCTCACCTACTAAGGCAGTGTAATTAGGGAAATGTTTGTCCTCAGCTGCTGAATGAAGTTCATGTCAACTGCAGTGAATGAAAGTTTCCCCTCAGAGGTAGGAAGCCAGTGAGCTGCTCCCACAGACAGCTCCTGCCTCAGCCACACTTGCTCAGGACCCATTTCCTTACCTTATTGCATGGAGTTTGCTGAAGGCCAGAAGACTACATCTGCACCACCACCATGTGCATCTTCTACTTGGTAAGTTCAGGCCATGCAAGCAACAGTAACCAACTGCTTTAGGGCAACCTCTTTCTTTTACACCTAGAATTCTGGAGCAAAGTGTACATGTCACTTACCTGTGCACTGGCAAAGCCTCCGGAGAGCAGGATTTCAGGCACAAAGGTGCTATTCAGAACAAAGTTGTAGTAAGACAAAGCGATTTGTACTTGCATAGCTAATTCATCAGAGCTCTAGCCTTTCGCATACAGTTAATTTGACCGACATTAAGACATTATAATGGCTGAACTAGCACCAAGATGATACAGACACACATTGATACAGCAGCTCTTGCAGCAATCATACAAGTTACCACACATAGTACAAGTGCAATTCTTATCTTCAGCATAAACAGCAGGACTGTAATATTCAACTCAGATTTACAGTAGTTAGGCTTTTCTTTTCTTTTTCCTTTTAATTGCTGCAATAATTATACTCAAAATTACTTCATGTTTTGCCACAGAACTTAACTTACCTACTGCTTGCTTTTTCACCCATGAGAATGACCCTATTATGAAAAGGCTTAGTAAGCTTTCCTCCATGTTACTAAGTTGACCTTCATCCCATTACACTGGGCAATTTCTACTAAAGTTGCCACCCATTTTGGAAGGAGAAACCTTTTTTTTTTTCCCCCTATTTATTATATACAGAAACAGCGGGCCTCATTCTCATGCACTTTCAATGTATCCTTAAAAAGCCACATTCAAGAAACAAAAAACTTCTATAGATGTTTTCAATGTAATGGGCTTGAAGTGTTCATTTATTCTTTTCTAGAGTGCATTCTGGATATTTCTGTCTCCTGCCAAGGATTGTAAAACATCTGAGTATTCTAAAATTAATCCCTTGACTTAATGCCATTTAACTTCCATTGTCCGATCAAAATAATTCTTTAGTTTGCAGCCTAAATAATTCCACTCCACTGAACAAAGCATTCAGTGTGTAGGAACATCCACAATGAGCCTGTGTTCATGATGCTGCACCGGGAAAAAGAACCTCAAAAACCCTGCGAGCATGGCCCAGTAACCTACACAGCACATCCAGCATTTCAACCAACTTCTTAGAACCAGCAGTGTCAGAAAGTGGAAAGAATTCTCAAGCTGATGGCTGGATTTACACACAATGATTTACAGTTGACTGATGTCTTAAAATCCCTTTGAAGCTAAATGCTAAGGCAGGCCAAGTATCTCGTCAGTGTAATTGTCAAATCCTTCACTTACTTACTTACTTACTTAATTCGTACAGGGTGTAAGAAAGATATTGAAAGTGCTATAAGCCTCTTCCAGAATGGAAAGACATGACAAGATCTAGACAGGCATCCCAAATCAGATTGGAGGCATTATGCGTTCAATAAAACTGGAAAGGAAGAAACATGTTAGGCTTTTTATCTTCAAGGATAGCACGCTCAAATTAAGTCTTTATTTACTGGTGGTAAATGAAATAGTATTCACCAGGCCACTGATTGTAAGTGTTATCCTCCTCCTTCTGTTAAAGCATTACAACCAAGAAATTAACTGACAACCAGTAATGAACTTACTTACTTACAAGCTTTTCATCTCTAGACACTACTTTAGATCTGGTCCAAATCAACAATGATCAATACAACGGCCAGATGTTTTTACTGTATAATGGGGGGGGGGGGAGGGCGCAGAGCAGAATAGCGTCTCACTACAGCATTTTCCAAGTATAACCTCCACAACCACAAGTACGTGACACCAAGCCTTTGGGTACACACACCCATACGCTACTGTCTTACCTTTACAGGCAATCTATCACTGTTGAAACACCACCTTCAGATTACAACCGGCAGGTATCTTTCTTCATAGAGGACATGTAGGAAGTTCTATTTCCTTGTCCGTTAACCTCAATTAAAAAAGTACGGTCAGTTGCTTGTTAACAACATGCACATTGTTACACTTCCCTGGTGAAGGTGGCCCATCCAGATAGAGCTAATCTAATCTAACACGCTCTGGAGCAGAATTCTTTACTTTAGCTCTTTTAGCTTTGAGGGAAAAAATGAGAAACCTAACTCTGCACACTCAAGAGGGATTTATTTGGTAGAATTTTTTTTTTTTTTTTTTTTACAAGACCAAGTTTGCTGAAGTCTTAAGCAGCACCTCGACTTCTGCAAACTGATACAGATGCACAGCTCAACCAGTTATTTTTGCGTCTCCTCTTCAGCGTAGCCTAATCTATGTTAAGAGTAGCCTAAGCACTGAGCTGTCAGCTATGGACATTTAGTTAAAAGCAGCAAATGGGAATTAACATTTTCTACTAATGGAGAAAAAAAGAAAAAGAACATTTGTCACTGGCACAAAAGCAACCTTCCTAAGGTTAAGTGTCTCCAATATTTACTTTTTGAGTAAGAACATGATTAGGGCAAAATCACAAAAAGGTTTTCTTACTGCAGCATGTAACTTCTGTCGGATGCTGTTCCCAGTAGCCTTTGGCAGATTTCACTGACAGTCAAATGAGCACTATCCTTAACACACCCCCTCCCCCAAATCCAGTCACTCTTCAGATGACACAGGAAGAAACAAAATGTAAATAATAGGTGAGTTTCATGTGCACTTCAGCAGTCCCTTACTAAGCACACTACCAAGGCCGCAAAGTTGACCAGGCCCTACAAAAATTTCTGTGCTAAGATTTCCTGCAGCAAAAGAACAGTTACTGCCTGCTCTTTTACAACAGCAGGGAGGAAGCCACAGTAAAACTTAGCAATTCCAAAGCCTCCAGAACAAACCCACAAAATATTAAGAAAAATATTTCAACGTTAGCTTTGGTAAACAAGTTTAATAATCCACTACTTTACAGGACAGTTATTTAAAAGCTAGGCTTCAAGAGAGAAACATTACGAGACTTAAAAGCCAATTTTCCAAAACCCACGCCTTAAGACTTTGAGACTCCAACAGCCAGGTTTGTTCAGTCTACCAAGTATTGACCAAGAAGTTCAGAGTTGTGGTTTTGCCAAAAGTATGGTACGTACCAAAGTGAATCGCTTTCATTTCACACTGTACTCTGGAGCTGATCACCCACAGTCTATTACCAATGTGCGTAACGTCCACGGGCAAAGCAATACACTGTTCCAATGCTGTGCCCTCATTACGCAGGTGATTAGCTTCAGGAAGCACTCCCTCTCACAACATCACCTCGCATTTCCAACACTACCTCCAACGAGGTCTTTCGACTTCTTACATTGCAATCACTCTGCAATAAAACTGGTTTTCCCTACCAAAGAACAAGGCTATTATGAACGGACGCTGCGTGAAAATCCCAGCTCGAGAAGCGATCCAGACCTATGCAGAAGTTCTGGACAGCATATAAACACACAACTTCTTGCTTTCCATGAAGCACAACATACGACTGCACAGAATTACCACTCTCCCCACTACAGACATGAAAAGTGAGTGCATATACACCACAAATGAAAGCCAAACTTGTTCCCTATTCCCAGGAATAATTCGGGAAATTTAAACCAGATAAGAAAAAAAAAATATAATTCTATTTATTCAATTTGCTCCTTGGTTTCAGAGAAGTTAAAATAGGTGTCAATAGCGACACAGCACTTTTTCTTCCATGAACAGGAGAATAAGTCTGCTATGGCCATGCAATTCAGAACTGCATTTCATGCCCTCTCCATCATATTAATCCAAGTCAGTCCAAACCTGCACCTCCAAAGAAGGAAGAGGAATCCGTGTTTCAGAGAAAGTGACAGTTAAAAAAAGCCCACACCTTGCAAGGTTCATAAAGGAAGAGAAGTATCGTCGCTTCAATCCTACCCATGGTTTGAAGAGATGGTGCGCTCTGCTTTGACAAACAGAAGCTGTCAGGAGGCTGAGTTTAGTGCGGTCAGGTGCAGGACCCCGCCTGCCAGGTGAGGTGACGTGCCGGGCCGGTCACTGGAAGGCAGGCTATCTGTAACTGCCTGCACCAAAAACCATTTTAAAAGTCATCTAGCTTGCGTCCCCAGAATAATTCACTTCAGCAAAAACAAGACTAAGAAAGAGATTCCGAGATGAGGCATAGGACCAGGGGAAGAAGCAATTACCTAACAGTCATCAGCGGGTGGGGAAGCCTCCTCTATGGGTACCTCCACGTCCCCCTCGGAAGCCACCCCTCTCACCCCGAAAGTTAGTTCTGTTCCTCTCTCTGCCCCTTTCTCCTCGGCCTGCTGAAGTCCCTCCTCTTCCTCCTCCCCTTGGAGCACCACCTCCCCGGTCAGACTTGGACTTGGGTGGTGGCGACTTGGGCCGAAGTCTCTCAATCTCTTCAGTACAGCCGGTCAGGTGGGAATTTGGAGCTGTGAAGTATGAAGAATATGTTTCTGCATTGAAATTGCTGTTTGTGAGGGTGGGTCCTACAGTCAGCCAACCTAGGGAACAAAACCAGAGTCAACAAAAGCAAGAACCAACTCCATGCTTCAAGGCCATTATTGCCTTTTTCCTAGTAAATGACCACTCAAATGATAGGGACAGACACTTACCTACATGGCACCTGTATTGAACGGAATGAAAAGGTCACCTCGAGGAAAGCCAGAGTTGTTGAAAAGTTAAGATTTTAGTTTGATATTTCTAAGGGCTTCTTTTCTTTTCTTTTCTTCCCTCCCCCCCCGCCTTTTAATTACATATGTCTATGGGAACACTCAAGCTGTGGTTTCGCAAGACCCTTTCCTCTTCCTTCCTCCTCGCTCTTACACCACCCACCACATTTTCCAGTCCCTCTGGGACCAGACTATAAACCAGGTCAGTAAATTCATCTAGTTTAAAAATAACATCATCCTCCTCTTGTTCTCCCCTTTTTAAAAGGCATTTAAACTTGAATTAGGTAATTTTGTCTCCAGAAACCAGTTGTGACAGTGCAGCCAAGAGCACAGCACGCTGGAAGCACACATCTGAAAACACAATCACAATTCTGTTGAATCCCACATTATAGGAAAACAGAACTTAAAGAGTTAAATTAACCTGTTTATCCACAAACGTTCAGTGGGCACTTCAGCTTCACCAAGTGAATCAGGGCAGGCAGACATTTAAAACAAGCACATTCCTGTTTCTTCATATTATGAGCTAAAGTAGCCTTCGGACCTAAAATGGGGCTCTTAAAATAGGGCTCAGACCACTGAAAAATGTCAGTGGAAATTTAATTTTCAGTTGTATCGTATATAAATGAAGAAAAATGTAGTTCAGTGATCTCAACAACATGCTGAAAAGGAAAACAAGAATAAAAAAATGCCAAGATTTAACACTGTTCTCTTTACCCTGGGAATTTATTTAACGTTTACCTTGCTTCCTGCACATTTTAAAAAAAAAAAAAGAGAGAGAGAGGAAAAAAAAGGAAGACTCTCTTTGTTTAGGTTTTCATACATCACAGACCACTGTGAGGATTCACAAACAGTAATTCTAAACTCAAGAGCGCTAATCGATAAAAACACTGTGCTCTGCCAACTTCCTGAACAAAGCATAAAGGGAAAAACATGTCCCTACTGCTGTGATAAGTATACGATTTAAAGTATGCAATGCAATGCCAGGGTAACCACCAAATTTAAAAGTACAAGAGTTGAATCAGACTAACATGACCCTCTGGGACATTAACGTATACAAATTCACCTACAACAGCATTGAAGTAATACCTGAATGATGTCTTTCTACAAAACAAGACAGCCCCCCTCCACACACTCACACAACCAGTAACCAACAGAATTAAGACGGACATCATCATTAAAATTCAAGCCAAAGGCCAGTCAAAGAATAGGAATGGCCAATAATGACTATTCTGTGGTCGTATGAGCTTGTTGCAGCTTGTATACTGATATACATCCTGTTCCAAATACAGTAAAAGATTAAGCAATTTTTTTTATATCGTAAGTATTAGCATTCACGTGCAGCAAACTAGGTCTTGGATGGACTTGTATCCGTTTCTCCTCTGTCATTCAAACTATTAATCTCTATTTAAGGCAATACAGTGTTACACAAAACTGCTAAACAAACCTAAAGCGAGTGCAGCTATGGCACTTGCCCCACGCACACACACTGCCACCCCTTATTTCTGAAAGGGGCATGCTGTTACCCTAAGTTGTTCAGAGACCAACGCTCACGGTATCCATCAGTACATGAAGTGTGACTACACTATCCATAGCATGAGGTATAAAGTCTGTCAATTCAAGCATTCATTGGCAGTTGAAAGAAACAAAGAGGACTGTTGAATTGTATTTCACCTTAGGCTTTAGGGCAGAAATGTCACTGACAACTGATACAAAAGTCTAAAAAGGTGTCAAAATAGATTTTATTCTTCTAGTCTGTATTCTGCTGCAGTGAAAGTCCTTCATCACTTACGCATGATAAACTGAAAGGCCTGATCATCGAAACAAATAAGATGCAGTTACCTTCTATCTGATCCATGTATTTCTACACTTCCTTTATTACTCCAGGTGCAGCACCCAGCGTAAGATACTGGGTCTTCAGATACTGGCAACAGGACCAGCACTGAGCTCATAGCTATTTAAAAATCAGTTTAGAGAAAGAAATCATGCTTCTGAGAAGTGTAAACACGTGAACAGGCAAAAATATTGGTTAACAAAAAACGTTCTTCTGAAAAAATTGATAGAATTGGTAGTTGTCACAGACTTTCCAAGCAACACTGCTTTGTGACTGACAGATGTTCACATAAACCAAAAATGTATCTCTGTGAGAATCATGCATTAGGATTAACCATTATTGTCTCAGCTTCCATCATAATCCATCAAGCAGCCTCAGATGATGGAAGAGGGTTATTAAAGTAAATTAAAATTTAACTATTTGACAAACGTAACAGATACCTGGTCGAATTGTACTGTCCCTTCCGAAAAGATGAAGACGTCGTCGTCCAAGGCAGAAATGCTCAATGATGTGAAAAATCTCTACAGGTTTTTCTATGTTGCCAATTTCAGGCTCTTCTGTGATTATTAGGTCAATGTCAACATTAGCATGGATGAAGTCACCATCTGTACTGCGGCGCACAGTTCCTTTGATGCCCATGAGGCAGTGCTCCTACGCACACAGAACACAGAAGAGTACCTGTCACATGCCGCACATACTGCTACAGCACAGACGTCCGTGGTTTGAGCACAATGGAGAGAAAAGGAAATCCCAGGCAGAATAGATCCTACTTTTATACAGAGAAAAGTCTGAAGCATGAACTAGAAGAACAGAACAAGCTGGAGCTACCAAAAGAGCCTTTTGAAAACAAAGCAGAGAGTAGTTTAAGCTACAAAGGGGTAAAACTCAAACAGAGGCTCAGATAAGATATTTGAACTTCTTCAATTACAGAAAAGTTAGAGCTTTAAGTTGGAAAGGCTGAGAAATCACCACAAGGGAAGAGACTACAAGGTGATGGCAAGAGTAAGGGAATAGTTATTAATTATGATTAATAACTGTATCAGCATTCTGATCCTAACTTTATTCCTACAAATAATTTTCAAAGTTCTTAGTCATAAAACAGCCAGTCAGTGAAAATAAGATGTACTTTTTCATATTGTACCTCTTACAAAGGTAGCCTTCACCCTCAGATTCCTTTCTAGAAGGTATGACTGCATCAAAAAAAGTAAAACCACTATCAAACTGTCAATGCACTCTCAGTCTACTCCATCAGCATTAAAAATGTTCTTTAACTGTAACATGCATTGCTTTCCTTTCCTCTAAAACATTATAGATCAATTTAAGTGACTAGTATGTAGAATCTATGAATGAGGAGTCACCATAATTGGTATAGGATGAAAAGAGGGTTCTACATATTCATTTGAGAGTTCTGTTTCTGGGAATATTAAGCTCAGATGAGCGATTTTCCCCAGTATCATAAGACACTGATGCACTAAGCGCCACCAGATGGCTCCAAAAAAACCTTGCAGACAAGAATATGTAATCATTTCCAGATTTTTGGCAAGGGTTTTAAGAGTTAGTGAATAAATATGAAAGGCAGAATAGGTGACCTATCAAATCTATGCAGTTGATCAACTGCACTCCAGCTACAGGGTTTTTGGACCTTATATTTAACTAAATAAAAAGGCACAATACTGCTAAGCAAATTAGCCACCAAGCAAAGCCTCGTAAATCTAGTCTTTAGAAGAACTATCCAAAACACTTTATTTTCGTAACACATGGAATGTCATTCATTAGTACCTTGGATTCTATAGCAGGTGGCACAGCCTAAAGCGTCCATCTATAGAGATGCCTAAACTAAACATAAGAGGATAGCATTTGCTGTTGTAATCATTGGTAAACACATCTTGCACAGACTATTTATTTAGTCAGAATAAGCTAGCTCACTTTGCAATGTTTCTTATAGTGACCTCAGCCCAACGCTTGTTCAATAAACAGAGAAATTCTCTAATACCAGAAACTATTATCCTCTATTAAACAAAGTCCCCCCCCAAATCCTCCTGTGTTAGTTTTAACCTCTCCCTCATGAGCAAGCTGCACATAGTTGCAATACTATATGCAATAAACATACAATATTTATACTTATGAATATTTATAACTAATAAAACACACTTTCAAACAAACTTCAGATTAATGTAAATGCAAGTCAAAGAAAGATTCCAGATATCTTAAAGGGAAGTTTATACTCCTAAAAAATGGCAAATCCGAGACAGAGTTGAGGACGTTTAATACTAATGAATGATTAATGAATGAGTCCTGAGGTTAATGACACTTTAAATTATTAAATTGTCAGCCAACTCTCTGTATTCAGTAAAACTGCCAGTCACACCCACATATACCCAAAGCAATTCTTCGTTAGTCCTATCTACATTTGTCTAAGTTTTTGAATAACACACATTTGAATCTCTTAAATCAGAATACTTTTTTTCTCTGCACCTTCTTCAATACACGTCTTCTACAACACATCCCTAAGAAACTGTTTAATTTAAACCAAGCTGACCAATTCTGTCACTTGCGCATTACAGTCATCTTCACAAAGTCAAGAGATGCTGACTGAGCTATGGTGCCTAACAGTCCTCTATCTGGTTCAAACTCTGGGCACACACCTGCACGTGTGTATTTAGAACTATGAGCCAGTCCTTCCAGAGTTATTTTTTTATTACAACATCCATTTACAAGCTACAGTTTTAAAGACTTCTTTTGACTTTAAATTTAGTCAAATTCTACTGCTAAGTTTACTTCCATTCAAAATGTGTTCCTCCGCCAGCAAGTTCTCTCCTCTAATCTGGAAAGGAGCTTGTGTTTTACACAAAAGGTATTGCTAATAGACTAACTGCCTATTTACCATTCACCCATAACCGAAACTACCCAGAAGTGAAAGCCGTCACAACGTACACTAACATTTTCTATTCCGTTTCCATCTTCCCTCTCAAGATTTCATTCTTGTTCCATCAATCTATGAACCCTCCTCAGCTACCTGCATATCAACAAGGCTCAAGTAAGTATCACATTTAGAGGACTAGAACAGAAATTTACCAAGCAGTGTTAAATGTAGACGAGACTTCTATACCTCACACTGAGTGAAGTCAAGAAGGGGACAGAAGATCATCATTCATCCTATGAATACGTTTATGTCCATATAATGTACTTTGCAGAACAGAACTCTGAAGTCCTCGTGTCTGCTTTCCTGAAAGCCTGTCACCGACTGCTGTGGAGCACCGGGTGTTTCATTAGCATGAAGAGACAGGATGGGAACAGAGCAGAAATTGAGCCAAACCTTTACCT
>WAAD01020164.1:0-22612 GCA_013389945.1 Fregata magnificens | reverse complement strand
TTCAAGCATGATCAAGTGTACAAGTAATGGCAGCTGAAGTATTTCAATTATACTTGCAATTATCAAGGAACGGCAACAATATTTTTGTGTCAAAGATTCTTTGCCACTTGTTTCCTTGCTTCTTACTGCCATCACAAATTTTCCTAGAAGTCAATGCAATTCTACCACAGACCACACTACAATGTCAAATCTTTTGTGCCGTGGTTTGACCCCAGCTGGCTACCCCAGTGGGAGGCAGGAGAGAATCAGAGGAGTAAAAGTGAGAAAACTTGTGGGTTGAGATAAAGACAGTTTCATAGGTAAAGCAAAAGCCATGCACGCAAGCAAAGCAAACCAAGGAATTCATTCACTACTTCCCAGTGGCAGGCGGGTGTTCAGCCATCTCCAGGAAAGCAGGGCTCCATCATGCATAACAGTGACTTGGGAGCATGAACGCCATCACTCCGAACATCCCCCCTTCCTTCTTTTTCCCCCAGCTTTATATGCTGAGCATGACGCCTTATGGTGTGGAATATACCTTTGGTCAGTTGGGGTCAGCTATCCTAGCTGTGTCCCCTCCCAACTTCCTGTGCACTCCCAGCCTACTTCTTAGTGGGGTGGTGTTGGAATCAGAAAAGGCCCTGACTCTGTGTAAGCACTGCTCAGCAGTAACTAAAACATCCCTGCATTATCAACACTGTTTTCAGCACAAATCCAAAACACAGCCCCATGCTAGCTACTATGAAGAAAATTAACTCTATCCCAGCCAAAACCAGCACATTCTGTTAATCAGCACGTGAAGACGCCAAGGGTATGTTTATGCTATCAAGACAAAATAAGATGATGTCAGTTAGACTTGACATTATCATGTCAAAACAAACGGAAATTATATATGTTACTTCTCCGCTAATAAAGAAGAACATTTAAGATTTTGACAGTTACAGTATGTTTTGGTGGGGGTTTATTTCTAAAATGGGATATTGAAAGAACTAATAAGTGAAGTAGTCTGGTCGGAAAACCTCAAGGACATAAATGTGTTGGAAGTTTGGAATATGTTAAGTCAGAAAAAGTAAAAGACTATTTGCAATTTGCATCCCATGAAAAGGGACAAATCACTTTTAGAAAACTGTTCCAGATGTAAGTAGATGTATAACTACTTTAAAAAGGTATCAGAGTAAACAGTAACCCTACCAAGAATGGAAAGAGTACTGATCAGGTAAGACAGCTGTGTCTAGTCAGGGATAAAGGAAGAATTACAAAAAAGCGTGATGAGTTGGACTTTGCGAGGAAGTCAATAACAATAATCAGAGTTCTTCAGTCATGTAAACACACTTAAAACAACAACAAAAAAGTGAGAACGTTATGGAGGAAATATGGTATTTAGATTAAAGGCTATCTAGGTGCAGAGCAAAATTAAATTAATACTTATCCTCAGCTTTCAAGACGATGATGTTGCTAAGCACATCAGGGAAAAGAAAAGAAAAGAAAATGTAGGTATGCAAATATGAATCACTGGAACTGATACAGACGAGCTCCTTGTGTTCACATTCTGGGACCATAATGTTGACAGAACTAGCACATGTGTTTGCGAGTTTGATAACAAGGATGTTTGATGTATCTTTTAAAATTGGTGGTGATTTGTGATTAGATAACAACAGTGTCCTCTGTTGCTTTATAATTTTGTGTCATCAAACCTTTTTTATAAGGACAATCCTACTTTTTGACAAGGTCATTTAGTCCAAATTCTGCTGAAAACAGTGCTAACTTTAGATTGCTCAGGGCCTTTCATTCAGTTAAGTTTTGAACATCTCAATAGAAATTCCACTGTCTCCTTGGAAAATGTGTTCCAGTGCTTAACCACTCTTATGGTGAATATTTTTTTCCATATATTGAGTTGCAATTTCCTTTTGTGCAATTTGTGATAACTTTTTCTTGCTCTGTTGTTGTGCATATCTGAGAAAAGTCCAACCTCATCCTGTCAATAAACTGAAGACTGAAATTAGATTCCTCTCTCTCCCCTTAGCTTTTTTCTCACTCATCTAGGCTAAAAAAATCCAAGCTCCAGAGCCTTGTCTCATATGCCGGGGACTATAGGCCCCAAGCATTTAGTAGTCCTCCTTTGATCTTGTTGCAATTTCTGAGACCCTAAACCAGTCACGTTATTCTCAATCCAGTTTCACACGTGCCTCGCAGAGGGGAATAATCACTTCCCTCGACCTGATTATATTTTTACTAGTGCACCCAATATGTGATTAGTTTTCATTGCTGCAAGGATGTACTTATGACTTACATTCAGTTCATTGTCCACCAGGACCGCTGCATCCCTTTCTGTAAAGTTGATCCTTAACTAGTTAGTCCCCAGCCTGTCCTACTGCATGGGGTTTTTGGCGATTACACAGGGGGCTTTGCATTTATGTTTGCTGAGTTTTGTGAGATTCCTGTCAGCCCGTTCCTCTAGTATATTGAGATACCTCTAAATGGCAGCCCTGGCCTCCAGCATATTAACAGTCCCCCCAAGTTTGAAAATCATTCATGAATTTGATGAAAGTGTATTCTATCCTGTTGCATAGATTACTGAACATATTTAATAATATGAGTATTAAGCCCAGAGGAATGTCCCTCATAACTAGATGCCTGCTAGACTTCAAAGTGTTGAACACTACCTTTTAAGTCTGGCAGTCCAGACAACTCTTCACCCTGTTTGCAATGCATCCATCCAATGCATATCTCCCCAGTTTAGCTACAAGGCTGATGTAGGAAACCAAGCCAAAAACCTTTCTAAAGTTTAGGTAAACAACATCCATTGTTATCCTCTTTTTACCACCAGGCATTTAATCTTAAATAACAGTCAGGGTAGTCAGGCACTATTTGGCCTTGGTAAATATCCATGCTGGCTGTTTCCAATCACCTCCTTGTCCATAAGATGTGTAGAAATAATTTCCATGAGGACTCTTTTCATAATCTCCCAAAGGACTGAGGTGGGGCTGACTGCACATTAGTTGCCTTGTACTCCTTCCTCCCTTTTTTGAAGATGGGTATAAACATCTGTCTTTCCCTGTCAATGGAACTTGAAGTCAATGAACTTCCCCCAATTTCCATAACCTTTCAAAGATGGCAGAGAATGTTTTCATGATGACACCAACCAGGTTCTTCGGCACCTTTAGGTACACCATGTCCAGTTTCATGGACATTTTTATTTGCGGTTCATTAGGTAGTCCATAACTCTTTCTTTCTCTGCTTTTCAGTAGTATCTTTTTCTCCCTAACAAGAAATAAACCTGTGGGAGGCCTAGGGACAAACTTTGTCAACAAAGACTGGGGGAAAGGGTGCATTTAGCACCACAGCCTTTTCCATGTCCCTTGTCATTCGCTCACCCTCTCCATTCAGCAAAGGGCTCACATTTTCCTTGGTCTTTCTTTTGCTGCTGCAGTGTCAATAGAAGTTATTTTTTTGTTATTCATATTCCTCACTAGCTTAAACTTCAGTCAGACTCTGGACTTCCTAATTCCATCTTTGCACGTCTGGGAAATGCTTCTGTATTCCTTGCAGATGGCCTGTCCCTGCTACCACCTTCCTTACACTTCTCTTTTGCCTTTGAACTCCATCAGGTCACTCAGCCAGCTCCACTGCCTGCTCCATTTCCTGCACATCAGTGTGTACCGTTCTTGTGCTTTGAGGATCTTCAACCCCTTTCAAGTTCCTTTAAAATGTGTAGCCAGAGCTGCTTCTGTTTATGGGATTATGTGCCCTAACCACACGTTTTGATTAGATCAGTAACCCAGAAAGCAGGAAACTCTTTCTGCACCTTGCCACAGGAAAGAAGTAAGTGTGTTTGAGAGAATACATTTTTAGCCTAATTCATCTGTACATCTCTTAAACATGAGAAGCAAAATATTGCAGTTATGGAGCCTAGAAAACTTCTCTGTTTTCCCACCCTTTAACTCCTAAATCTTAGTAATCTAATCAATATGTCTCATGGTCATTCACATTTTCATGCTACCCTTCTGTTCAAAAGAAATAATTTTCTGTACGTTAGCACAGATTAAGGAAATTATTGGTTTCCTGCTACTCTAAATTATCTGTAGATGAAAAACCTTTTGTGGAAAACGTAAGTTTGAATCTGCTTTGGCAGATTTGGCAGATACTTGATTTTGCTCAGTATAGGTATACTACCCATTAGATTCTATGAAATTCAAGGGAAAATAAGTACAGACCAGTTTTTATCCTTCCTGTTGGAGATAACCAAGTTACAGGATAAAGGGAAAAGCAAACCATTTTTTATGGCCTGATAGTTCAGGCACTTCTTTCAGATGTACAGCTGTGTACTTATTTTGTGTACTGAGTTGTTCCTTGTTTGTGTTGACTTTTGTTGTTGTTGTTGAACTGGCATAAAGCCATTCACAGTAAGAAAAGAATACATTTAAAAAAAAAAGAAAAGAAAAAAGCATAATGGTTACACTAAACTTAGTCCATTTTAAAATAGAAAGTAAATAAAACACAATTCTCTCACTTTTTTTCTATGTCTTTATGAATAGTTCACATCACTGTATTAGGAACTGATAGTCTCAGATGTACAAAAGCTCAGTAACAAACTTTTGCTACAGCACATCAGAACAGGAGAATGGGTGATTCTTTACATAAGTAAGAAGGTTTACAGTTTTATATCATTTTTTTCTGAATAGTCATCTTATGGTAGTGCTTATCAGCCGTAACATGTCTTCTTTACTTTGACCCGTTCTCCAGGACAGACACCTAGCTTTGTATTTGTATTTGTAACCCTCAGTGATGTTAAGGCCTCTAGGCCCTGGCAGAATACTAATGCTAGTATTGCCAGACCTCCAGATGCACTCTTACTAAAATTCTCTATGAGTGAAATTAGTGTAGCAGTGCAGCAGGAGACTGAGATAATGGCGTAACTACCATTTCACAGAGTAACTGCACACACAATGTGCTTGCTTCATGCCTTTCAAATATGCTAGTTTTCAATGTATCTAATATACCACAGCCAATATATAAAAAAAGAGCAACTTTTCTTCACCAAGCAGGCCAGTTGTACATTGTGTTCAGCTTTGTGATATGTCAAGTGTAGCCTCATGCCTCAATTTTAAGTTACAGCTGTTTTATAAACCCAACCTGCTTGTGAATAAGAATGTTGGAACCTTTTGGTCCTCTTAATTACTTCCGTAATATCAGAACAAATGAAGTGTAGTAGCACGGAGAAAACATGTATTTTCCCAGCATGGGATGAATATAACAGCATATGCAACTTTTTTACTCATTCTACTGCATTAAAATATAATATTCTGATCACATTTCAGTTCCTGTCTGGGACCAAAATGGTTAAGATGTAAATATTTTTCACAGGTTTTCTCACACACTTGTAGACTCAGCACAGATTTTATGTATGGACATTTGATTATTTATCAGAGCCACTAACGTTGGGAAATAGTTCTGTATCTTGACTGAGTTGCCAAGTAGAGCAACCTATTAATAACAAAGATAAGACAGAAGATGTCCACTTCACATGGATTCAAGGCAGCCCAGGCAAGTTCATGAAACAGAAATAAATGCAGTTACATGAACACCCAGAAACTCCCCTCTAGGTGAGGAAGTCCTTGAACACAAATTTGTTAGAAGTTGTGAATGTACTTGGAAGAAGCATTTCTATGTTTGTCCTCATCTTATACTCTTTTTTTCTTGGCATCTGCTTTTGAATTCTGTTAGGGACAGGACACAGTGGGCTGGATGGACCTTTGATCCAAATTGGTAAGCCTTTTATGTTATGTTCCTAGCTGGAAGCCAGAAAATGGAAATGGACTTCTAGCTTTGACTTCCATTATGGAAACGATGACATTTTTTAAAAAAAGAAACCTTGAAGAGTGGATTGAACCTCCTGAATGTTCTCTGATGTGTCCTTCTTTATTGTTTTCAACAGCAAATTTCTCATGTGGGCAAAATAAACTGTTTCTGTGCTCTAAGTGTAGAATTCTAGTGTTGAGGAGTATAGCAGTCAGCATGACTTAGGCCTGGTTAGCACAGCTCTTGGCATAAGCCCATGAACTTTACTTTTGTTGTAGTAGAAGTAGATGAAATGTTATCAACCACTTGTCCGAAAAGACAGGACAATTATAGTGTGCTCACAGAAGTAGATAGCCAAGCTATGAAAACAACCTGTTGATAATCAAGAAGTGCAAAAGTGTCAGAAGGGTGTGGAACAAGCAGGTTCTGAGTGCCAACAACACGGACAGAAAATCTGGAAGTGGTGACACCATTTGAACAGGCTATCCTATAAATAAGGACACTTAAGAATACCGGGATAGCCAAGAGTTTCTGGAAGAGACTCTGTGAAGGGAAACCCCGCAATCCCACACCAGGATCCAGGATCATCTCTGTAACCTCCAGGGAATACAGGAAACCAAAAAGAGCCCAGTGGCCCCCATGGTCCTGCCCTATGACTACGCACAGTATGGCTGGTACTGCTACACCGACCTATCCAACCTTTCTCCAAGACTGTGCCATCTCTCCTGCAGGAGAAGAAGAGCATCTAAGAAAAGATTGCACTGAACCACCTGACTTCTTTCCCTCACTGCACCACCTCCCCCACGGCACAGGAAAGTAATGTTATTTGTAAAATTTAATATGTCTGTGATTGAAGTGCTTTGGTATCCAAGCCCATTTACCTTCCACAATGTCATTTGGTCTTAAACCATGACAAGGAGAAATAAACAGCTCCCACAGATCCTCTATATGCAAAAAAAATTATAGATCAAGGGAGCAGGCTACAGACTATATCTATCAACTAACAACGTGGAATGGACAGGAGGAGAAATCTACCAGTACCAGCTCCAGCAGGGCTGGTTTTTTATATAATACAAGACTAAAAACCATCCCTGTGTCTTCTCTGTATGCTATTTCCATAACAGTTTTATGTATGTCCATTGCATTACTGGTCAAAACAAAAAATTCTTTACCAGGCTACAAATGGTTGGAAGAAGCTTTATGAAAATTGTCTGTCCCCAAAGTATCACCAAAGTATAACCACCTTCTAGTTCTAAAAGGAATGCTACTAGCAATTGCGACAAATCAAGCTGCTTTTGCCTTACTACACCAAATGTTTATGTTTGGTTTTAGCTGTCCTATATGCAAACTAAACAGTAGTAGACAGTCTAATGTACCATACAGAAAATTGAATCTGAACATGTGGGAGGGAAGTAAAACTGTGTGAAACTAAGATGCTTTCTGTGCATGTTGCATAATATTCACCAACCCCCTCCCCTCAAACACCAACCAAACAAAACCACATAGTCTTGGCTAACATTTTGCTTTGCAAATTGCAACTAATTCCTTTTTCTATGCAAAGCAACCTGATCTAGTCCCAGAGTTCTCATTTAGATAAAATCCTATTTAAACACTTGATCTTTCTGTGTATTGATTATTTGTGAACATTTTAACATCTATCATAGTAAAATGAAAGAGAAGGTAGTTTGCAAGACTGGGTATTTACATCTTATTCAACCTTCTGGATCTACTGGTTAATATATGGTTACTCCAAGAACTATCTGATTATCTTACTCCTCATGGATATATTAGAAATATGAACTCTGTGTGTAGCTTTTGGGGGCACTAAACTCAGTTTACAGGCAATAAACAATGAAGAACTGTGGAAGGGTTATTCTCTGGTGTGTAAAATTGCCATATTAGTTTGGTATTGAGCTACCTGTGCTTTTGCTAACTGCATGCACATTCAGTGCTTTGGTAACACAAAGGCATTTGTTAATACGTAGTTCTTGGGAGGGAAGGAATGAGGCTTAATTGGTATCTTGTGGATAGCAGCAGTTTGGGCAGGGCAGGGTTTTTTCTGCCATCCTTAAGAGAAAAGAGAATAAAGGGATGCAGTCTGCATACTAAAGAGAAAATAATTTCACATATTCATATTTCTAGTTCATCTCTGTCGTGCTTATTATTTATTTATTTTTATTACAATTCCCAGTGGTGGTTGGATATTTTACTTCATTTTATTGATTTTGAAGATGTCTGGGGGAAAGTAGGGAGGATAAGAAAGAGGACTTGGAGTCTGGGATTTCTGTAGGCTGCATCCTGTGCACTGGTAACAGCATCATTCTGAAACAAAGTAATTCCTTCAGAATGATGAGATGGTTTCTGTCCTCTCGAAAGTCCACAAAATAAAGTCACAGCAGCTACCAGGCACTCACTGTAGCATAACCATCTTCCATTTTTCTTATGCCAGTCAATTTCTCTGTCTAAGCATGTCCTTATTTTCTAGATCCTGATTTCATTTCAGTTTTTAGTTTTTCTGGTTACTTAAAAAACATTGAAAACATGAAGACATTTGCAGAATATGAAATAACTTTAGAGAAATGTTATTGTCCCACCCACTTCAATGACCTCCACTCTGATACCTAGTGGGAAAAACAAACAAACAAAAACCAAACAAACAATCAAATAAAAAAACCCACACTGTAACTCACAGCAAAGAACCTGAAAAAGAAGGATAAAGAGGATATTACAAATATCTGTGCTTGTGGTGAGTGTGCCAGCTCACTTTAGCATTATGTTTGGAAACAGTTACATCTCTTCACTTCAGCTGAGGAGGACCCAGAGCTATGGGATACATTAGTTTGGTCCACCCAGGGAGACCAAAGTGAAGAAATCTACTTGTAGTGTACCAACTTCTTTACCAAACATGAGCCTGCTCAGCTCATAAGCAGTCCAGCAAAGCCCACCGAGGAGAAACAAAGCTCCTACAAAATCATAACCTGATGTGTAGTACCTTAGGGGTGGAACATATTTTACAGTTGAAGATTATTGCTTTCCTAAGTCTCCTGATGCCTGAATAGCATGAATAAGTGAGATACAATATCAGAAAACGTTGTGTAAGTATTAAATTTCCTTTGCTATGCTTTCCCTGACACTGCAGTAGATTTCTTTTTAAAGTTTGCTTTAGACTTGCTTGGTGTAAGACATTTCAGTGGTTCTTTGTTTTCAAAAAAGTACGGAAAGATATGAGAGAAGGGAGTTAGGTACAGACAATCAGTTCCGTATATACAGAAAAAAAAAGTATATGTTTAACAGCCTCTTCAGCTAATGCAAAGCAACAGATCTTTAATTTTTACATAGTTCCCAGGAGAGGGACAAAGGTGTTCAAAAAAAAGTTAATTTAACCAACCCTTTTGTGTTTCAGCCTTTCCTAAGACTGACACTAAAACTGTTTATTCAACATTCTTAATATGGAAGAAAAAATTCTCATAGAAGTAAAGTTAATAGTTTAATATACAACAAGGTGATCACATTTAATATGTAAATTTTAATGGGTTTTTTTTGGCACGGGTAAAATGCAGTATTTTCAAAAATTTTTTTCATAGGTTCTTGGCAAGAAATATACATTCTGGCAGAGAGTCTATTCAATTTACTTTGTCATTTTACCCATAAGAAGATAACATTTTAAAATAACTTTACCCATCTTCTTTATTAGGGTTTCAGTTTTGGTGGAGGGTTCTAAAACTTTACAACATTTGTAACCACCTAGCTTCATAGATGTTATTGCTGAATTCTTATATTGTGTATAACATACAGATGCTCAGAAAGATAGCAATAATGGGCTGCCTTTAAGCTGTTTATTTGAAATTATGCTGGGAAAGAAAAAGAGCTTCTTGATTTAACCTTCAAAATCCTTTTAAAGAACTGTCAAAACACCAGAATGTTTAAAGGATTTCTAATCTATTTTTAACCTTACAGAATTTCACTACTTAAATGCTTGGTGAGCACACAAACCACACTCCTTGTGTCACCTTGTAGCCCCCTTGTTAACTTTCCCTTTTTCAGGGAAATTCTTTAATGGATTTTTTTTTTTTTTTTAAAACAAAACCTCAGTAAAACCACTTCTATACACTGAATGTATAACACATATCTTAAGTGCACCTTGAGTCAGCTTTGTACACGATATATAAATGAATCACAGAATCATAGAATATCCTGAGTTGGAAGGGACTCACAAGGATCATCGAGTCCAACTCCTGACCCTGTATAGGACAACCCCAAAATTCACACCGTGTGTTTGAGGGCGTTGTCCNCCTCAGTCTCCTCTTCTCCAGGCTGAACGGACCAAGTGACTTCAGCTGCTCCTCATATGGCGTCCCCTCTCAACCGTTCACCATCTTTGTGGCTCTCCTCTGGACACTCTCTAGTAGCTTCACATCCTTTTTATACTGTGGCGCCCAAAACTGCACACAGTACTCAAGGTGAGGCCGCACCAGTGCAGAGTAGAGCAGGACAATCACTTCCCTCAACTGGCTGGCAATGCAGTGCTTGATGCACCCCAGGACACGGTTGGCCCTCTTGCCTGCCAGGGCATACTGTTGGCTCATGTTCAGCTTGCCATCGACCAGAACTCCCAGATCCTTCTCTACAGGGCTGCTCTCCAGCCTCTCGTTCCCCAGTCTGTACGTACATCCAGGGTTGCCATGTCCCAGGTGCAAAACCCGGCACTTGCCCTAGTTAAACTTCATATGGTTGGTGATTGCCCAGCTCTCTAAGTTGTCCAGATCTCTCTGCAGGGCCTCTCTGCCCTTGAGTGTCCACAGCTCCTCCCAATTTTGTGTCATCGGCGACCTTCGATAGTAATCCTTCTAGTCCTACAGTAACCCTTTAAGTCCTGCCAATTACAATTACTTTTTCTCTAGATGGCTCAGTGTATGCAAGTGCCTTGCTGGGGATGCTCTGGAGATGTAGGCTGTAATATAAACAACTAAACTTTAAATCCTGATCACGTGTACTATTTTAAGATGTTTATACCTTGCCAACACATTCATACACATTTCATTGCAGTGTTCTGCTTTTAGACATACTTTAATATCATAATATTAATCCCATTTCTTCTGGGGTATTTAATGGGATAAAAGATAAAAGAAGCAGCAAAGTATTACAGCTAGATAAAAACACTAGTGCACTTGTGCGTGGGGTTATAAAATGTTCTCAGACGATCTTGACTCAGAACCACCATCCGTTTTTACTGAAGCTTAATATGAACATACTATACAGTCACTTCACAAATAAAACACAAGACATCTTGCAAGTTTTCGATGTTCAAAACAAAGTCACACAGCACAGTTCATCTGTACTTACAATTCACCAAAAAACCACAGAGTAGTCAATATCTCTAAACTTGCAAATCATGTGGAAGGCAACATTTTAAGACAAATTTTTGAAATTATGTGGGAAACGTAGCCAGATCACTCCAGTTATAAATAATGTGAGTTGTTATGATGGATGATAAAACCCAAGGTTTGATTGGGTTGCATAAAACACAGAAAGCATGAACACTCGAATTTTTAATAATGTTGTTATTCTCTCTCTGCAATCAGTCTACCATAGCTCAGTTCTACTGCCTGCTGTATTACATTGTTCATTAGGCAACAGTTCTTAGCATTTGGTGGTGTTGCCTAGAGAAAGGGATTTTTTTTCCAAAAAATCTGCAACACTCTCCCTTTTCTCAGCATAACACTAGCATTGAATGATCATTCTCAGATGCTTATTTTTCTTTTCTGGCTTATCTACTTGGAATGGCTGAGACCTGGGTCTGTTCAGCCTGGAGAAGAGAAGACTGAGGAGGGATCTTGTTACTGCTTATAAATATCTGAAGGGTGGGTGTCAAGAGGATGGGGCTAGACTCTTCTCAGTGGTGACCAATGACAGGACAAGGGGCAATGGGCACAAATTGGAACACAGGAAGTTCCACCTGAACATGAGAAAAAACTTCTTTACTGTGAGGGTGACAGAACATTGGAACAGGCTGCCCAGAGAGGTTGTGGAATCTTCTTCTCTGGAAATATTCAAAACCCGCCTGGATGCAGTCCTGTGCACCCTGCTCTAGGTGAACCTGCTCAAGCAGGGGGGTTGGACAAGATGACGTCCAGAGGTCCCTTCCAACCCCTACCATTCTGTGATTCTGTAATTCTGTGAAATGTCTTCTTTCTCCTATATCTTTCCCCTTTCTAGAAAGTAGCACATAGCTTACGGGTAATCCCACTAGTTATGGTAAAACTGCACAAAATTTTTACTCTGTGTTAATAGAAAATGGTAGAAAATAACAAAATACTCTTAAACAGCAAAGGGAAGGCATATTTAAAGCATATTAACTGATCATGAAAAATTTACTTTGTGAACTGACCACAGGGCACTGTGATCAAGTGAAAGTGTTAGAGACATGTCAGGCACAGCACTGAACATCAGATTTACAAGTTCAGTCACAATTAACCAGGGCATAGTCTCATACTTCTTTCAGAACTCAAGAAAAAACTTAACTGGTGTTGCACTGCTGCTGCAATTATTAGTTGTTAATAGGTTGGAAAACAGTTACAACATGAAGATCTTCAAGTCAGAAAAGGGGAAAAGCTAAATAAAAACCAAAAAGGGCTATGATATGCAAGGAGAAGACGTAGGAGCGTGAAACAAGAATAGAGCATATTGAATATTACTTGAGGCTCTCATAACTGGAGATTACTTCTTGTTATGTGTTGGTAGAAGGGAAGAGGGAAATCTCTTAGTTGTGAGATAAATGAAGGGTGCAGAACAAATGAAACAAGGGGATTAATTATGTCACATGTACCAGAAGAGTAGAAAACCAGGCTAGAAGGAAAAGGAGGGTGGAAGCAACCTTGAAAGGTCATATATTCTCTCTCTTTCCCTGAAATTATATTCCTGCATCAGATATCAGCTATTCCCTACAAATAGTTGTGAAACTTTTTAAAAATACTTTCACTGCTGGAGATTTCATAACCTAGCCAAACAACCTGCTCTTTGCTTTACTACATTTAAAACTGGAAAATGTGTTCATTAATGCTAATCTTGTGTACCTTTTGCTGTATTTTGAGATAATTACTTTTTGTTCTATTTAAAATATACATTAAATATGATTTATTCCCCTTCTCTCTGTAGTTCCCCTTAACTCATTAAAATATCATTGGCAAGTCATTGGCATCATCCAAATCATTAAGGAAAATACTAAGTAATCTAGGCAGTTAGCAATAGCAGGAAGATTATTCTTAATCTTAAGAACATTAAGATTTTCGAAAATCTTGAAGATGTCAAGAAGTCTAAATGAATAACCAGTGGAAAGAAAGGATTCATAAAGAAAGAAAAAGAAAGAAATTATCTGGGTCAGATGAGACTGGCAAGATGTATTTTATTGGTCTGAGGCAGAATTGCAGCACTGAGGCTGACAACAAGCTTGGAGAACATGGAGGAGAACAGGTCCATAAAGAAAAGATGATTGAAACAGGAGCTGAGGGAAAGAAAGAGAACAAGAAATTAGTATTCAATCAATTCTGAACAAGTTAAATTTAAGCTGATAGCATGAACCAAGAAGAGATGACAGAGAGAGGCTAAAAGAGAGAGGCCAAGAGCAGAAAAAACTGTGTGAGATATTACCATAACAGCTGAGAGTCAGAGACCTTTAAGAAGAATTAATCACTCTCAGAAAGCATTCAAAACAAGTGATGGTGCCTAAGAACAGATCCCTTTATGTTCTTTCATTATCTGGTTACTATTTTTGAATGTACATTTTTGCTGTACAAATGGAGGAGCTGAAATTGTGTCTTCCCCTGTAGTGTAATTAGTTTTATAATTTAATACCTTTCCTTCTCAGTAACTCCACTGAAACCACAGGTAGTTGTTTTATGAAAATAAACATATGATTATTCATGTAGTACCTACAATACATAAAATTAAAATTTTTAAGGTTGTGGACTCCCAACATTTGCACTCTTTGCTTCAACATGATTTTCTGTCTAATTACCAGAACAAATGACTATTCACCTACACTGATCTTCAATACAGCCCACTTACTGTTTGCCCTTAGACCCAGTTGCCAGCATTAAAAAGATGATTTTAAAAGAGGATATTTAACTTTTGTTAATAAAAACATATCACTCTCTTGAGCAGCCTTTCAAACGGGCAATATAATAATGAGTCTTAATTATTTTTAAGCTCCTGATGATTTTTTACAGAGCCTACCAATGCCTTTAAAACAAGGTAGATTTGTTCCTTACCTTATAAACATTCAATCCATCATTTAAAAATATATCTTGTTTATTCTCATAATATTTTGGCAGCAAGGACTGTATAGATTCTTGCTGCTTTTGATGGCAACCTAACTTTTCACTGCTACAACACAAAATGCAAAACACTATTTCTGATTTACTGTTGGTGATTGCTTACTTTGTGCAGTCTGATCATAACTGGGAGAATGGAGCCTGAGAAAAGGCGGCAGGATTTTTCCATTAGCAAAGAAGTGAAAATTAACTTTTAATTGTGGGAACAGGACTTCTCAGAAAATATATTTTACTGTCCTCACATAGCTTACTGCTGGTATGATAAATGATACAAATATTGAGAGGTTTTTATTTATCTAACTAAATACATCTCATCAGCTAATTTTTTGAATAGAAGCTACTTTTGGAGTATGGTATCAGCTCTTCCTCATGCCCACTGTGCTCCATTTAACTGCACTGAACTCCCACAGTTCTGCAGTCATGACAGAAAAAAAGCAGTCCTGGTAGTTAGTTGGCCAGGAAACTATAAAACAATACCTATAACACAGTCATGAAGTCTGTTTCTTTAAAGTATAGGAACTTATTTAATAGATAACTATCTTATAAAACTTGTCAGTCTGTATTAGGCTGACGTAATATATGTATTCTGCTTATGTTCTTATCTCAAAAGTATTGTTAAATTGTTCCATGTTCATCTGAGGAAACTGACAGCCAAAAGATTGTTTCATTATCAAAATAAAGTTCCAAGGGCTAAAAGGAAGAAAAAAAAAAATCAAAATCCTTCCCCTGAACTTAGCGAAAACCTATATATGTACATGTATATATATATTGTAATACCCATATCCACATATGAGTGGACATAATCCATAAGAACAAAATCAACATGAAATAGAAATAAAACAGTGTGTTGAGTAAACAGTGTCACCGTTTTAATAATCATCCTCAGAAATGTACTTTTTCACCTTGTTTTTCATCAGTTCATTTGAAGTGGTTTTATTTATTACATCTTCTCTTCAGACTAGTATTTACCGCAGTTGTACTCCAGAAGGGAATTATCTGTTATTGAAGCTAGTGTGCTAGGAGACAGCTCCCAAGTTTATTTCATCCTTGTCCATACAGACAACAACTCCTACATTTTGTGCTAATTCCCTGTCTCCCTGTCTTTGTACTATGTGGCCATGCAACAGCCCCAGGGGGAGGGAGGGCGGGAGGCAGAGGAACAACCGCAACATTTCTTGTAATGCAGGTGTTACCCATGTTGCACCCTATTGAGATAAAAAAGATGCAGAAATTACATAAAGCTGCGGCTATGTATTCCTTCCAGAAGTCAGCGCTTCATCTTCTTATTGCTTCTCATCTTTCAGAATTTCCTGTTAGTAAACAGAGTAAGTGTGGAATAAATTATTTCCTCAAGTATTGAAGAAAAAAACACAGAAAAAATACTATATGCACAATTTTTTTTTCTTGGAATTTGAAGTCTTCAGGGAGCACCTCATATTCTAACATCATTCCTGAGATATGATATTTACTCCATCATCCTTATATTATTCACATATCACACTGGAAAAAATTACACTCTGAGAATACATATATGTAGGTATATATTTTCTTTCTTACCCCTTCTGCTTATATACATGAGAAGGATGTTGCATGTTAACTATTGTCTTGTAATGACTGCAATAACTTAATAATTTTTATTAGCTTTTTCCTGAAAAGGCATATTTAGTAGAGCTTTTTGACCGATTCTTATGGGAATGTGTTGGCCTTAACTGTAGAAGAGGAACAATTCCATCTTTAACTTCAGTGGTGTTTGTATGTTCTCCTAATATAGTGTATTTCCCTGATGTATGCTGAATCTACAGAACATTTCAATTAGGCTGTCTATTTGAGAGCCACACTGAGGAATACGTAATTTGGGTTTACCACATCACATTACAGTAAATCAGTAAAGCATAACAGCACAGATAACTAGTGTATTCACAAGAAAACCACAGGTCTTTTGGTACAAACAACTGCTTACAGACCTTGAAAGTGCGTATTACTGTCCAGGACAATCCACTTACAAGAGGCAGAATCCCAGCCATTTTGTTCTGTTCCACAAGTTAACAAACCCATCACTTCCATAATCTTGTATCTGTGGAGAGGAAGAGAATTAGATGTTTTGAGTTTATCTTTTACTTATTTCTTTTCACAACTAAGTAGAAATATAAATACATAAATAAACAAACTTTTTTTTCAATTATGAGAAACTTTGGTCCCATAGCTGGAAGAAGAAACCACACTTTCATGAAACAAAGTGTGTCCTTCCTACTCAGCTTTTAATGCCACATTTCATTCCTTCATTCAGTAGGAAGGAAAAAAAGAAAAAAAAAAAACCACACACAAAACCCCCATGCATCCCTTAATATACAGTGATGTCTAACTTTACTTTAGAAGTTAAGTCACTGTTACTTAAGTGAATGTCATTATATAGATAGTTATTCAAGCTGAAACTGTCCTTGGCAGCACTGTACAGGGCAATCTTTCCATAAGAATAAACATTCTTGAACAATTTCTCCAATCTATTAGGCACAAGTATACTTTTTGTCAGCATGAGGCATACATGTTTCTCTTCCAATTATTGTTATTCCTTACACAAATGTTTATAAATGTTTATCAAGGACAAAACTGAACAAATCTCATTCTGTGTCTGTATGAGTGCTCTGCTCTCTCTCTTTTACACTATTTCAGCAGTCAGATGTTACCAGTTCCTTTAATAACCTGAATTCATATCAAGTTTCTTTCTCAGCCTCTAATACCACACAAAAACTATTAGTATTTATGGACTTTCAATACCAGCACATTACTGCTCTCAATGACAAAATTTGATAAGTCTCTGTCATATGCAGAATTAGAGCAACTTTTTTTCCCAAATGGTGAAACTGGGTAACAGCAACTCTTAGGATGATCAGAATGTTTTCCTCTGGCATAAGCATGGATGAAATGTGTTCAGCAAGCTTACCCCACTGCAATGTGCTTTTCATTCCATGCACCTTGCTCGAGACCAGTTGTGGCTAAATGCTGTAGAGAGCATTTCTTAAGCACTCAGGCCAAACATTGAGATATAAAGTTTCTACTAAGCAGACAGTGTGATTTCTTCTGATTATGTTTAGCTTGATCTTTCATTGTGTGGTGTGACCTGGCTCCTACCCCGATTGCCAGAGTGCACCTCAGCTCCTTTCTGGACTGGGAATCTGCATTTCCTGTGAACGGCAACCAGGATGTATAGGGCTGCTCTCCATCTCAGTGCTCACCTGTGGTGGTTTGACCCCGGCTGGACACCGGGTGCCACCAAGCCGCTCTATCACTCCCCTCCTTAGCAGGGCAGGGGGAGAAAATGAGGTGGAAAGAAACCTCGAGGGTCAAGACAAAAGCAGTTTAATGAAACAAAGACCACGTGCGGAAACAAAAGGGAAAGGACAACACGGACCCCACTCCCCACCTCTCACCACAGCGACGCCCAGCCCCCTCCCGGGAAGCAGGGCCCAGCACGTGCCGCGGCTGCTCCCGAGGACACAGACCAACGTCCCAAACCAGGAATGCCCCCCGCTCCCTCCTGCCTCCCAGCTTTTATCCCTGAGCAGACGTCACACGGTACGGAATTGCCCCGCTCAGCCCGGGCCGGCTGTCCTGGCCGCCCCCTCCCAAGATGCCGCCCACCCCCAGCCCACAGCGGGGATGTTGGAGAGGCAGCCCCGGGGCTGGGCAGGCACCGCCCGGCCACAGCCAAACACTGGTGCCGCCTCCAGCCACCGACACAGAGCACAGCAGGCTGGCGTGGGGAAACCAGCTCCCCCTCAGCCAGACCCAGTACATCACCCTAGAATAAGCAAGACACAGGAAATAAGTTGAACATCTAGGTAATCTAGATGTGTTTTAAATATAGGTAAACAGAAAAGACAATTGACTCTTTAAACAACCCACCAAAATGAAATATTGTGGATTAATTTGAATGAACTCGACAAAGGAAGTGAGATAGATTAAATCAAAAAGCTTTCTAACAATTTGCTTTCCATTACTATAAAATGATTTTTTAAAGGCCAAATAACTGTAAGATGCTTTCAGGATATATGCATCAAATACCTTCCTGGAAAAATAAGTGACATACCATTATTTTTTGTACATTTCTTTCTAACAGGGAATGGCCAGGTGCAGTTCAAAAGTGAGCTGTGTGTGAAATAGTCCTACAATATAAATATGAAAATTTTTCTGTTCAAAAATGCCTTTTTTAAGGATCTTGCTACTTCTTTAAAGTGCTTGGATTTTCACGCCGTAACTAACTGAGCCCAGGTTAAGACAGGTCACAAATACTAGTGTAATCCAAACAAAAGTAAGAAATCAAGGGAATACTGATATATCACTTTCTTACCTCATAATAAAGCAATGTTATAAGAGCAATTCAGATATTCCAATAATGATAGACATATGGAAAAAGAAAAATTAAAATGACATTGTTAATTGTTGCCTGAATTGATGGTGTGTCTAAAAGCATATAGACAGACATAACAATAAAGGGAGAAAAAATGAAAGAGCCTTGCTTCTAAGTCTTTTTGTTCACCCAGTGGCAAAGGCAATTATTTTAAGTAAAGTATTACTTGAACAGAATCAGGGAGAGTAAATAAAGGACATTTGAGTAAAAAATCAGCAGATTTTG
The DNA here is from genome assembly GCA_013389945.1 of Fregata magnificens. NCBI lineage: Eukaryota > Metazoa > Chordata > Aves > Suliformes > Fregatidae > Fregata > Fregata magnificens. The sequence goes on along the minus strand of WAAD01020164.1, from coordinate 3,871 downwards.
AGTTCTTTCTTCAGATTTCTTTAATAAGGCCCAGGTTAACTCCTTATCCAACTTAAGCTTTAATGCGGTGAATCATCTTCATGTGGTTAAAGAGCCAAATCAAAATTACTGTTTGCTGTCTTTAGGCTTTGCTCCCCTCAGTATGTAATATGCAATACATTTCCACTTTGTGAACAGCTGTTTTGGAAAATAAAAAATGCTTTTTACACATGGCAAAATCTGTGACACTACACTGAGCAAAAAAGGTTTAAGTCTCGCCCTTTCATATATCTGTCAGCATGGCAAATTTTAAGAAGTATTCATTTTTAAGATATATTTTATTTGCACATGTATACACACACACGCACACACTGAAATAACAAAAAAAATGCTCACAGAACAGAATATTACAAACTTAAGCACTAATATTTATAAAATACCATTATGGAAGTTGCCTGTGTAGTTTTCATTTAATCTCCTTGTGCAAACATGTTATATTTTGTCTTTATTTGTGCAATCTACGTTTTTAGATATATACACATTCAGCAGAAAGAAAATAGACAGTGCTCAGTTACTAAACAACTGCTTAGTATATTTGCTCTATTTTATCTTTTTTTTTCCTGTCTTATACATAGTTCATCATTTTGCTCATTAGAAATTATGAAACTAGTTCTGAATACAAAATAAAAAAGTCAGGACCAAAAAAAGGCATAAATTCCTAGTTGTAATACTTCTGTAAAGTTCAAATTTTACAGGAAAGAACTGAGATATGGAGAGATTAATATAAAACTTTTCTATTTATTTTGAGTACCCAGTCTAAGACATCTCAGACATTATTTTTCAGGACTGTTTAGTATTTCATATCAGTAAACAGTGGTAGAATCTAATTGACATTATTTGTAAAAGGGAGTTTTCATCTCCTCAGAAAATCTGATCTTTATATCTCAAGTCTGGCACCCAGAAAATTATGAACAGACATTTAAAAACCACTTGTCATAAGTCAAGATGGTGATGTCTCAGCATCAAAAAAGAACTCTGTAGAATAAGAAAGAACAGAGTTTGGCTAACCAGAAAAATAAATAAATTCCTTAATAAGATATCTTTCTTTGTCTTTCTGTCTCCTGCCTGATTTACTATACTCATATCTACTATATGCAAGTTCTGAAGAAACAAAATAGGTGCTATATAAACAAAATGACCCTAAACATTTAACCTTGATTCACATCAGAATGAGTTCTAATCTAAGTAAGGCAAAGATCCTGTGAAAAATTAGACAACTATCATATATAAAACCTTAGGCACAATGACAATATTGCTGTTAGTATTTCTGTCTCTTAAGTTTTTTAAATATATAAACTGAAAAAAGAAGAACCTGAATTTCGTGGAGTCAGACAGAAGCTCAGATTCTTTTTGAGCAAGAATTGCATTCTTTTTCCACAAATTTATCTAATTGCTTTATCGTTCATGTAAGCTGCTTTCACGAGTTCCTATGGCAATGTACTCCACAGTTCTTACAATGCATGAGGAACAACCTCTCTTAGATTGTTTTGGAAGAGACTATACCTTCCCCTTCCTAATTTTACTTCATGAACAATAGTTCTCATATTTTTGAGAATAAGTGACTATTTCCCAGCTCACTTTTTTGATGCTACACATATTTTTATAAACCTTTACCATTTTCCTCCTGTATTTTCTAGATTTAAGTGTCCCTATCCATGAGTTGCTCCTTATACAATACTTTTTTTTTTCATACTCTTGGGTATTTTTGCTACTTTTCTGAGAAGCTTATACAGTCCTACTAAATGTTCCTTGAGATGTGAGGACCAGAAATGCATAATTATTTAATATATAGCCATAGTAGGAATTTGTAAATATTATAATTCAATATTATAAGATGTTTAACTCTTCAGTGACTTTCATCTTTGAATATCATGCTTTGAATATCTTTGTATCTTTAGAAAGTTTTTGTCTTGTCTTGAGGAGAGAGCTGGGAGGAACCCATGGAGCTTTTCTTCCCAGGCTACTACCATCTCAATGTTAAAGTGCCCTCCATCCTTGCAATGAAGTTTCCTGTTTCACTTCATGTAATACCCAGTATTCACAGAATGATAAAAGCACAGAGTGAGCATAAATAGCATAGGGAATGGTGTTAATTTCCTGAAAACATCTGTGCTTGTGCTTATCTTTAATACCATGAGGTTTTCCATTAATTCCAACGGATATGTGCAAATGCTTGCAAGGAGTGGTCTCATGGGGGTCTCTGCGTATTCTGAAATAACAGCCATAAAGTACAATGTCTAATCCCATACCTTGTTTTTTTGTTTGGTTTTCTGTAAGATCTGTCAAATACTATTACATGTAGTTTAAGAATAACTTCAATGAGTACTGGAGAATGGGATGAATAAGTCAGAGGCTCCTCTTAGGTTTTCTTTACTGAAAGGCTTTGTTCCCTTCTGTGTCCCACAGCCAAGGGCCTAAAGTTTTCAAGTATGATTGTACTGAAGTTCTCTGAAGTATACTTAACTTATATTACACATAAACTTTGTAATTTAAAACAAAATGTATGTAAGTAATCCTTGTTCTTTTCTGGTTATAAGATTTTTAAGCTAAAACACCGTAAGACTACTAAATCTTATATGTAAAGCAGAATTTTCTCTACCTGCCAGTAAAAATGCTAGACCACTATATGATTTGATGAGAGAAGATAGATAGACATATTTATATAGTATGGAAGAATAAAACCATTCAGGGGAGCAATATTGAAAAGAAAACATTTCTAGAGCAGACAGACTGTACGGTTAAAGCAGTTAAATCTAATGGAAACACAGAAACATTTAACAATATGTTAGGGGGATACGATCTGTTTCTAGTGTAATTTAATTTGAATCTGTAATAATTACACAACTGGTGTTTAACATACAGAACTCCAGCAGAACAGAAATGATGAAATTAAAACCTGTGACGAACATCGTAAAAAGCAGACAGGAAAAAATATATCCCCCAAAAATAGTGGAAGGCTTTTCAGCAGGGGATAACACTTTGGCTTCAGTTTTGCTCTTAAAGTTTTTTTCCTTGTATTTTCCAAAGTTCATAATTTTCTTGTTGAACTGAAGATTTTTTTGTTTTCTTTTCTTTCTTTTTTCTAATGGAGAAATATAATTAAAGATTATAATGTACTTTGAAATGCAGAAACTAAAAATTCTCTTTAAACCTCAAGAACAGATTGAAGAGCCTGTAGAATTTTTTAGCATCATTCCCAATGTTGCACTGTTGAAGGTGACAGATTTCTAAGGAGTTACAAATCAACTTGAAGAAAACTTCCAGGGCCCTGGTCCTTCTTGTAAGGTCAATGGGGAATTAACATAGACACTTTCTCTGTATTCAGATCTGGAAGTTCTAGAGCAAAATCCTTCAGCATTTTTTAATTTCTTGAGGGATGGAAGATGTGTAAAATTAGCCATATGTGGACTACCCTGACCAGATCAGGGGAAGGATTTCCATGAAAGCCCCAACCAGGCAAGAGAAATTATGTTTCCAGCGTTTCTGCTGGACAAGGACAGAAGTCTCTGGCTCCCCTGCTTGCACATGATTCAGCCTGGGCTACACTCCATATTTCTGTTCTGAAGTGCTCCTACTAGTTACAGAGGCAATCTGCTAGGTCCCATTCTTCTTTGCAGGGAGAAAGTAGAGAGTGATGATGGTGACAAAGTACTGTAAATGGCATGCAGTAGGAAAAGTAGTTTATTTTAAACTTGTAAAAGGCAGAAGGATAACTGAAAGAACTGTGGAAAAATAACCACTACTCAGAGACTAAATAAAGCTTATATGACCATCATGACAGCTGACTCTCTGGACTGTCAGTGGCAGGGAATGATACTGAAAGGACAAGGAA
>WAAD01020163.1:0-31518 GCA_013389945.1 Fregata magnificens | reverse complement strand
AAAAAAGAGGGGGTGGGAGTGAGGAGGGGAGGTTCCCTTGCTTTTTTTCTGGCGCTGTTAATTCCTGCTGGAGCTTGTTTGCTGCGAGCTCGGTTCATGGCAGTAACAGAAGCAGCAGTTCTTATTTGGTAGCTCAGTGCTCTCAATGAGGTCAAGCTGGATCAAGGGGAAACCTCCTGTGGAAGCATCTACTGTAAGTTCTGATCCTGCTTTTTCCACGCTTCTTCCAAATGAATCGTAGCCTGTACAACTGAGCCAGGCTTCAGTGCTTTATGGCTCCCTAACTGATAATTTTGTATGAGGTTGTCAGGTTTTATGTTAATTGAACTTGTCAGGAAGGTGTCAGTTGGATAATAATGCTGTGCATTTTGGGAGGAAAGGGCTTATCGTTCTGTTCTTTTATTTTCTGAGGGAGTGGGAAAAAGAAAGTGTGTTTTTGTCCTTTTGAAAAGGTCCAAGCTGTTGAGGTTACAGCTCACCAGATTCTGTTTTATGTAATCTACATAGTCTACTTTCTAAGTAAAGTAATTGCAAAGTGTCTTTCAAATGTCCTTGGATTTCACCAAATAGCTATTCTTTTGGGAGTAGTTACCTAAACATTTATTTAATTAAAAAAAGAAAAAGAAAAAAAGACAGAAAGAGAAAACACTTTATTCAAATCTTAGAAACATCTGTAGGAACTAAATTTCAGAGACACTCTCTAATGTGAGCATTCAGAAATATTTATTTGAAACCTAATTCTGAATATCAGCTGGTTTTAATGAAACTTTTCAATTGCAAAGACTTTCACAGTGAGATGAAAGATTTCTCATTTTATGTAATGAACTAGCAGTTTCTGCAAAAATGCTGTTTAGCAAGAAGGAATGCTAACTTTTGCAGGTGGTGCTGTCTCATTTACAGCATGGAAACATTGGGGAATATTGAAATGCTGGGCTATAAATTTTTCAGCTATATAACCCAACTTTTTTTTTTAAAGTACAAAAAAACTTAACTGAATATATATCTGGAAGGATTGCAGAGTGGTTTCAATGAACTGAACAAAATAACTACCACCTGTTTGGATGATTGTTAGTAATATATTGTAAACCTTGAGGGGAAGTAAAGTATCACAAATCATTATCCCATTCTGCTGGAAAGTTCCTCTTGAAAGGAGGTGGCATGATGTCTTGCTCTTGATGTTCAGCTAGTATGTCTGGAAACCAGGCAACATTAGCATTATTGTGCTGTGAAGCAGCGTAATGTTGCAAATGTCAGAAAGACTCATGGCATTGCCTGACCCCCCAAAATCTAATGTCTTTGTCTTTTTTTTTTTTATTTTTTTTTCCCCCAAAGGTGTGCACTTTAATTATAGTCTTCTTTTTATCTCCTTCAGTTAATAGTCTTGACTGTCTTAGATATCTAACTTGGAAGTTGGATAGAGGAAAGGAGAAAAATAGTGTGAAATCAGGTCATGTAACATCTAGGTGTGAAGTATGAGTATTTGCTGGAGAGATTTATGAAACAAACTCTTGAAGACTCATTTTCAACTGTGTACTTCTACTTAATAAATAGGAGATCTGTTAGTTTAATATGCTGTCATTTTTGTCTGGCATCACTGCAATATGAATATGAGAAGATAATGTGTAAATTAGCATCATATACTTACCAGTCTTGTTCTGAGGATAGGATCAAAATGCTGTATGAACCCATCACTGGATTTTTTTTATTTTAAATTTGTATCTTTTCTTGATTTTAACAGAAGCGGTCTTTGGTTCCATTGAGACAGCTCCATTTTTAAACATATATACTGGAAAAAAACATACTGTGTCTTTTTGCCCAGATGGTGATGTTTCTTTTCATTTCAGCATTCCGCTTCTGAATTGGTCCTAGTTGAAGATGAAATGACAGATACTGAAGATAATGAAGAAGAGGATTTAGGAGTCATGGATGATCAACGTAGTGTAATTCTCCATCTCATCTCTCAGCTCAAACTTGGCATGGACCTTACCAGGGTACGGACACTGTATCTCTTTTGTAATTGTTGATTCTTTTTTCTTCTTCTCATCCTTGTGTGTGTATGCACACGCATGCGTGTGATTCCTGTGAGCATGTTTTGCCCCCATGGACAACGAAATTTGCCTCTTCATAAAGGTGTGGTTTCAGAGAGCTATGGAGTGCTGTCTCCTGCTAGGCAGGCTTTCACATGAAGTGACCACATCAGATATTATAGGGATGGGGGGATACGGTTGGGGGGAAGGGAAAGAGAAAAGAAGAAGAAAAAACTTCTGAAACTCTTGGGTTTGGGTGTTTTTTTTTTTTTTAATATAAGTCTTTCAAAGCAACCATATGTTGTGTATGTATCCCACATGTATGTTAAGTCAGGGTGCACTGAATGTTTGAGGAACCATAATGTCAGTTTTATGGATGAAGAAGATAATGTGCTCAAGTTACTGCTTTGTGGATTGGATTCCATTTAATTACTTGGTAGCTTCAAAAAAACCATGATGATAAAGAAATTACAGTCTTCAGTGTATCACTGTTCTTGTCTGTGCTAAGCAGCTCACCAGTTTAACCTTCTGTATATCCTTCTGGTCCTGGAATCAGTACTGTTATGAGCTTATCCATACAGATATGATCAGAGAAGTTATGGTGTCTGGGAAATTTCCCCTAAGTCCTCAGAGTTTTGGAAATGAGGTAGATGTTCTGGAAGCAGGGAATGCCTCTTTTTGAATAGTCCTACATTCTTCTCACGGGACTTAATAATCAAGTGAATTTTTGTAAAGATAGGGAATACCCTTTCCTTCCGCTTAAAAAAAAAAGCGCAGATAAAACCCCTATAATCCACTTCCACAAATAAGAGCTCATTCTGACTTACTCCCTCCATAAATAAAAAAGAGTTTGGAATGACCAGAGAATTACCCTTGTGCATGAAGTAGCTATGCAGGGGACTCTTCTCATGGGCATTTTGATATTCTGAAGAGTTCATCTGCTTTCCTTTTGATCTTACATACTAATCAAAATCTATATTTACTATCACTTTCTTACAAAATAAGGCTTTCTCAATATAGTCTTTTCTGCTTCCTCTGGAACAATTGACAGTATTTAAAGATACCTAAATTTTTTAAGACTGAGCAATCCTGTGATCTGTTGCTAAGTATAGCTGTTGAATAGCTGCACAGAAATTAATGTTTTGTTCTAAAGAGAAGTAAAGTTTCATAATTTCATTTGTGAATAATTTATACCTGTCACTTAGTATGTCTGGGGTTAGGTACAGTTCATTTTTGGTTTTGTTTTTCTTACATTCCTCTATTTTTCATAGCTCTTCCTCTTTTTTATGTTGGTTTGCTAAGGCTGTCTCAGTCCATAATGTTTAAACTAGACTAAGATTCCTTATCTGTTGTTCTTGTGTCTTCAAAACATTTTGTCTTTGGTAATGAACAAGATTTTTCTTCCCTGATTTCCAGTGTCATCTTTTTGTCACGGCAGAGGAGGCAAAAACCCCAAAGACACACAGTTAATATAAATAAGAGAAATTCCTGTAAATAAGAGAAGTATAGACACTTATAAGTAGGAAGGTAAATATACATGTTAACCTATTTCTTACATAGTGTTCTTAGAGCACAGTTTTTCAGGATAGTGATGAATATTATCAGATCTATAGTATGGCAAAATATTAGCGTGCATGAATGTGTGTGTATAATACCCATGGTCTGAAAAGAGGCACAGGCACATGGCAGAGTTAGATCTATCTCTAGTCTGTGTGATGCACGAATACACATATGATGAGTATTAATGAGACATGCCACATGTGCACATCACTTTTCTGACCATTTTGATGATAAAAAAAATAAATTACAAGACAGCTGGCTGCTTTTTTTGATTAACTTTGCTTCCTGACATGAGGCCCTTAGGGCCAGAGACGTGTAATGATAAAGCTTGGTTTGTTGGCTGCACCTCTTCTCATTTTTCATTATTCCTCTGAAAGTCAGATTTCAGATAGCCTTGATGCTAGTCAGCTTCTGCTGGAAGTGGTTGTGGCACAGTAGTTGCTAATACCAGAGGATGTTTTATATGTTTCCATTTTCCTGTGCCTTCTTGCCTAGGGTTGTTTATTTGGTTCATTTTGTGAGCTATGGATTGTAACATGATACACACATGAACAAACAGCTCTCTGAGCCCTTGGCTTTTGGGTCTGGATGCATAATCGTTACCTTCATGTACTGTATCAGAGGAAACAGCATCTTTTCCTTTTGCTACGGGGTGCTTGCGTATGTTACTGTTGGCCTTGCCTGTGCTGACATGAATTTTCCACAGTGATGGTCGCCGTGTTTAATGTTGCTGAGGTACTTCACTTTTGAAACGTGTCATGCTGCCATGCCTTTTAATGAGTTGTCAAACAGTAACAATCTATTGTGAAGGAAAACATCCACAATGAAGTATTAAATCTGCACGGGGATTTGCTAGAACAGGCTAGGCTCTGTGGTCACCAGGTAGACTTCAATAGCTGCTAGAGAGTTGAGTGGGGGAGCAGTTCACAGCAGCAGAACGTAGTACAAAACTAATGCCTTGGCCTGGGCTAGGACTTTAAACCTCATTTAAAATTGGAATTGCTGGGGAAAAATAAGTTTCTAAATTGTTTGTTCTTTGGACTTCTAAAAAATGAAAAATAGTGCCAAAAATCACTGACAACCTGATAAATGTGTTGGCAAATGGCATCTAATGGATTGAAATTAATGCTAACAGTTTGTACAGATGGGTGATGACTCCCCCGCATTCCCTTACGTTCCCTACGCAGTTAATATGTGCTAAAAATAAAGGGCTGCCATTCCGTGTAAAAGAGCTGCCAGTAATTCTGCAGCATATTAACCTGTTGTAAATTAACATTGTAGTATGTTCATGATGTAGTAAGTTTTTAATTTGTTTGTCAATATACTTTTACCTTGTAATTTTAAAATATAAGTGGGATGAAAATAGCCTGGTTTATTCCCACAGTGACACAGATGACAGGGGAAAGCTTTTGTACCTCTAAGAGAAGGATATCTCGGCATGGGGTACCTTGGTCAGATTTCTGAAAGAAGTAGGGAATGGTGCTGACACCCATGTTTTGCCCCGCAGTAAATAGGAGGGGGGATAGATATCTCTGTTATTAAGAAGTCATGCTCTTAGTTTTCTCAGTTGCATTCAGATCTAATTAAGTATAGGTGAATTCAATGATCAAGCTTTGAACCAATGTCCTCTTTTGAACCTCAATGAAAAGGGAAGAATGCCTGTTAAACTGCTTCCTTTTTGCATGAAGCCTGACAGAGAATAAGAACAGAGATTATAATAACATCTTAGAATGCAATCAGGAGACTTTTTGCTTCAGACTTCGGCAACTTGGTATTTATTCTAGAGAGATTCTTTTGTCCATTTGGTTGTCATGCCAGCTTTTTCTCAGAGGAAAAAATGAGGCAGTTTTGACATTTTATGCAAATGCAAAAAAAAAAAATTGTTGCAGTCCAAAACATACAAAGAACGTAGGTCCTAAGTGTATTTTTCTGGACAGTGCATTCTGCTTGGGTGCAGAAGAGTTGAAAACCTCATTCCTTTGGAAGCTAGAGTCCTAGTACAGGTGCATGACAGTCCAATGGTGGCAAGAAGAATGCCACACCCTTCCAAATTTGTTTACTTCTATTTTGCTTATTTCTGCAGAAATCAAGACAGGGCCAATAGAGAGGGAACAACAACAAAAAAAAAAGACTGGTGTGATTTTTTTTGTTTGTTTGTGTTTGGGGTTTTTTTTGACTGCGTGGTGGTGTTGCATATTGAAACTTTCAAGCAATGAGATTATTTAGTAAGAGGCAATGTTTTCTAGGCGTATTTTGTAATACTGGAGTTGTGTAAGCTTAAAAACTGAAATATTTTTCATATGTAGTTCTGTCTCCTTTTGAGGAAACAGTTCAATTATTCTGTTTTGCAGTGGATCCTTTCCTGCTACAATTAAGGCTGTAGTTTCCATTTTAATTGGGCTTTTAAAGCAAGATCATTTGAGCTGGAGTTCAAGCTTTATTCAGATTTTAAATTGATTCTTGAAACTGAATAATAAGTGTCCAGTGGTTCACAACATCTCATTTAGTGGCTATGTTGGCTTAGCTGTGTTAAGTATGTAGCTGCAAAGCACACAGCTAGTGCTTGAGAGAGTAGATAGGAGGGCTAGATGATCAAGTCAACAGGATGAAACCACAGCAGTCTTAATGTTGTACCATCAAATTTGCATCATCTTAAGTACGGTCCATAGTTTTCTTTCCTTCTCCTCCATTTGTGCTAATAAAGGTCACTCTTTTTAGAGATAGCAACTTGGACATAATGAGATGCAGAGTGCTGTTTATTCAGATGAGTTTCCCTGCCCTTTCAAGTCTGTGCAGAGAACTCATGATAGTTACTACTAGTATTTTGAGACACAAGTGACGGGTTTTTTCCTACGTTTTGCTGTCAGTTTCCCCCTTGATAACCTGGTCTTTGAGTGTACAATTTATATTAAAATGAGATCCTGTATTGAGGTTCAGTAATGCTGAATTGCCTTTTTTTAAGATTATATTGGATAATGGATATTTGGTCAGAATGAGAATGTTGCAAGTAAGACGGAATTGTTTAATGAGCTAAAAATACCATAAGAAAATCTCCTGCCTTTCCACTTTGCCTTCCAAAGTTTTAGATTTCACTTTTAAAAACCAGTCTCCTCAGCCCTTTGCTATCACACCGCCATGGGGACTGTAGGCTGTCTTTTAACACTCAGTAGTTTGCCACTCACAGTGTAAAATTAAGGTCCTGCATCTTTTGGGGCCTCATTAGGTTGGTAACAGAGACCATGTAGAGTCCTCAAGGCTTATAGAGTCGAGTCAGAGGAATATTACAGATGGAACTTTGCTTGATTTATATCTAAACTTGTAAAAATTATTAGCCTATAAAAGACTATATGTGTGTAAATAATAAACAGAAGGAGAGAGTGAATGAGTATGTATGTTACGAAATGGAGCGGTGATCCGGTTTTTTTGCAGTTGTTGTATGTTGACTTACTGTGTAGGTATTAAGACTGCATTTGAGCCGTTGTGACTGGAATTTTTTTTAATGTTTACAAGTTTTCTTTGAAAATAACTAAATGATGAATAAAAGTTTGACAGCTTCTATTTTATTATCCATGGGATTCAAAAGGACTGAACTGTGCTTTGGTCCCACTTAGAACAGGAAGCTGGGGCAGCAGGGGGGAAAGAAAATGTGTTTGTTTGAAGGGTGGCTCCCTGCCTGCTGTAAATAACCCTTGCTTTTGGGAAAGGGAAAAAGTAAATGCAATGAAGAATTAAAGAGGAAAGCAGAAGAATTGCTTTAATAGGGGACAGCTGTTGGTCTGCATCTGGCATCATTGAGCCACTTTGACTTTAGACAAATTTGTGTGTGCCAGAAGTTCCTTGCTGGCCACACAGGAGCAAGCCCTGAGTTCCCCTGGGATGGTCCTGCACAAGGTGTGGAGGGTGAGGGAGAAGGAATGGGGAGAAAGATATTATTTTAAGTCCTGTAGTCCTTGTCTGTCTTGCAGTGCACTGCAGGATGCCTCATTGAAAACTTAACAAAGTGTTATTCCTAAGTGGGTGACTTTGGCAACATCTGTGTTGCTAGATGAGCCACTCGAGACTGCATCCAAATCACTCAGGGCTGGCTCCCTCCAGTGCAGACTGCCTAGTGCAGATTTTTTCTGGGCCCCTGGAGCATCTGTAGTCCCAGGATATTAATGTAACAGTTTGTGCAGTTTTTGTTTGTTTCAACTCATCTGAAATAAGGTGAAGGCATGCAGGGGCCCACCACAGGAGTATGGTACGATCTCAAACTGAGGCGATGTGCCATGTGCCTGGAGGTGACAGGAGAGCCTAGAGGTGGCAAGGGATTTGACCTGGGAGGTAGGAGGGGACATGACACATCCAATGACAGTGTAGAGCAGAGGGAGTCAAACCTGGAGTGGTTTCCTGCCTCTTGGGAGGAGTCCTTGGCATGGTTTTGCCCTTGGAAACACACCTGAAATTTGGTTTTGGTTGGATCTAGTTGGCTTGGTTTGTTAGAGGCTGCAAGGGACCTAATACGTATGCAGTGGGTGGTCAAGGGCCCAGGAGTTAAATTGGGAGCCCAGTGGTTTGACAGATTGGGTGATGTACCCCTTGTGCTATCCACCACTTACCGGTTGGTGATGTGTATGTTTATATAAAATACTCATCTTCTAGCAGTTTGGGAGGGTGTGCCCTGCCCTTTTTGGAGGATTATGATTAGTTGGGTTTGTTGATGTTTGATGTAAATTAATTTACATCAAAGTACGTTTTTATGTCCTGTAAACAAGGAGAACAATTTGTGTTCTTATGTACTTATTACATAAGTAATGTTAACTGAGAGGAGAGGAAAAGGCAGATTTACACGTCAGAGGAACAGCCCGTCCCTGTTGCGTGAGCTGCTGTTGAGAATCATAATGAAATAGGAAGCAGCCTGCATGGCTATAAAGGCCACTGCTTTTTCCTTTGCTTATTATTTAGACTGCAAAGAAAATGAAATCGGTGTGGCAGGGGAGGAATATATGCTGTCCTGAAACTTGGCAGGGCCAGAATTGCGGCTGTCTTAACTGTTCTCCCCCCCCTTCCCCTGTGGTAGTATGATCATGGGGAAATCATATCTGCCTTTGTCTGCTTTGCATACAGGTAGTGCTTCCAACATTTATTTTGGAGAAAAGATCCCTGCTGGAGATGTATGCAAATTTCATGGCCCATCCAGACCTGTTTTTGTCAATTGCAGCTGGAGCCACTCCCGAGGAAAGAATTATCTGCTTTGTGGAGTATTATCTAACAGCTTTTCACGAAGGCCGAAAGGGAGCGGTTGCCAAGAAGCCCTATAACCCTATAATTGGTGAAACGTTTCATTGCTCATGGGATGTGCCTAAAGATAAAGTGAAAGCATTCAGAACTAACGGTGCCTCCACGGTTTCTAAGGACCCAGCCAAGGAGTTTGGCCAGGACCAGTCCACGTGCTACAAGCTGAGGTTTGTAGCCGAACAAGTATCCCATCATCCACCGGTATCTTGCTTTTACTGTGAGTGTAAAGAGAAGAAAATGTGTGTGAACGCTCACGTATGGACCAAAAGCAAGTTTATGGGCATGTCAATAGGTGTTTCTATGGTAGGTGAAGGTAAGAAATGTGCTTTTATCTTGTTTTTTTGAGCTAATGTTCTGGGTATCAACACAACAGCAATCCAGATATTTTCCTGCTTGCTCTCCCTCTGACCCTCTGACCTTTCATTTGAACTTTGTGGCTACTTGCTTTTGTGAAGTTTGGAATTAAAACTGTAGGGTTCGTATAACTTTCTTCTGTCCAGACAGAATGTGAGACACACATTATGTATATAAACGTGTGCTTGTATTTATGTGCGACTGTTAATTATATCTGAACTACAGTCATATGTTAAATTGTAGTAGCAAATGGCTACTGACAGTATATTCTGTAAGAACATTTTCATTTGTCTTGCTCACTTTTATAGTAATAGGTGATTTGGTATGGGACAGTTTCACAACTGGAGCAAAGCAATAGGAAAAAACATGTTTTTACTTAAGCCTAACATTCTTTTTTCATAGTTTCTGCAAAGAATCATGGTTTCTGCAGTGTTTACAAAGTTAGTGTATTATCTCAAGCTTTATAGCAAGTCATGCAGTCAAGGTATAAATCTTGATTTGCTATGTCATATGTATACGGTCTGCTTTGTGATAAGTCATTGCTCAACATGAATTCAGAAATACAGGGAATCATAACAAATTCTTAGTGGATGATCTGAACTGATAAACACACCTGCACCAGTGTCGTTACTGACTGCTAATGTATTGATTTAATGTTTCTAAGCAATTTAGCCAGTCCCTTTTGCCATTTGAGGGTAATTTCCTGTGTATGGTTTTTAGTGTTTTTTCTTAACTAGTTTTTAGACTGTGGTCTCAGAAGCACCAGGACAATTTACAGTAAATGCTGCTTTTTGTCATCATTATGTTAAATACTATTATATTAAAGTAGTAAAAAAGTAGAGTGGGAAATGTAGTGATTTGGTTTTGCTTATTAATAACAACAAAACAATTATGGTGAAAACATACAGATATGTTCTGCTATTTCTACTAGCTAGAACTAAAGAACAAACTTGAACAGAAGAAAGGGCTACAGTGGCTTCTTTCCTGATGGCAATATATTCCCTTTTTTGTAGAAGAGTCATGAAACTTCCTTACTACTGGATTTGTTATTGTTGTGATAGTTAAAGTCTATAACAGCACGGCTGTTTGCTCCTTCCTGTGATGTAGGTATTTTGCTTTTAATACGGAGTTAAGGAAGTTGGGAAGGGAGTGTCAGAAGGGAAATCGGTCATTCTGTCTGTTTCCTGACTGTACTACTGCCAGCCTGAGTCATTAGTTTCACTTGCTGCGTTTTTCCGGTACATATTCATTTCTAGTACTGTTTTTCTCAGTGAAGGGAGTTATTAATGGAACTAAAATTAAACACAAAGTCACTTATGATCATGTAGGAGTAAGGAAATTTCTTTTTCTTGCTGCTAGTGCACACAGTTCCCTGGGATTGGGGGTGTCTACTGTGGGGATTTTTTAAGACTTCAAAGTCCTGATGTGTCCCAGTTTTCAGAGAGAAAGGGTCTAGGAATTAACCACTTCCCTACCCCAAGGATTGTTNCCCCATGATTTTGGAGATATCCCAGGAGTGGAGGCAGGGTTTGGAGAACATCTGCAATGGTGAACCCTTTTATTGGAAGGTTTGCTGCTGTCTTTATGGTGGGCATTCTGGGAGGAAATTTGGGTTTACCAATTTATAGTTATCATTTATCTTTTTTGTTCATGTAAGCAGTGCAGAAGCATGCAGCTTCATGGTGACAGCATTTTTGGGAAGTGACGGAGAAACTCCAGGGCAGCCCAAGCATTTCTCTCGTGTGTTGAAGACTGACAATAGGCCGCAAGAAGGTGTACCACTGAAGCTTTTCTACTGTCTGAAAACAGCCAGCCTAAACCTGACAGCCTCCGTTTAAAATGTTTGCTTCACAATGCGGTTTCTTCACTCAAAACTACACTTTCTTCAATTTTTGCTTTTTCTTTATTTTAGTCCCAGGGAAGTCTTCCTAATTAAGTTGGTGTGTAGATTTGTCAAGCTGTGCAAAAATTAGAATCTACTGCAGACATTTCTTTCTCATGTGCTGCATAAGTATAAATTCTGTATTAGACTGAGGTCAGCATGAGTACTGGGGAATAGATTGCTGAACCAAGAAAAATTAGCCACTGGACTTACAATGTGGAAAAACTATGTATTTACACATCTGGTAATGTAGAGCCTAATAATTTTTTAATGTGAAATATAATTTGGAGAATTTTCTTTGTATTCAAGGACATTTTATGCATTGCAGCATTTCAAATGGGGTGAGTTAGTCTAGCGAAGAGTAGATTGAGGAAACACACTGTTAGCCCTGGTCACAAGCGGTATTCCCCAGGGCTCAGTATTGGGGCCAGTTCTGTTTAATGTCTTTACCAACAATCTGGACGAGGAGATCGAGTGCGGCCTCAGTAAGTTTGCAGATGACGCCAAGTTGGGCAGGAATGTCGATCTGCTCGAGGGTAGGAAGGCTCTGCAGAGGGATCTGGACAGGCTGGATGGATGGGCCGAGGTCAATTGCATGAGGTTTAACAAGGCCAAGTGCCGGGTCCTGCACTTTGGTCACAACAACCCCATGCAACACTACAGGCTTGGGGAGGAGTGGCTGGAAGGCTGCCCGATGGAAAAGGACCTGGGGGTGCTGCTTGACAGCTGGCTGAACATGAGCCAGCAGTGTGCCCAGGTGGCCAAGAAGGCCAACAGCATCCTGGCTTGTATCAGAAATGGTGTGGCCAGCAGGAGTAGGGAAGTGATCGTGCCCCTGTACTCGGCACTGGTGAGGCTGCACCTCGAATACTGTGTTCAGTTTTGGGTCCCTCAGTACAAGAAGAAGGACATTGAGGTGCTGGAGCGTGTGCAGAGAAGGGCAACGAAGCTGGTGAGGGGTCTAGAAAAGAAGTCTTATGAGGAGCGGCTGAGGGAACTGGGTTGTTTAGCCTGGAGAAGAGGAGGCTGAGGGGAGACCTTATTGCTCCCTACAACTATCTGAAAGGAGGTTGTAGTGAGGTGGGTGTTGGTCTCTTCTCCCAAGTAACTAGTGATGGGACAAGAGGAAATGGCCTCAAGTTGCATCAGGGGAGGTTTAGATTGGGTATTAGGAAAAATTCTCACTCAAAATCACTCAAAAGAGTGGTTAGGCATTGGAACAGGCTGCCCAGAGAGGTGGTGGAGTCACCATGCCTGGAGGTGTTCAAAAAACATGTAGACGTGGCACTTCAGGACACGGTTTAGGAGGCATGGTGGTGTTGGGTTGGCAGTTGGACTTGATGATCGTAGAGGTCTTTTCCAACCTTAATGATTCTATGATTCTAGTCAGAAGGTGTATGTAGGTAGCTAAGATAGGTAGAAACTAAAGTTAGCTACTTAGAAGCTTTCTGACAAGGTTGGCTGGTAAAGTTGTAGAATCTTATTTTAAACTGTTAAAACCAGATTAAGTGAGTTTCTCAGGAATGACTGAAGTGTGACTGATCCTGCTTTTGATAAGAGACAAATTGGTATCTCATGAATTATAGAAATCTCGGTTTTGTTTGTTTCCTTTTTTTGCTACTGTGCGTTGGATGACCAAAGTAATCGTGTTATTGTTGATTTTTTTTGTCTTATCCCTTCCTCCTCTCTTTTTGCCATTATGAGCATTCAGCCCTTTTTTGGCTGTTGCTGGAGTTTACTTACATACATGTGGGTGCCTTTGACTTTTTGTTAGATCAGTAAGAATTTTAGATTCTGCACAATGCCACTTGAAAGGCAGTTTCCTTGATATCTCTAATATACCTGTGTCCATTCTGAGACTTCGTTTAAATCATTCTGGTGCTGGTATAGTAGTTTAATTATACCATGCCTTTGTTCAGTACTATTTGATGTACGTAGGAAAAAAAATTTCCTTCCAAACAGAGCATTAGAGAGCTGCAATTAATGTTTTGGATAATTCAGTGGTAGGAAGTGACCATCTTGTTCTAGTTCAGGTATTTATCAGAACAGTTTTGTTTGACCTGTAACTTAGTTGTGACCTTAGTGTTGAATACAAAAAACTGTGATTTGTTTTGAAACTTTGCTCCCTACTGAATAGTTTTGTGTGTGGCCTCCAAACAATTCAATGAAGCTTCTTCTACTGCAGCTGGCTATTTACAGAAATACAGTAGTACTGAATTTTTGGACCTATATTATATAAGGAATATGCTGATAATGTTCCTGTGGTGCTTTTGAAGCATATTTTTTTAACTTCTCACAATGTCCTTAGATGTATAGAGCATGTTGCTTTTTATGCTTTGTTGTTAGAAGCAGCAGTGGATATGCTGAAATAGGATGTCACGGAAGTACAAAGGCTTCTGTAAGAATTTAAAGAATTAGGGGATTTGAGGACAGTATGGTCCTGTCATACAAAGAGTACAGCTCAGTATCTTAATTGTACAATTTTTAGTGTATGTTGCACCTCAAAGTGACCAAGAGGTTGGTTTTTTTTCCTGTGATTTTTGTTGTTTGATTCAAAGTAAGTATCAGTTGCAGAGATGCAGAATGAGTAGGAAAGCACTCCTGGAAATCTGTGTGAGAAGCTGTTTTATACAGTAGCCCTTCATCTGTGGTTATGAGGGGTCTAAATCTGGCTTGCTAATGAAATGTCGCAACTTTTTCTTCACTATATAACAAAACCCCCATTCTTCAGAGCAGTCAGCATTGAGTTTCCTCATGAGAAAGCTACCCTGAATAGAAGAGAGGGTATTTTGCATAAAAGAATTCATGTTGCGTGTGCAGTCCCCAATTCTGGTTAATGTTAATTATGTACTAATGAGAGAGTGAGGGAGGAGTGTAATGAATAGGATCACATTAAGATTTAAATTAGCAAGGGATGGGAAAGTCAATGTAAATATTTAATGTTTTTTACGTGGTCCAAAGAATCTTCAAACAGATACTGGTTGTAGGATAAGGATGCTTTAGTGGAAAAGGCTGTGGTGAGCACACCTCAGTGTGGGCTGTGCGTATTCCTTTTCTGCTCTTGGGTTTTGTTCCAAAGCAGCAAAATCCAACAAAAAGCATCACCTTTGATTCACAGGTTAATTTTGCAGAGAGCATAAAGTACGTTTAAGTGGATTGCTCTGTATTATCAAGTGGCTAGTTATATCTTGTGTTTTCACTCCTGCTATTTTAAATGTCTTAAAAACTCCTGAGGCATAGGCTTCCAGAAATTATTTTTTTAAATTGAAATCAACCTTGAAAAGATTTGATAGGTAGGGAAAAGGTTCAGTGCTCTTTCCAGGGTAAATCTAAATGAAAGGAATGAATGTTTTTTTCCTCTTATTTTTTTTTTTTCTGTTCAAATATATATACGTGTATGTGTTTATAGATGTGCAGGCCTGTAATTTCTATTCCTGAGGCATTAGCAACTTTTTAATTTACCAGTCCCAAAGATTGACTACTCCATGCAACTAGAGCTACCTAAATATTTCTCTAGTACTAATTTTTGTATTAATATTTTTTAGCCCAGTGGTTTCAGAACAGTTTCCGTATGGCACGGCACTCATTACTTAACGTAGCAAATGGCTCCAGTCTTTGGAAAATGAGCAGTGCAGCGCAGCTCGCTGGAATGTTTATGAGAGAATAAGAGCCCAGTTCTGGCATCCTACGTTTTCCCATGCAAATCTGCATGGCTGGTGATGCACTACACCCGTGTGGTGTTCATCCCGTATGTAACTTAGTCCTGTTTGTGCCGTGTTAAGAATAATGCAGACAGTATGAAGAGCCTGTTAAATTAGGAAACTGCCCTGGGCTGTTTGTGTCCCACGTACCATTTGTTGTTCAGATTGATCTCCATACAATTAGTGGGAAGCATTAAATTTCACATGCCTCTTCTGTAGCTTATTGATCCAGAGTCTCCTCTGGATATTTCGTCAATATGCGTTGCTGGAAAATCAATTCGCAAAGCTGCAGCATCAGTGAGGGACATGTAATAGTCAAACAGGGAAAATTATATGCTGCGAACATCACTTCCTTTAATGCAGGCTGAGGAGTCGTGGAAAGGAGCATGACTGTGAATACATTGCCTTAGTCAAAAGCAGGAGTAAATGGTGTTGAGGACATTTCAAGGGGGAATTTCAAAATTCCGTACTTGTTTATAAAAAAACTCACCCTTCTCTGTGGGATTTTTTCTAATAAACTAGATTACTGAAACAACTGTTGCTTCCAGAGTACTTATCTGGTGCATTTTCCATGCATAATAGCTGCCTATAAAGACTTAATTTTTTAAAGGAATTTGCGGTTTCTGAAAGAATTCTTTGAGGTGAGAGGAGGAAACATTACTGAAAAAGGGAGAATCTTCTGCAACTTTTCATGTATATTTACTTAGAGCCATTTTAAAACTAAAAATTAATACTCCCTTACAGTGGGGAAGCAAGGGAAGAAAAATAGCCTGTGTTTGTTGTTGCTGCCTTGTATTTTCCAGCAGATATTTTTAAAGATCAGTCACAATGTAATGAATACTTATAAGCAGATGTTAAGAGTACACAACGCTTTTAAAAATAACTGTTAGATTTTAGTTTTTCTGCCTTTAATTTCTCAAGATTTAAACTCGGCAGGGGAGGGCGTGAATTCAGATTGTGGTACCAGTTACAAATGTTGACTCTCAGCGTCATTTTGGCTTCCTCTTCCCTGAGAGAACACGGGTCTCAGTTCAGACATGGTGGTGCAGCTACAGTCTTCATGGTGCTTCAGTTAAACAAGGTTTTGCATGTGGATTCTGCAAACAACGGAGTGCAAAACTAACAGTCACCTTAATACTAGAAGTAGTATCAAGTTGTGGATATTTCAGATCTTCCCTTTACTCTTTTTTGGTTATAATTATTGAGCTGGAGTCATATTTCAAGTGAGATAGCACTTCATTAAAAATGTATTTATTCAGGTGTATACGGAATTAAAAAAATATGCTACCTGGTGCTAAAAATACCACCAAGAGAGCTGGGTTCAGTTTTTAATATCTAACTTGCTGTGGTGGTTAAATATTTACATTGAAGGTCACTGCTGTTATTTGCTGTTTGCTTTTCAGTGTGCTTGGCAGTGTTCATTAAAGCTCTGTGTCCCTCCCACTCCAGTATGGAGGAAAAAAGCTATCGATCCCATTAGAGAGCCAAAGCAAACCTATACTAATCCAGAAGGAAATTCTGTTTATCATGGCAGTTTCCTCTCACATGGGGACATGTAGTGAAGGTCAGAGGA
Organism: Fregata magnificens; assembly: GCA_013389945.1. Taxonomy (NCBI): domain Eukaryota; kingdom Metazoa; phylum Chordata; class Aves; order Suliformes; family Fregatidae; genus Fregata; species Fregata magnificens. The sequence goes on along the minus strand of WAAD01020163.1, from coordinate 15,144 downwards.
GGATGGCTGGGCCCAGGGAAGTAGGAGGCTCTGGAAAAGCTCACATGAAGGTGTGGTTCATAAATACAGTGAGGTTCTCCCCCAGTAGTGAGCACCACACCTGCCCACTGTACTGCTATTACACCTTTTGTCTTTAAAAAAAAAACCAAACACAAAAACGTCACAACAACAAAACCCCCAAAACTGTCGTGTTGGAAGCTGATGGTTTCAGGCGGACTGTGCTTTTTGACTGTGTGAAGATTGTGTTTGTGCTTAGACCATTAAGACTGGGGAAGTGTGACCTTGTGGGTAGCACTACAGGCCATTTCCTACAGCTGGTTGCTGCTACATGTCTGTTGCCCGTGACTGTAATAAAGAAGGCGGAGAATAAATGGGAAGAGGAGGAGAAAGGAAAGCTGACAGACTTGAGTCTAAAACCTATTGTAGTTCTCTATGTGGAAGATGCCCAACTGCAGACTGTCAGGTTTCCTTTCTGCATTTGATCAGTAGCCATTAGCTTTCTTTGATCCTTTTTGAATATCATAATCTAGTTAAAAGGCTTCTTGATTGTTCTTTATTAATTTAATGTTATTATGGCATCCATTTAATAAGTTTGATAAGCAGAGTTGTCTTTATGAGTAAAAGTTCTTCTTGGCTGCTTGTCCCGGGTGAGTTGGGTAGTTCAGCCTTCCTGCAGCGTGTTCAGCTTGGTTTTACCTGCAGGTACAGAGCTGAGGAAGCTTGAGGCAAAATGCGTATGCGTTCCAGCTGTGTCCTGGCTGTTCCCTGCTGGTGAGGGTTCAGCACATGACACGAGGAACTTGTGACTTGCCAAGGCAAAGTGATTAAAGGTCCTTTTAAGACATTGCTTTTCTGTGTTTGTGCTTTTGCACTCTCCAGCTCATTTGTGTCAAACTTGCTGGAGTAGAAGCGCTGGCTGTGTCACTGCTGGGAGGCTGAGGTTGCAGAAGTCCTGCGAACAACTGCATAAAACTATTCTGGTTTGCAAAAGATGTTTTCTTGTGGAACAGTTTCAGAAGGCAGAAGTGACAAGTTGCAGAGCTTCCTATGCCTGCGTTTAGTGCTGTTAACTGGAGCCAATATTTAACATGATGATTCTGTTAGAGGTCCGTGCTGTTAGATTTTGAATGTTTTTTAGGTTTGTGTTTTCATACAGCGTTAAGGGCATATTTTTGTTTTGGCAGTAGTAGTGCCTTGTTCCTGTCTAGTGCTTTTTCATCATTACATGTCAGATCACTTTGCAAAATTAGTGTCGTTATTCCCTTAAACAGATAGACAAACTAATCAATACCACTACCAATGTGTTCTTCCCCTATCTGCCCCAGGGTGAAGGCAAATTGGCTCAAGCTCATCTTGTTTCTAAACAGATACTATTACGATGTCAAGATAATTTTCCCCCCCCCAAATATTTCTTGGTTCTAAGTGCTTCCTGTGATGGGTTATTTTCAATCGCTGTTGTGAAAAATTATTTTCAAAGCTGTAATTTCTGCCTTTAGGCAGTTATTAAATGGGACACAAAAGAGTGTAAAACTCTAATCAAAAATATACTACAGATATTTGGCATGATGTAATTCCGTCTGCAGGGTTTAAGGTGCTCTTTACTTGGTCTTATGTCCTGTTCTTTGTCATCCTGAAGACCAAACTGCAGCTATGGTGGGCATAGAGCTGTATCCTTAACCCCAGGGGAAGCTAAGATCTGATCAGATATGCCACTTTCTTTGTAGTTCCAAATAATCTTGAAAAATCACTGATGCTGCATGTTGTTGTTTTTAGTTACAACCCCATAATGCCGAGGGTGGAGGAACCTTTACGGAATGAAATAGAATTGCCAGTAATTTTCTCTGCATGGTGGAGACATTGGTCTTGGTGGTAATAGAGCAGTGGCCCTGGTGGCCCCTCATTGATTATGCAAGACTTTTGCAAAGGCTGTGTGGGAAACCAGGCATTTGGAAATGAAGGAGCAAACTTATAGGAAATTTCTAGATGGCTTCCTTAAGCATGTTTCCTGGTTGCCCCCAGGCAGACCTAGAGAGAGCCTTTCACTGCCACCAACAAATGCATCAGTAAGAAATTAGCAGAGAGGACCGGGTCGTGTCTGATTGAATGGAGAACTAAAGAGTCCTTTGGCCGTGCTCATATTTTTTCTGGAGAGAGGTTATGATATGACACTGAGTGAGCATCTGAATATTCAGTATGGCTTTTTGCAAGCAAATGTTATTTTTTTTCCAGCTTTAACAGTTCATTGCTTGTCAGTAACACAAAGTGAGTAATCCAGTCAGATTTTCTGATAAGCCATTTGGTACCATGCAGGACCCCACGGTGCACATTCACATTGTGTGTTTTTGAAAATGTTTATTTGAAGAAATTTGTTCCAGAGGGCAGACTTTTTTTCTTAGCAGACAGTACCCTCCTTCAAGGCGAGTTGCACGTTGTGCTCTCTGTGGAAGTACATTTTGATGACAGTAATTGGTCAGTGACTGTCAGGTCTTATCAGTGAACTTTTATCATTTCACTTTCAACTTTCTTCCTACGTAGGTGTTCTTTACTTGATGGAACATGAAGAAGAGTATGTTTTCACCCTGCCTAGTGCCTATGCTCGCTCGATACTTACCATCCCATGGGTGGAGCTTGGAGGGAAAGTCAACATCAATTGTGCCAGAACGGGCTATTCTGCTACGGTCACGTTCCACACCAAGCCATTCTATGGAGGGAAGGTCCACAGGTACGGGAATTACTGTCTTATTCTTGTTTACCTGCTACCGGATTTCAATGGAAAGACTCTTGGGCATCTGTTCGGTTCTTCTGATGGAGTATTTTATAGACAGATATCTGAATTTCTTTTCCTATTAGTGTCTGAGATGACTTAGAGGTTTAGAGCACAGTTTAGTGTAGTTACATGTTTTATATCGTTGAACTGAATTGGATATATTTCTCTCATTAAACTAAAGTGAATGTATTCTTCCAGGCTTTTTTGCTTGTAAAAATTGCTGTAAGTGCAGGATCAGAAAAATGTACCTAGAAAAGGCAATATTTCTGCTACACCAGCTGCTGCTTCTATGTGAGCCTTGTAGATGAACTGGTGTTCCAGGTGGAACTCCTGTAAGGAGGAGAGAAGCGAAAGTGTTGCTGCCCATGGCGGTAGCTCCCTACTGGGGACTCCCAGTTCTGCACTGAAATTCCAGATGATGAAAATATTATTTATGTGTCTTTGGTTCCCCTTTGCTAAGGGTGTGAAGAGGCACTGTGCAAGATAGCTTCCTGTCTTACTTCCAGGCTCAAGTTGATGACCCAATCATTAATGTACACAGACCCCTTTTCTTGTTCTGCTGCGGACTGTAGCAGTGTCCATGAGAAGGCTGTGGTTTTGCATGGTTACTTCTGTTTTACTCCAGTTGGGCTAATTATTTTTCCATATGTGTGTCAACCATTTCAATACTGTGTTCAGGCAAATATCAACATGGGCTGTTTTGACAGGGGTTTTTCTAAAAGATGTAGATTAATAATTGGTGCCATCAGGGTGAGTGAAAATTGGGGAAGGTTGTGCGGCATTAGTTTAATAATTTAAAAACTCAATTGAGTTTACAGATTACTTGACATGGCTTGCTGAAGCACCTGTGTGCATGTTCATAGAGATACACACACACACACGTGAAACTTCTCCTTGCATTTTGGTTTTCCAGTCCTACCTATCTATTTTGCTCCCTCTCAGACCAGTTCTTGGACCACTGAGGTAGCTTTAGTCATTGCTTCTCAGCAGCTGAGAAGTAAACTTGCAGAGCTAAAGAATAAGGGTACCTGAAGTCTTTGACATAGGTATCTGACAGCATTATGTTCAGGTGTGAAAATAATGTGTACTGAAAATGTCATATGTATGTCAGGAGTTGTTTTTCAGGCTGATATAAGGTAAACAGTTCTGGGTTAGAGCTGAGTATTAGAGTTTTAAGTTGGGTTACTGCTGTACCTTGGGAGAATGTTGTCCAAAAGCTATTGCTGTGTTAGCAGAGCTTTCTTGGGTTGAGTCTTTCTTTTTGGAGACAGTGTCACTACTTGGCTTGAAAAATTACTTTGTAGATGTAGAAAGCTGCTTGTAGCCTTAGCTGTGGTAGTGCTCTCATATGCTGATAATAAATGGTACCAGTTATTTCTGTGGTCTTTTTTTCTTCCTTCTTGAATTAGGGTTACAGCCGAAGTGAAACACAACCCCACTAACACCATTGTATGCAAGGCACAGGGAGAATGGAATGGTACGCTGGAATTTACGTACAGCAATGGAGAAACCAAAGTGATTGACACTAACAAGCTGCCTGTTATCAGGAAAAAGATTAGGCCGATAGCAAAGCAAGGCCCGCTGGAATCAAGGTAAGGGCAGAGGCATTGCAGTGTTCTGCTTCTGAACCTCGGACAAGAACAGAACAGGGAAGCAAACTGCAGTTATAAATGGTGCAGTTTAAAAATGCTTCGCTTCCTACAGCACGTTAATCTAGGCACAAATAACTGAAACTGTGTATTGGTTCTTTGGAACATAAATTATATTATAGTGACATATATATCAATTTTGTAGAGGGGGGAAATGCTTGTATGTGTTTTAATGAGCATTTGGAAAATGGTAATGCAGTGTGTCCACCTGCTTTTTTGAGTGATTGTAACAATTGGTAGTCAAATTAGTCAGTTTGTTGCAAGTAATGTTGCATCTTATAATTTACACTGGAATTTCATGTTTTATATATTTTAGAATATATGTGTGTATAAAATATGTAAAATGTGATGCAATATGAGATATAAATACACACACACACACACGTACACATGTGGTTTTAAGGCTCTCAGGACCCATATCACATGCCTAACTGACTAGGTACATTAGAAAAAAACCTAGTTCTGTTATTCACTGTCAATAACTGTTGATGCTTATCTTCAGAAAAATCAAAATTTTTATTGAATTTAGGAACATTTTATTGGAGGATTTAAAAACATGAGTTAAGCTTCATTTTATTATCTGTAAATATGTTCTCTTTATTGTACAAAGGTGTGTCTTGAGTCATTGTGCAGGGTCAGATATAATTTTCCTACTTTCTAGTCATGCTTGCTTATCACAAACTCATTTTTCCCCTGTAGTTTAGGAACAGAAAGGTTGGAGTAAATAAGGAGACCAGTAGCTCTGCAGTGTATTTATTGTATTTTTTGGATACTAGTAAGCAAATTACAACTATCCAGCGTTTCTGCAGGATATGCAGTTTATTAGATTGTAAACAGAAACTCATTTAAACAACCCTGGAAATATGAGAAAGCTGCAGTCAGTTTCTTAGTATTTTTCTGGGCAAAGTTTCTGCTAGGCTAATATAGCGTGAGAATGCATTGCCTCTGAATGCGGTCAGTTGTGTGAAAAACAAGTTTGCTTATATACTGATAATTATTGCTAACTGGGAATATAGAGCACAGACCTAGAAGGGCTCCCTAGAATCAGTGTATCAATTCCTCTGTTAGTAACCTGGTGGGAACAGTCGGTGTCCCCGTTTAATGTACTCTTGGCTTTTGGCTAACGTTCCTTTATAATTCAAAAATTTAATTGCAAATAAACACAGAATAAATGCGTGTCATCTGGGGGTGGATCATCAGTAAAGAATGTGAACAGGAAATGATAAAAATAAATCCATCTGCTTTGAGAAAAAAGCCCAGGTTGTGAGGAGTCAGGAACATGAACAAAAGCTATTGAGACGGTTAACTTGCATGGCAAAATACTGGAAGTTGAGCAAATCTGAAAATCTGGTCCACAAATGCGATGAATATCCTAGGAGAGTGATGGTTCACAAGCTATGTGACTTGCAAAAACGGCACGGAGAACATGGCAGCAGTCTGCCTCTCGCCATACTGTTCTCTAGCCAGGCACTCTGCTGCGGCAGGAGTGTTCTCACTCTGTCGCTTGTGCTCCTTCTCCATCACGCAGGCACCTTTGGCAACACGTCACCAATTCACTGAAAGAAGGTAATATTGATGCAGCAACAGAACACAAGCACCGCCTTGAAGAGAGACAACGAGCAGAGGAGAGGCAACGTGTGGCTCTTACAACGCCATGGAAACCAAAATTTTTTGCCAAAGAGGTACTTTCATTGTCTTATTTTGAAGACCCTATAGCGTGTTTCTGCATCCAGGAGGATGCTAGCACAAATGAATTTGTTTGTGGCTTTTGCCATGGGCTAGTGTTGTTATATACCACTGATTGTTTTAAATTCTATTTTTGCCAGAGTCTGGCTCTTAAAGAAAAGCAATGGATTTTTCCATGTCCATATTGTAAACTTGTTCACTTTCCTTCAGTGGGATTTATTTTAACCTGAATTTTTGGTACCTAATGTTAGGCGCTTATAGCTATGGTTTTTACCTTAAAATCCACACCTTAATTTGCAAATGTTGTGTACTTACATCCCCTACTAATCTCAGCGTACTAAAGTGAACATGATCTAGGGATATTTGTCCAATGTAAGTAAGTACGGACATCTTAAATGCAGTCTTGGGTTTCATCTGCTTGAAATGAAACAGATTTTACTAAGTTTGTCTTTGCCCTTTCTTAGAGGAAAGGGGGAAGGGAAATAAGACTGAGGGAATTATTATGTGACTGTGTCATTGCTAGCCAGTATGTGCAGCTATTTAAATGAGCAGTTCATCTGTTGCATCTTCCCATTGCTTCTCTTCCCCCTTGTAATTTTTTCCCTCCTGCCCAGATTACCTGTAAATTCATTAAGCACAGAGTTTTCAGATGACAGGGATGGTTTCTTGTGTTGATTAGTAGTATCTTAGCTTTTATGTGGACATACACAGATCCGGTATGTATAAATCTTGTTTGCAAACTCTGCCTAATTTTCTTGCAGGGCGATGGTTGGCTATACTTGAATCCTCTGTGGAAGACCCATTGATGGGATAGAGCAGTCGCCTCATAACTTTACCTTAAAGGCATTAAAATGATACAGTATATAACTTCAAGATGTCATTGAATAGGTCCTGTTATCAGAAGATACAAACGGGAAGTTACATACTGTGAATGATGCATCTCAAAATAACCACAAGCTCAAGTTTATTCAGGAGCCATTTTGTGTGTATGGATACACAAACACCCACGCACACGTCCACGTATACACACATACATACACACAATGTGTATGTGTTTGTGTGCGTATTATTTACACTACATGTAAACAAGTATAAACACTAACAGTGATTTAAAGACCTTTTCCTCTAAGTGTTAGGGCATAGAACCCCGGCTGGACTCAGCTGGGGTTCCCTGAGTTGTGTGCTTGCAGGATCAGGCCCTATGCTAGTATTTAAGAAAATACTTTTTTATTAGTACTGGTTAAGGTTTTTCTATTTTTCACTTTTGCCAAAAATGTTTTGCACTTAAAATGTGACGTGTCACTTAATGGCAGTCATTCTGTCTAAACAGTCATTGAGTAGCTCACTTTGACATAAGAATGATACACTGACAGCGCGCTCGCTCTTCGGGATGCTGATTTAAGAGCATGTTTCCTTTCACTTACGCGTGTGAATTTTCTGCCACCTTATAAGAAGTAGCAATACCTTCTCAAGGATGTTGTTCGCACTAACCCGTTGCATCCTCACTTTTTTGTTTGTTCATACTTCCAGCTGTTTAATAGATCTCTGGTCACCAGTGAGCCAGCTGCTCTGGTCATTTTGATCTTGCTGTGTAATGTTCTCTGGCCTCTGTCATGCCAATGCTTTTGGGTTATGTGTTCCGCTAAATCCCTTCTGGCAGATGTAGCTGTGGTGTTCCAGCTCACTCTTGCCTCAGCTTTCCACCCCCACATACGAGAGGCATAGCATGCCATTGGGCTGTGCCTGAGGCACCCCAGTTCACAGCCTTGCCTTTTAAGTTAAACCACCGCTGATGCATTCACGCTAAAATGCCAGGATGTGCACCGAGGCGGGTGAGGCTGGGTAGGAGTCCTGTCCTGCTGTGATGGGTGTGAGCCTTCCTCACTGGCCGAGAGGTGAGTTCTGTACGCTGCTCTGGGAAATTGGACAGAGCTCGTCTGGTCAGAGCCCTTAATTCCGTATTAAGGCTCCAAGCAGACCTGTATTTTGATTTCATTCCTTTTTGCCCCAGTCAGTCCTGTAGCTTGATCTTGCTTTGTAAAATAACCACTGTGACACTAAGAAAGTGGATTCTAAAAGTGTGTTAAAGCTTCGTTGCTTTTTAGTTCATATTTGTTGAAAGTGAAGATGATTTTGAGAGAAGTGACAAGAAAAGGCACATGTAAAACGTGCTGACTTCTGCTCAGTGCTGCTTTTTACAGTGTCCCATAAAGAAACCACTATCTTTCTAACCTACAGTAGCACGGATACCTACCTTTCTGCAGTACTGATGAATTTTGTGCCTTTCGTCTGCTTTCTTAATACAATAGCTTATGCTTTATAGATATTACACAAATATATTTAGGTCAAAGCACTGCTTATATCTGTTCTTGTGCGTCCTGCATTTTATAATTATTTTTTTTGGTAGACTTTAAAATCTCTTGAGCAACTCAAAAGGCTAAACAGAGGTGTGTACACAAGGAAACATGCCATTAGTTCTTCATTTGGACATAATATTTAAGAGATCTTTACATTTGAACTTCAAATCCCTATTTAATGAAGGTGTGGCTCCTTTTCCTCCTAAATGCGATTTTGTCTGCTTGTAGGTACTTTTTTTGCACATCAGAAAGATTTGTGTTATAAATGATTTAAATCCTATTTAAAAAAAAAAAAAGCGGACTGTATGAGCTTGGTTTTGTAACTGATACTTTTTTTTAAAAAGGAAAAAAAAAAAATCTTATTTTTAGGAATAGTTGATCCTTTTCTGCAACAAAACCAAAATGATGCTGTCATAGTAATCACTGAACTACTACCAAGTATCATCAGGAAAACGTGTACTTTATCACCTGCAAGAATTAACTTTATAATGGATCCACTCTTGTTCTAGAGGTTAGTCTGATAAGTAACTAGAAGTATTCATACAGTTTGTAATATCATCACAAAGAACAATCGAAAATGCAGAATTAAACACGTGGAACATGCTCCCAGAACTTTTGACTTTTGCACACCAAAGAACAAGCCACACACTCCCTACAAATAGCCATTGGAAACCTCTCTCTGTCAGGCATGCAGGCCTGCGCTCCTGAAAGAGTAGACCTCTTTCAGCTTTGATGGTATGACTGTCGAGGCTACAGAGATGCTGTAGCCGTTCTTTTAAGGAGAAATTTGAGTAATTTTATGCTTGTAATTTATTGAAGATTTTTTCTGTCTGCATGGTTGGTTGTTTCTGCATGCCGAGAACATTCCACTTGTGCTCTGATAAATGGTTTTGTTCTGATGCTGTGAAGAATCCCGATGCCATTACCACTTTCTTTTCCGAAATAACTTGGGAGAGGCAAACATAAAAATCGTCCTTTCTGAAAAGATCCCATCAGCGAGAGATTCCAGAACAAGATTCACAAGTGTCATTTTATTTTTCTGATAGTTGTGTGTTCAGTATATTTTACAGGACTGAAAAGTAAATATTCATAAGCCTTATTCTGTAGGTTGTTCCAATAGCTGTCTCGGACTTGCAAGTAAATACTTTCAAGTAGCCAATGTACACTCTGAATTGTAATGTAAAAACCTCCATGTACTTCAATTTTTTTTTGTGCACACCTGTAGAAAGCCTATGCAACCTTTTTCTTTCTTAAATTAGAAATGTTCAGAAAGAAAATTTATACCTTTATCATTTAAAAGTGCTCCGGCAGTCTCTTCTGATTTGCCTTCCTTTCATAATTTGTGAATTTAAAATGACAATGCTCATGAATAAAAGATTTGTTTCATTTAGTAGTGGGATGCCCTCTCTCTTTCCGCTGAAGCATTAGTTAACTGGTACCAGTTACTCAGGTGTCCAGGAGCGGTGTACAACACTCAGGGTACCCGTGAGCGGTTTGCGTGGTGCTGATAGAAGTGACTTGTCAGCTGGATCCTGGTTTGTTGTGGGTTTTTTCCGCCCTGTTCATACTGCCGGACACCATATAGGTAAGTTTTTGTTTAAAAGTTAGACAGCACTACACAGGTAAAATAGGGCTGGGTGGCATCATAGCTTTAGGAGAGGCTGGGGAACATATGCCTTATTTTGACAAATAAAAAGGAAATAGGTTAACGTGTTCCCTTGTTCCTGAAAATCACATTTCATTTAATCTTTGTCATTAACAGAGATGCTTGATTAGATACCTCTTAAAATACAACTCTAAATTATTGCAGCATTGGACACTTGCCTGGGGAGGAAAAATGTGCTTAGAGGCTTCATGGATCCTGGTCAACATTTTTCAAGTGTTAGATAGTGCAGTTCTGGTTTATTTTAAACACTTATACACAGTGTTGGAAACCATCATGCCAGAACACTTTTTGGTTTTATGCAAAACAGAAGACAACACTGGCTGTAAACAGGACAGGAAACACTACGAAGTTGTGTTCCTTGCCTTCCTTTGCGGTGCTTCAAGGCCTTGTCCTGGAGCAGCTTCTACATTTGGTTTAAAGACATTATTGAGTTTTAGTCATAGCCAGCTACGATTTCAGTTTTTACTCATAGTGGGATTCATATGTACAGAGGGCTGAGTCAAAGCATTTAACTGGTTTTTCAAGAGTAAATCTATCAAGATATTTAACTAATGACTTTTCTCCCCCTCTGTTATGGAATTACTTCCACAAGTCAAAATATTTCTTCTGGGATTACCAATAGTACTGTCTGCCCCTCACTGCTTTCAACAGTAATGATTAAGCAATACAGACTTTATGCAATACTGGCTTCTACACACTTGCAGCTTTAGTTCCTTAGCAACTGAAGACCAGAGCCTGGCTTAAGCATTTTTTTTCTTCAGATCTTACTGTTTTGTGGCAGTTATGCTTCAGAATTTGACCTAGTAGAACAACAAAAGGATGGCTGTAGCTAAGGAAGTAAAAGAGTATGGAAAGTATGTTTGATAATGATGCAAGATGCTAGTATTCTTTGCTGGTACAAGTGTGGTTCAGTTCTCAGAGAGAAGAGGTAGAAGTTAGTTTAGCTGAGTAATTCTGGGATGCAGGTGGAGAACCAGGTAACCTATGTGGCATGCAGGTTCCTGGCGAACCAAGGAAGGTGATACTACAATGCCTGCCAGTTCTTCTTTGTAACTTTGTTTTTTCTAAGTGGCTGCCTTGATGACTCCAGCTTTTCCTGCCATTTAAATGCAGAACATTGGCAGAAGCCTTGAAGTCAAGTTAGATATAAGAAAGCTCAGGTAAGTGGTAGGCAACTTTAGGCCCAGGCTGGCTAAGATTCCTGTAGTTAGCTTACTTTTTTTTTTTCCACATAGCTTTAAAAATGCTATAAAAGTTGACATGATTTACTTATTTCTGCTCTGTTAAAGAGAACACTGCCAGCTAAGACAGAAAACAATCTGACAGAACTGTAAAGACACCTAAAGATGGGAGGGCAACCTTTTATTTATTTCTTTTTTTAAAACAAGGCTGAGTTACTGCCACACCACAGACTAACCAGCAGCATCTGTTCTGCTGCCTTCAGATGTTCTTCAAATGTTAAATCGCTTATTTCTTACCAATGGTGAGGGGGCAGTATGCAGATTTGCTGGGAAGACGCAAGATATTACAAATTGTGTATCACATAATCACCCCTTCTGCTTGTGGGTAAGCAACTGTAACAGCAGGATTCACTGCAACATGTGCATTTGGGAAAGACAGCTGCTGTTCTCTGAAAATAGTGCAGCCACCTTAATTTCATCACAGCAGAGGCCCTACATTTGGCTTAATAAATTTAAGCTGGAAGGATGTTAAGTAGCTGCTGTGGCTTCATTACAGCAACTTCATGAGGTCAGCAGATTTGCATTATGGAATTTGAATGACTTAATTTATCACTAGGACTATAAGCAACATGTTATCAAGTTAATCACAACAAAACTGACACAACACCCTTAACACAAAACTTGAATTAACTTTATTTTCCCCTACAGTCAACAACTGGTCTGCATTGAGCTTTAAAGCAACAAAATAAAATGAAATCTCCAAACGACAGGGGGCCAGAAATCCAGATTTAATTACCTTTGTGAAAATGTTGCAGCTGTAGTATTGGTCTGTGTAAACCATCGGAGTCAAAAATGAGTTCATAAATCAAAAAAATATTCTACACCTTGGGAAAAGTCAGCAGTAACATTCTCACAGAACACTGTAAATTTACATTTTCTTCATGAAAGGTACATACTATTCTGCATTTTACATCAAGTTATTGATGCAAGCCTTGTTTCTATAAAAAGTTAACAACCTGTGGCAGGAAAACAAACTGCAAAAACCCTTTCATTTTTAATTAAAGAAGAATTTCAAGTCTGTATAAAGTTTTCCTATAGCTGGAAAGTGAACATGTTCAGTCTCCATTTATATTTTAGTGCATTTCATCTGACAGTTTTCACCACTTTTTAAAAAAAAAAAAAAACCAAACAAACCAAACCAGTATAAAAGACAGACAAAGCAAATAGCAGTATAGCAGATATTTCTTCAACTGATTTAAGTACTCTAAATAAAAATGCAGAGAAACAGATTTCCAGAAAAACTTTTACCCTCACAAGAAAGGCGGTGAGGGGGGAAGAGGTTTGCACATCCTCTACCTCCGATAGCCACAGAAAAGGGGTTTTGTATACCTGTCAACCTTTTTTTCCCCCCCATTAAACAGACTATACTTGTTTTACCAATGTAAACATTTACCTAAAATAGTTTAATTTCTGTTCTGAAGCACCAGCTGCTACATGGTGCTCAGTTGTATGTTACTATAGCATTCATTACTGTCGTTTCAGATTTTTCAGGAGGATACAATTGTAGCCCTTGTATCTACGGTGTGCAAGATTTGCCTTGTCTACCTTCTGAAATGACAGTGTAAGGCAGCAATACTGCAGTCCCGTGTTAAACAAAAGCAGCATGTCCAATCTAAACTAGCATCCAATTCATCTGTCCTGTCATCTCTTGTGAAAACTGCAGCTTTGCTTCTTACACTCCAGGTCCAAACCAGCCTGCAGCAAGAGTAAAAGGACATTGAAAGAAACCATTGAAAAATGATCATGGGAGTAACTTATTTTGAAAGTTTAATTTCAGAGAGCGCTGCTTCCTCTTAATTGTTGAAAACACGTCATTTTTAGATTTCGCCGTTCCAGTTTACATACTGCTGCTATTCAGCTGAACAGTGTTTTCCAAAAAAGATTGACAAGTATGCATGTGCCAAGGACCAAATTACAGGGTTCTTTGGTGCAGTCAGTCCAAATTTTCAACAGATTTGAAGGATAATATGTACCAATAAAAAAAAAAATGCTGCTAGACTTGGATAGCAGCTCTGTCTTGCTTCACATTACAAATCTAAAACAGCTGTTCTCAATAAGCCAATATTTTTAATCAGACATTGCCTGAAAATTTTGTACAATAATCTGGACCAATGATGGTTCTGTACCCTCATGTTGCTGTGAAACATGACTTGAGCTAAAGGCAAAGACTGGTTATCTCAAGGACAACTGCTTCGTATTAGCAATCAGAACAGTGTATTTAAACTGTCTTCCTGTTGGGTCTCTTGCCTTTCTTTAAAATTAGTTTATTCTTAATGTAGCCACGCTTCCTTTTGGAGGTCTAAAAAGAAAAACAGAATAAAATGTATTAGTTAATGATTTAGAGTTGACCGCGGTTTAATGATGTGCGTTTCAATGCCTGGTCTTTAGATTGATTTTAAAGAGCTTAAATGGTAAACCCTCAACTAGGTATTATCCAGTTATTATTTTTAAAGTTGGGATTGTTAATTCATGCCCAACATTTGCTTTTGCACAAGATGTACTTTTGCAAGCCCCATCTACCAGATCTGTAGAACTGTTTTCAAAGCTTGTGCTGAGGCAGAATTAATAATTAACCAAACACGATAAAGCTCTAATATGCCCAAAGAGCAGAAGTGGTGTAGAGTGTTAGTTTTGTTTGGAAATACCTTCTTGCATCTTTTGCACTATTTGATTCTCTTAGAAGTTAGCAAGATGATAAATAGAAATATTTGCTCAAAGCAGCATTTTTCAAAAGTATGAGAAAAACTGAATAATCACATTGTAGTCNTTTCAAAAGTAAGAGAAAAACTGAATAATCACATTGTAGTCTTTAGTCCTCTGCTGTTGGTCTGTAAGCTAGTTAGTGCTTCTGCTCACGTGTCTTTATCAGCATACTTACTTTAGATTTTTTTTTTTTTTTCAAGGTAGTAATCATTAATGTTAGTCTTAGGTCATATTAACTTCAAAGTTGTATAAATACAGTTAGCTCATGGCAGGTAGAATTGTACATTCAACAGGCCTGCCACAACAGATTAGACAGTAGGCAGGTCCCACACTTGCTGCACTTTGCTGTGCTTACCAGCAGGATGCTATGTCAATCAAATATAACTTTTATCTTCTTTAATAACAACAACAATAATATTACTATAAAGTGAGATAGATACAAACCAATATGTAATAGTCGGCCACATTATATCTCTGAGCTTGAGCAATGTCATCCCTAACATGGAAGAGTGATAGGAGATGGACTGAATTTCCAGTAAGGAAGCAACTGCTGAAAACCTATGGCTACTAAGGAGCCCCCGGAATGCATTTAAGAAATCCTAGTTTAGACATTCGCCTATTTCTTAGTGGGAAGTAGAGCCTGTTTGTACTGCAAGAGCGGTGATGGGTCAGAATTTGCATCAACTTTTATGCTGTCTTTAGACAGAGAACCGACACATCCACAGCTTAAGTGGGGTCAATACATCTATCATTAATAAATATAGCCTTGCTTGTCATTTAAGATCAAAAGTTACACTGTAAGTATATGATAGGCATAGTAAAGCTTATAGTTTCCTTTTAAGATAAGTCTAGCTTCAGTGACAACTCCCAAATGCCTTATTTTATGAACTTCCATCAAATCATAAAAATAAGCATCTTTACCCTCTAACATTCTTTACTTGTATTTGCATGACATAGTGCAAGTTTACTGCCTATACTAATTTAGTTTGTTACACATTTGTTTCTGACAGGGTTCAGGAATTCCTTTTGAAACATCTATTTGAATGTATAGAAAATGGATGTTGTGAGGGAGGGG
>WAAD01020160.1:24739-58098 GCA_013389945.1 Fregata magnificens | reverse complement strand
CCCGTCCCTTCTCGGAGCCCCCGTTGCCGTTTTCCAGCTCACCGCCGCAGCCATCCGTAAGGACCTGTCGGAGCAACGCACGGATGCACGGAAACCGGAGAGCCCCGCTCGCAGGCGTCGGTTTTTAAGCGTTTTTAATAGCTGGCACCCTTTTTGACGCGTCCTCTCCCCGCAGTGTCGTGCCCTGAACTCGTCGGAGACTCGCGCTTGGTATTTCAGCCCCAATTTTTAATTCTTCAGACTGCTAAATACTGTCTTTTCTATGTTTTCCTGGCCCGGGCTCAAAACGAGTCTTTATAATCGCTATTTCTGCGAATAACGCGCGTATTCAGCGCGCTAAGGGTACGTCCCGGAAGAAATGCGTGTATTCGCGCCGCTCGAACGATACAAAACTAAAAAATAATTGGTTTAAAACGGCGCCGGAACAAGCGACGGAAAGCGTCTCGAGCTGCGCGTGGATTTTTAATTTCCTGCGCTGTCCAGAGGAATCAAAACCCAGTTCGTGCGCCGAAGCGTAGCGCAAGGGTGACCGAACACCTTACGTTTCTTTTCTAACTTGTTGCTTTTATATGCATCGGTCACGCGAAAAGGTGTGGGGTCGGTAAACTAGTGGGAAATGCCCAACTTATTTCGGTCTGGCTCTATCTGCGCTTCAATCTTCCGGTCCTAACTTGTATTTTTTTTTTTTTAAATACGGTTTCAAAGAGGTATACGTTGTTCTAAAATATTGTGCCGTTAACAGTATATAATAAAATGGCACCTTACGTTAATATAGTAATTTTAAAGCACCTGTAAAACTCCTTCATCACATAAAAGCGCCTTGGCAGCCTAGCGTCAGCCCGTGCTGGATCTCCGGGAGCGGAAAACTCCTTCTTGGGGTCTTTTTCTTCCCTGCCCGGGTGAAGTTAGCACTTTTTCAGGCCGGTGCGCTCTTTGCGAAAGGAAACTGCGCTTTCTCACCCCAAAATATCTCGTCCTCGCCCCTCCCACCCACCGCTTCTCATTAAGGTACACGGTCTCGGCACCAACTCGTTTGAAAAGCGGCAACGTGGTAGTTCACCCAATAAAATGGCAGGAATTTGCTAAAGTTTGGGGAAACTCCGGGTGATCTAGACCGCTTTTGGAAGCGGGGTAGGAAGGGGGATGCTCTCCTCGCTGCCTCCCCGGCCCGGATTGCCAGGGGAGCCCTCCGCGCAGGCTCCTGGCATGTGTGGGTCTTGGAGCCGGGAGCATTGCATTGGAATTGGCAGGAGGATCATTTACGTTTCCAGAATTTATGAATCGTTTTCTGTCCAGATTGCTGTTCTGGTCTTCTCCAGCGTTGGAAAGCTTTTATGGCTGTTAAATCTGGAACAGAAAAGAGAGTCCCGTAATAGCTGTCATTTCAGGCTGTTAGGCGGCGGGTGCGCTTTTGGGGACGTGCTGCTTTTTTNCCCTTTTTTTTTTTTTTTTAAATTTAATAAATAAATAAATAAATAAAAGTATTCTGATAATTCTCTCTGTGCGTGGGGAAAGCGTACGCAGGAAACTGGGCAAAACGATGCTAGCCTCTGTATCGAGTGTAAAGCTTGGTTTGGACCGTCTCTTTGCAGTGGAGTTTAATGCCCCGGCCGTTTGCTGCTTTGCCAAAGCATGGATTGGTGCCGTACCAACTTGTTGCCCGTCTGGACGGAGACGAGTGGCGTTTGCTCGTGTCCCGTCTGCCTCGTGGTGGGTTCTGGCGTGGCTGTCACTGTGTCACCTTGCAGAAACCTCTCCTAACTGCTCCGAAAGCTTCGCATAATGCTTTTCCAGCACCTTTTTCTTTTGGATACTTCTCATTTCATTTTGGAATGACTTTCTGGTCATGGATGTGCCTCTCCACACAGCACCCTTCTGCAGCGGGGCTGGGGGCTTATTCCCATGTTACGGGCGAGGGATCCGGGCTGTGCGGCACCGTGCAAAAAATATACCAGCGACTGCTGAACAAGCTGGGTCATGTTCTGGAAGTCGTGCGGCTGGGTTAGTGCACAGGCAGCAGCGCTGCTGGAACCTGAGCCGGCTACTTTCTAGCAGGCGCTGTGATATACAGCGCCGAAATCCTGTGGGGGACTTGTCCCGCAGGACATCTGCGACGGCTCCGGGGTCGGAGCCACCCCTCCAGGGTCTGGAGCCATAGCAGAGACTTACGTTTGCTGCTCCTGAGTTGAGAGTCCTTCCTCCCTCGAAA
This sequence comes from Fregata magnificens, assembly GCA_013389945.1. Classification (NCBI taxonomy): domain Eukaryota; kingdom Metazoa; phylum Chordata; class Aves; order Suliformes; family Fregatidae; genus Fregata; species Fregata magnificens. The sequence goes on along the minus strand of WAAD01020160.1, from coordinate 55,889 downwards.
GGAAATCTTTTAAAAAGCCCCCGCACGCGTTAAACACGTCATCTGCAGCTATGTCATTTCCCTGCCCTTTTTCAGAAGGGCCCTCAGTCTGCGGGGACCGAAATCCTCTCTAGTGGTGCTTTCGCAACTTGTTCGTGAGGACGGCGTTTACCCGCAGGCGTGTTGTGGTTCCAACAGGTGCCGAGGCAGCAGACCTTCCCCACTTGCTTACTTCCTACTCTCTGTTTGTCTTTTTCTTTTTGCTTTTGATTCTGACACCTATTGAACAGCTGATCTCTGATGCCTGAAGACCCTGCTTATCTGATTGGAAAACCTGAAATAACAAAAGGCCGATTTTTGAGATCTTATTTGGTGAAAAGCTGGGGAGCGGAGCTGCCGCAGGAGAGGCAGTTTTGCGAGGGAAGAGGAGGGTGCCCGGGCTCTCTCGCCCGCGTTGCTCCCGCGGAGGAGCGGGCAGGCAGGAGGGGAGCCGGGCGGTGCTCTGCCAGCTGAATCCAGCCTTGTCCCCGCTTTGTTCCTTCTCTTTCTGTGTCAGCGCTGCTGCTCCTCTCCTCCCTGCGATACCAGAGGGGAAGGGATGCGCTCCACTTACGTTTATCGGTCCCACTGGCTTACGCGAGGCAGATGGATGGGGAAATCCTCTGATGAGGTTGGCGGGGTAGAATTTCATAATTCTGGTGGTGTTACTGAGATGCAACGTACCTTTCTTTACATTTTTTTTTTTTCTCTTGCTTTACCAGCCGAGGATCCTGTGTGCGTTTGTGGTGTGTCTGCCTGGTGCACCCTACCTGTAGCACTAAGCAAAGCTGGTGAGCTGGGAGGTGGCACCGGTGGAAAGATCAGAGGTGTGTTCCTATGCGGTGGTCTTTCCCTGAGNTAGCCCTACCCATGTACAAAGGGTCAGACAAATAAAAATCTACTTTTATTTTCTAGCTTTAAAAAAAAAAAAAAAAAAAAAAAAAAAAAATAGAACATGTAGTTTTCATCCTCCTGTAGAACATGTAGTTTTCATCCTCCTGTAGGCAGAATGTAGTGTACTCTGAAGTTTAAAGATAGTTTGGGTAGAAATGGTGCTGGGGAAAGGGGATGCAATTCTCCGTGGCCTGCACAGAGTGGGACTCGGTCTGTTCAGTTATTGCTAAGCTCTCCCACATGCCTTGGGTTAATGCTTTTAATGAAGGGAAGTACCTGCAGTTTGTGACTTGCTTTCGGTCTTGTGCAGTCCTTGCTGTATTTTTGGGGCTTGCTTCCCCCCTCCCCCCCCCCAAATTAAGATTACAGATGATGCAATTTTGCTTTTGATGCAATTGGCACTTTCTAATTCTTAGAGTCAAAGTCCGTAAGGGGATGCCAGAGCTGTGTGCTACGTGTCTGAGAAGGCAACGTAAAATACGCTTTGTACTGTTTGTAGTGTCGCCTCGGTGGAGGGTGGCTAGCTGATGTAAGTCTTTGACGCTGGTGATTGCAGTCGTGTATTTTTCCTCGAAACACCTTTCCACGTTAGCTGGGGTTTGCTATCAGCAAGGATGCTGAGAGAAGTCAGTCGTCACTGAGGGTGGAAGTGGGTGGAACTGCCCCTTAGAGCAGCAGGCTTCAGCTAAATCAGTTTAAAATGACATGTCTAGTGTTGGGATTCATCACAGCCTTTCTTCCTTATCGGCCGTCTGGCGTGCGGTAGGAGGGGTAGGACTTGCTGCACAACAGATCTCTCCAGCTTTTGAATGGAGGAGATCCTTGGGAGGTGCCAGGTCAAGATCAGCAGGACCTCAGCGAGGAAATGAATGCACTTTGGGAGCATTCAGCGTCGCATTTTCTTCTGCAAGATGCAGACCAGTTTCTGCTCTGGTGCTGGTTTGCTCGCCCTTCAGTGCTTTCCCCTCTCTGTAGAGTTTCGGTGGTGGCGGATGCACAGAGTTAACGTCGCTAGTCTTCGTCTACGTACAGCAGAGTATCGTGCTCGTCTCTCTGCTAGGATTAAAAAAGCCAGTGAATTAGTAATCTTCAGTAAGTGGTGGTCTGCTGCGAGCCACTCTTACACAGTGGATGCAGACCCTAAGTAGGAGTTTAGCAAGGTGTTTTCTAGGAAGATTGACTAATGCCATTGACTATTGCCTGTATATATTGACTATAATATGAAATTTTAAAGTTGAAGCAGGTGCAGTGCTTGGATAGAAGCAGAGTCCAAGCTCAGTTAGCGAAGGTGAGGGCAATTCAGAGGGAAGAAGAACCTACAGGAGCTTTAATTATTGCTAAACAGAAGCTCTAATGCCGACCATACAGCAAAGTGGGTTTCTGGAACGATTGCTCACTTGGGCTGCGAGAATCAGCAGATTCAAAAACTGATGTTCATGCTGCTGGTGCGTACGTGGTAATGTATCCTTGGTGCTACCGTGGTTCCCGTGGCCTCACAGGGCTGAGGCGTTTGGTGGCTCCACGGGGAAAAGGCTTCTTGGTCAGCCTAAGGTGGCGTTTTAATCCTCATAAGGGCACATGAGCCTTCCAGCCATCTTCTATCCTCGAACAGCCTCTGCTTTAAAGGTTGGTTGGTCCATCCAAAGCGACAAGTGTGGAGTATTGCTATGGGAAGTGAGACACAAGGGTGGGACACTTCACAGCTGCCACACCACATATACACCACANCCCCCCCCCCCCCCCTTATTGCAGACAGTGTGTTAAGCCTGCTGGAACCGTTTCACTTCTTTATGGCAAATCACATGTGAATTTTTATGAGAATGTTCCTGCTTTGTGGATATTGCATGTACGTGCCTGCAAACCAACAGCTCTTGGTTGCTCCTGTAGGGAAGGAAAGCTGTTGCACTGTTGAGAGGGTAAGGGGCGAACCAGGCTGGGAGATCAAAAGAAAGTGGAAGGACTGGCTGGGGTACCAGTGTTTAGAGCAGAAGGGTATCCAAGTTGGTGAGCGGGTTATAAATAGATGCCACCAAAGCTTTGCCCAGACTTTACTCATGCAGTCAGCCATTGTCATGCAAAATCCTGGCTAGCTCTGCTCGCGGGATGGTGGTGCGTGGCCAGATTTGCCGGCATTGCTTGGTTTAGTCCCAGCCCTATTAGCATAAAACTGTGCGTTTTTACAAAGCTAAATGCGGGCTGTGCTTGAAGAGAGTAGCTCGAAGTTAACCTGCCTAGCTCTTTATTTGTCAGCAGAGAGCGGCTGAATGAAAAGACAACCAATGCAGGCACCATTAGCAAAATGAGCTCCTGGAGTGTGCTTCTCTGCTTTCTGAGTGTATGCTGGAGGTCAGCTACTTAGGATTTGTAACTTGTAAATAAGATCCAGTTAGCACGCTTTCTCCTTTACTTGGGTTGAGTCCTCCTCCTCTGCCTCTGCCAGCTGTCTTCTACCTGCCGGGTGCTTCGGGCACCTGATAAGGGACTCTACTCTGAGAGGTTAAACTTGAAGAGCAACTCCAAAAAGAAATGAAGTCGTCTTCTTTCTTGTCCTACCCCCTCCAAGTGAACAGAGCGACTAGTAAAGAGGGACACAGAGGGGAAGACACTTCGTTGCACAACGCCTGGGTTTTCAAGCCTATGTTGATCTGTTCTGAACCTCTGTGCTGCTGGTTGCCGTTTACATATTTGACGTGCACTGAGATATTGGTGAATGATCTTTGGGTTCTTTGGTTAATGATGGATTTAGACTGTGAGGAGCTGTCTTGACTCGGTAGATGAGGATTGGCTTAGTTGGCTGTTGTACCATTATGCCGGGGGAACTTCGTTCCCTCTTGTTTATCCATGCGCCCACGTTGGCGATGAATGTGTTTAACTGCACCGGAACTGAAAAGGACTTGCTTTGGAGAGGTCCTGATGAATTAGAGGCTGCAGAGGGTGGATTTTGCTCTGGTCTCTGTCCATCAAACACCTTAATAGGCTGCATACGCTTTTGAGCACCCAATAGTTTGATGAACTGCAGATAACATCTCAAGGATGGCAATAACTGTCGATGCATAGAAAACAGCACTGGAATTTGCTTGCAGAAAAGAGTAGGTGAGTAGCTCAATCAAACAGAGTGAAGAATTCATGACACTTTTAGGAGTGGGACGGTGGCAAAATGACCTGTCAGATTTGAAGTGAAATGAAGTTGCATAAAGACAAGTTAGAGTAGGGCAGGAACATGCCTGCGTGTCGGAGAAGAAACATACCGGAGAGTGAGTGGGAGAGCTGCTGATCAGCGCTTGCTGGCATCCCTGGCAGGCATGCAGGATGCTAGCCACGGTGCCTGCTAGCACTGCTCCGCTTTGTGCTCTTCGGCTCAGTGCTGGTGAGTGGAGCCGGGATGCTGGGAGGACCACGGCTGCGTGGCATATGGTATCCAAAATACTCCTGGTGTAGTGGGTCTGTGTCTTTCACTGAGGTTACGCTTGTCTTACGTGTAATAAACAGAGAACGCTTTACTTTGGGGCTTTGTAAGTGATTGACTACGCATCCTGCTTTTTGCCTCCTCCTTCCCCCTTCCTCCCACATTTTTAAAACATCTCTCACAGCTGGCTGTCATTCTACCCAGACTGTCCAGGAGGTTTTTTTTCTGCTTTTAATGTAGGCACCTTTGTCCAGGCTGTGTGTAGGTAATGCACCCTCCCCCAGTCTGTTCTGCTCAAATACTGCATTCGGTGAGCTTTGCGTTGCTCAGGGTCTGCGTGTGCTTAAGATGCCCATGCTAGCAACATCCTTTGAGTGAGATAGAAGAAATCATTTGCTTTTAAGCAGAGTATTTTATTTCCAACAATAAGGCCGTATTTTTTGTGATAAAACACGATTGCATATTTTATGCAGAAAGCTGACTTTTCATTCCACTTCCCTATCTTGAGATATCAGTAACCTAAACAAATAGACAGAAACTTGCCCTGCCTGCTCTTGGTGAGCTTAGCGTCCATGGCGCTGGCAGGGAGCGATGAATCAATTGCGTTTGTTAATTGGTCTGTTTTTAACAGGTTTTGTAGTGCTTCCCGAGCATGAGTTCAGAATGAAGCGGCGATTGGATGAGCAGGAGTCACCTGTGTATGCGTCGCAGCAGAGACGTATCACCAGCAGTACCGAAGCTTTTCAACACCAGCACCGTGTGCTTGCCCCGGCTCCTCCGGTCTATGAGGCGGTTTCGGAGACCATGCAGTCTGCCACGGGGATTCAGTACTCGGTAACTCCCAGCTACCAGGTGCGTGCACTCGTCCCTTAGCTGCGTCTCAGGGGATCAGCTGTGGTCCTGCGTGACCAGCCAGCACCGTGTCTTTTCACGCTAGAATTCTGTATTTGAGACAAGGTCTACTCTAGTAACCGGGGCTTCCTAAAGAAAAACCAAGATTGGACAACGTGCTTATCATACCTCTCGTTTCAACTACTTGCTCTAAGACTGTTGGCTTCATTCATGTTCAGAGCCACCTGAACAAACGTGGTGTCATTTGGCTTTTTTGAACATGGTTCTTTTAATGATTCTCTCGGATCATGATCTCTGAATCCTAGAGGTGAACGTGTGCCGGGCTTTTTCTCCATTTTTCTTTTCTTCACCGGGAAAAGGTTTGTTCTTACGGTTGCTCTGTCACAGGCGTATGATATCTTGGGTGATCTTAAGCTTAACAGGCTGGATCGGATCGGCATTTAGATTGGAGACTTTCAGGAAAATGGAAATGTTTCAGAAAACATTACCCCAGAGTCATTAGGTGGCACTCTTCCCTCTCTTGCCTCCTTTGCAAGGAGCTGCCAGCTGGGGAGAGAAAAAAATGTACTTGAAGAGTGCACTGGAGATACCTTCCAGTGAAAGACCAGGGAAGGGCTGTTCCTGTGTTACTTGTCTTTGCCATGTTTTTGGCACGTTGCATCTTCCACGCTTGTGTGGCTGGTGCGCTGCTCTCCCTGTCTAGTGCCTGATTTTACACACAGCTTCTTCCGTACTTCTGCAGAAGGGATGTTCACACTGGTAGTAGCAGCTGCAGAGCTGAAGAGCCTGCAGGCAGACACTTGCAGGGACTGGAAGAGGATGTGTTTATGCTGGCAGTCCTTCCTAAAAAGAACTTGGATGGACCAGCAAGCAAATTGTTTCTTGTTCATGAGAAGGATTAAACAAAGTATCTCCCATGTAAAAGACGCTTGAATGGAAAACTACATTTGTGTAAAATGAAAAGTCATTTACTTCTGAAAAAAATTTTAAAGGCTCTTTTAATGGGTTTTCCAAATTGAAACTTTTCTGGTTTAATGTATGAAGGAGACCCGAAAAGTCCGTGCCTTCTGTTCCTTTCCCTGTTTTTCTAGGGGAGATAGCAAGCGGAGTTTTTTCCCTGAGTCCGCTGGCACCAGAGCGCCACAGTTTGACTTCTGGTGCCCAAACTGAACCACAAGAGCTCATAAAGATTCATTCATTCAGATTATTGCTTGCGACACATAAGTGTCGTAGAGAAAAGAGACAACCTTGACTCTGTCAGACTAAAAATCCCATTTCATGGCCCTTTTGCAGGTCTTTATCTTAGTGTTGGTGACTGGACAGCCAGTGAGTCTGCAGGCTGGAGAGAACCTGCGTTTGTAACGTGTTTGTGGAGAGGGCTCTCCTGTATTTGGCGTATAGGATGAGAGTTGTCTTGTTTCATTTTTAGGTCACTCTGGGTCATTGTTGAAGAAACCAAAAGATATTTTTTGAGTAAGGTTGTTAGCAGTCACGGTTAAAGGTCAAACTGACTGTGTTCTGCTTCCTTAAAATATTACTTGTATACCTGGGTCCGGGAAGACTGATCTTGCTCTCTGCCTGTGCAGCAAGCCGAGGTGGCCGCGAAGCTGTAGCCGTACGTGACGTCCCCTTTGCCTTGCCAGGTGTCGGCCGTGCCGCAGAGCTCGGGCAGCCATGGGCCAGCCATCGCAGCCGTCCACAGCGGCCATCACCACACCGCGCCGGTGCAGCCTCACGGGAGCCAGGTGGTGCAGAGCCACACTCACCCAACCCCACCGGCTGTGCCCGTGCAGGGGCAGCAGCAGTTCCAGAGGCTCAAGGTAACGCTGAGAGTTGCTGCCTTAAGTAACCAACCTCCTTGGGCAAGTGGGGGCCTTTTCCTTTTCGGTGTGTAGGGGAAGCCTCCCTGCAAAGCCAGCTGGTGACCTCCTAAAAGCTTTCTTGACAAGGCTTAGATGCTTCTCCTGTTTGGAAGATTATTGAATGCAGAAGGGGACTTCTCTTTCCGCTGAAACCCTGCTGTTTCAAATACCGTAACAAAAAATGGACTTGCTAGGAAAAGATTGGGGACCGGAAGGAAAAGGAAGTATTGCTCAGAGTATTCGTATGAATGGGTTAAATTACCAAAACATTTGGTGCTTTTCTGAAGACGTGGCATACGTGGGTGGTTGTGTGGGAGTAATTTGGGAGTAAGGAAGGCTCTATTCTCGGATTATGTGCTGTAAAATCCTTAAAAAAAGAGAAAACTCCACCAAAAATAACCCCTTTAAGTAGCTACATTTGGTTCAGCTCTAGCGAGAAGGCACATGTGTATGACTTGATGCCTGTTTCTTAGTCTCTTCCAAACCTCTTCCAGTTTTGGTGGAACCCACTGCCTTGTTGGGTGAGAGTCCCTCTCCTTTTGCTGAATGTGGGACACTTCATTTCTCGAGACCTCTGAAAATGGTTTCAAAATGTGTGGTTCTTTCTCCTAGTGAAATCAATGGCAAATCCTCTGCCAATACAAGATTGGGGCTATACGTGATAGTCTTTCTTTGCTCTTGTTTAATTTCAGACGAAAGAGAGGTCCTCTGTGTAGCTCTTGCAGCTGATGAGCGTGTGGCCTGGCTGTCAGAGGTGATAGGGACCCAGAGCTCTCGCTTTAGGCTGTGACTGTTCCTTCAGTACATCTGAAAATTGGATGTTGGTACACGAACGGTTCATAAACTTCTTGCTGTTTGAGGTGTAAAACAATTTACCGCCCACAGCTGCCATTTTCGAAATCCTTATATGTCGAACTGAAATGTCTGGCTTTTTGAAAAAAGTGCAAGCGTGTACCTGGCAGACTACTACACTGGATATGTCATTTCCACTTTCTGCTTATTCTTAGACTTCCATAATAATTTCCACATATGAATGCAGGAAAAATACTCAGTCTAGTTCTGTTTATCCTAGCAGACGCTTCAGTGACGGTAAATTTGGAGTATGTTTTTTTTCTCAGTAATTCTGCTGATCTGTGTTGCTCTCTTTCCTTTTTGTTTCTTTTTGGTACGGTTTTATCTTGTGAGCCAGGAGTGGGGAGTGTCTGTCTCTTATTCAGATGGTGCTGGTAGTACCCTAACCAGGCTCATGATCTTTTGCTCCTTAATTCCCTGCCCAGGCTCAGGGCTAACAGCCGTATTTTCAAATAATGCGTGTTTTGCAGAGCAAGGGGAGGTGAAATAAAATCTTCTCTGCTAATATAACCTGTCTGTTCTGTCTCCAGGTGGAGGATGCATTGTCTTACCTTGACCAGGTGAAGCTGCAGTTTGGTAGCCAGCCACAGGTCTACAATGACTTCTTGGATATTATGAAGGAATTTAAATCTCAAAGGTAACGAGCTGCATTTTGCTTTTTCCTTCCAGGTTAGAAAGAGTGTCTGTGGGCCTGGGAGCACAGAGCAGGAGCTAAACTCTGTCCTTCCGTGTGCAGAGTAACACGCCTCCAGCAGTAGTGTAAAAGCAGTTGTGTGCTTTCTTTTCTGAAAGTTAAATGCATCCCTTCATTTATACTAAATCTCTGCTTAGAGTGGGAGTTCACAAGCTCAGCCTTCATAGCTGATTCATCGAGCTGTCTGGTTGTCTGCCCCTTAATAACGGTCAGACTTAGGACAAAATCTCATAGATATAAAATGCTGTCTGGGCTAATAAAATAATTCTAATGTCATTAGTAAGTTCAGTAGTGTATTTATAGGAATCAGTTTTGCATTGTTTCATAGGTTAGAGGTGATAAGGTAAAAAAATCTAATGGAAAATTCTTGTGTGGGGAACTCGGTGTACCACTGAAAGGGTCTTTGAGGATCGTGACATTTTGATCTCATTCATTCTTCAGTATTGACACTCCAGGAGTGATCAGCCGCGTATCGCAGCTCTTCAAGGGCCACCCAGACTTGATCATGGGTTTCAACACCTTCTTGCCGCCTGGCTACAAGATTGAGGTGCAGACGAATGATATGGTGAATGTGACAACACCAGGGCAGGTTCACCAGATCCCCACTCACGGCTTGCAGCCCCAGCCGCAGCCCCAGCCGCAGCATCAGTCGCAGCCTTCAGCGCAATCAACCCCAACACCAGCACAGCCAGCGCCGCAGCCTCCACCTGCCAAAATCAGTAAGGTGAGAGACTTTGAATGACATGTATTGGTAACATGGGGATCCTGCTGCCTCCGGCCGAAGCTGGTGTGGAGCTGGAGAATGAAAAAGGAACTTCCATGCTGCTTTTTCGTAGTATTTGTGAACCTGCCTGTGTTGTGCTTCTGCTGCTGGGTTGGCTTCTCCTTTTCAAACGTCAAGATGCATCCTGGTTGATTTGACAATAATTCAAATAAGCCACCTTAAGGGTTTGGAAAGGCCTTGTTGCTTTCAGTGGGGAACTGAAAATCGCTCAGAGCATCTGGTAAAATGTACATGTGTTATCCAGGGAATGATCCAGCAGCCCCGGGGAAAAAGGTCCCTGAAATGCATTTGACTTTGCAGGAAGGACTTCCTAGTTAAAGCACCGGGCATGTGTCGAACTGCCCGCTTTTGTGTATATTGTCTCAGAATAACTGAAGCCCCAAGAAATTCCCCATAAAACAGGCCGTGATAAAGATGTTGCTCTTGCTGTGAAAGTTAGTGTGTGGTTCCGAATGCTTGGGGCACTCAGGCCTTTAGAAGAGCTTGATTACTTATTCGGTAGGCTCTGCATTGCTTGAAGTCTTGTTTTCAGATCAGATGTCTGTTGTAAAGAGTGGTCTAGTTCAGCCATCAGCTGGATGGGTGCAGGAGTTGTTGGCAAAATAAAAGGTGCAAGAGGTCAGGCAAGATGACCATGATGTTGCCTTTAGGTATCGGTTTGTGCGCCTGAAACTGAGACCTTTCAATAACAAAGGGAATTTGACTCTCTGCTTCAGATATAATCCAGATGCTACTGTCCAACAGATGTATTTTATGTGATTGAAAACAGAATAGGATAATACAAGAGGCATTCAGGGAGCTTACTCTATATAAAATACTATGTATTTCAGCCGCAAAATGTGGAAAGATTTGAGAGCCTTAGGGAGGGAAAGAATCCCCCCAAAGTTTCAAGGGTTAATGCCTAAATTGTACAATTGGCTAACAATTGGCTGGGGAAAAAAAAAAAAAAGCAATATGCAGTTAGAAAGCAGCAGGATTTAAAATGTGGCAATAAGATGATCTCTAGACAAACACTGGTGGGACTTGCGACCTCCGGTTCAGAAATGGCAAAGAAAAACGTGCTAAAAGATTTGCAAAGCTGAAAACTGCAAAGCTAAGGCATTCCGGAATTAACTTAACTGTGCCAGATTTCAAGGCTTTTCTCCGAAGAAGTAGTACATGCTCTCAGTGAAGAGGTAGCAGTCTCTTTCTCATCACTGTGGGCTAAGTGGTTTTCTCCCTGTGTCGTCATCCTGCAAAGAGTTGAACTGTTTTTGCTGAAACTTTAAAATGAACCTGAGGGACATGCTAGATATTGAGGTGAGATTTCCTTACCAGGCAGGTAAAGTTTAGGTAAGCAAGGCAGGATCTTGTAATGCCTGTGCATTTTGGCTCTGTTAAATTTTTGAGATAGTATGTGTCTCCTGTCAGACTTCAGTCAAAAGCAATTAGGAAGGAAAAACAGCTGTTAATAACAACAGCTTGAATGGTCTGGGCGTTTTGTCTTCCTGATGAATTGTAGTCTCTACTGGCCCACTGAATATTTATTTGTTTGCTTTGGATAATAGTTTTCTTCTGCTTAGTCTACCTGCATTTGTGCTTCTGTTCATCTTTAAAACCCAACTCTGACTCTGAAATGGTACTTCTTAATTTTGACTCTTAACAGCAGTTTCTGCTTAGACAGCCACGAGGAAATGTTCGGTTTATGAAAGATATTGTTAAAATTCCCTAGACCCGTGAAGGGAATAATTGTTTAGTAGCCGTTTTAAAAGACCAGTCTTTTACGGAAGTGCAGCAGAAGTCGTCCAGGGCCAGTGTATGGCAAGAGGTTGTTTGACTGGATGTGGTAGCAGGAGATTTTGTCCAGTTGTGATATTCCAGCTCAGACGTATCTCTGTTGAATCCACACTGTTCCACCGTCGGCATCAGATATGGTTATGTGCTGGGTTGTTTCCTCTGGATACGGTCCATATGCGGAATAAAAATGCCTTTATTCCAAACATAAAGGAATGTGCTAATTTCTGACCTGGCTTCTTTTCTTCTTAGCCATCACAGTTGCAGGCGCATACTCCCGCCAGCCAGCAAACTCCCCCGATTCCACCGTATGCATCACCACGCTCGCCACCGGTCCAACCTCATACGCCCGTGACAATCTCTCTGGGAACCACACCATCCCTGCAGAACAATCAGCCCGTTGAGTTTAATCATGCCATCAACTATGTCAACAAGATCAAGAATCGGTTCCAGGGCCAGCCAGACATCTACAAAGCCTTCCTGGAGATCCTCCATACATACCAGGTGAGTGTTAACAGTGCAGATTCGCGTATATGTATGGCTATTTCTCTTTCTTTGCCATGGGAGCTAACTGTGCCTGTCCAAGACTTGCATTTGGGTCTTCTGCTGGATTAGCATTGGCCAGCAAGCTAAGCAGAGATCTTGCAAATTAGAAGATTACATAGCAGCATGAAATAATAGATTTCAGTCCATTGTCTTTATTTGCAAGTGTCTGAAATGCCTTTTTAAAAATCATATTTGGTGTTTTTCCATGAGCGTGGGTCAGGAAGAGACAATGTGGCAGGAGTACTACGTTAAAAGTAAAGAAACTCCTTCCTTGATCAGTGTCCTACTAGTCCAGGGCCAGCTGGGCATTTAGCATATACTTATAGTATATATAAGTATATGTATTTAGCGTACATGTAAGAATCATACTATTAGCGTAGTGTGATTCTTTTTGTAAGATGCCGAGACCTTTGCTGTTTCATTCTTTATATAACTGAGGGGGTTTTTGTTTTTGTTTTTCTTTTTCTTTGTCACTTAAATAGTTTGTGCGTCCTTTCTTCTGACGCTTCTCCTCTTTCCTATGACAGAAAGAGCAGCGTAATGCCAAGGAGGCAGGAGGTAACTACACGCCGGCTTTGACGGAGCAGGAGGTGTACGCGCAGGTGGCTCGCCTCTTCAAGAACCAGGAGGATCTGCTCTCGGAGTTCGGGCAGTTCCTGCCTGATGCCAACAGCTCTGTGGTGAGTCTTCTTGGAGATAGACTGCGACTGAAATGCCTAGCGGATAACTGTCCTGTATGTAGCCAGAGTTCAGAAAAATGTGCTTTTGCTGTTTGTTTCTTGGGTTTTTTTTTGGAGTGATCTTTTACTGAGTGTGGGAATGGGATCAGAGCGATAGACTTGTGTTTTCTGGCCATAACTTGTCTTTTAAATACAAACCCTTTGCCTAAAAGGGTTGTTCTAAGACTGCAATAACTGCAGTGAAATACATTGGTCATCTAGAGCTAGGAGGAGCAGGCATATTTTTTTGCCTGGATGCGTGGAACTCAGCTCTAATGGTCTTATGGGTTTGTCTCTAAATAAGCTGTTAAGTAAGACAACTGCAGAGAAAGTGGAATCGGTAAGAAATGATCACGGTGGCACGGTGAAGAAGCCACAGCTCAACAACAAACAGCAAAGACCCAACCAGAATGGCTGTCAGATCCGACGGCACTCGGGAACTGGAGCAACCCCTCCGGTGAAGGTAAGAGCGTGTGCTGCTCGTTCAGCAGCCCTGTTTTTCCCAGGAGGCTGTGGCAGAGCGGGATGCATTGTACAAGTCTGCGCGATTTTTGCGGCGCAGGCTGCAGCTAGAGAAAACAGAAGCTAATGCGTGCCTTTAAAGGAAACTTTTTCAATTCCTTGTTTCTAAGCGCAAGGCTTTGTCTCTGATTTTCACAAACCGGTGGTGTTATCTGTACCCGAGGGTGGTGATAGTTACTTTACTGGCTTGGGAAAAATAGGGCTTTCCCCGCTCTATTAGGATGCTGCAGAATGCATGGGAGTAGTTTTATTGGTTAATAAAGCAGTGCTTGTTGGTGAGGGGGGAGATGTGGGGTGTGGAGGCAAAAGTCTCAGTAACGTCACAAGATACGTTTGTCTAAAATCTGTAGCCATGTTTCTAAGGCACGTGGGAAGAAAAGCTGAGGGGAGGGTAAAGGTGTGCCCGAAAGCTTTATTGTAGTAGAACTTGGAGCAGATGCAGTGGAATTGTGTTTGCTCATCTTTCCTATGATAAACCTTATAATACAATGATGAATGATTACTCTCTTAGCAGAGTTTGCCCTTTTCAAATGACGCACCTTTTGAGAGAGCAAGGCTTTGTAGTGTAATAAAAATGGTCTCATGGCCAGGTGGTTTGGTGTTTGTGCGTTAGGGACAGGTTCGCCTGCTTTATTTGAAGGCGGTGTATCTTGCTTTGTGATGAAAAGCATTAGCAGACGCAATTGTATCATTTAAATCCAGTGATTTACTTCCCCTTCTGCCCTTTTTCCTCCCCTTCAAATAAAGGGCAGCAAAATAAAATGAATTTTGGAGGCACCTTTCGGCCTTTCTGAGGTTGCGGAGTGCAGTGCTGGTACGGGGATAATAAAGGATCTTGCAGTGGAATGCAAGAGAGAAAAAGGAATACACTGATTTTAGGGAGGTGTAAGATTTAAAGAACTGGGTGAATGATAGGAAAAAACCAGATTTATTTTGGTAATTCTGCAAACTAGTTAGCAAAATGAGATACGCTACAACCAGTGACTGTTTCAATGAACTAGCTACAGAAAAGGATGCAACAGTGTATTAAAAATATTTGGAGTTCTATGCTACTGATTAACCTTTAATAGTTTAACTCGTGACACGCACTTTCATGCGAGTTTCCTTCCAAAAAAGCCACCTTTCTTTTATTTGAAAGCAAATGGTGGGGTCAGGAAGCTGAAACCCTTGTGTGATAGATAATCAAAATACGGCAACTTGCTCTGCTGAACAGCCTTTTTTTTTTTTTTCTTGCCTTTCTGTTTTTTGTTAACAGAAGAAACCGAAGCTGCTTGGTTTAAAAGACCAGTCTTTGGCAGAAGCCAGCAAACATGGTGTGGGGACAGAATCTCTCTTCTTTGAGAAGGTGAGAAGCAAGATGCAGAGAAAGCCGTCTTGCGTCATTGATTTATGTTCTTAGCGTGTATACGTCCGGATTGTTATCACAGTGAAGTATGTGATACATATACCACCCTGATAACATTTGTCAGCATGACCTCAGATGTATCGTGCGACCTCTAAGTCAGATCCATTGAATTTTTTTAAAAGGCTGGTGATCTTTTTTACGTGGATATTTGTGTCTTTCCCCCAAAGGTCGTTCTCCAGCTTTTCACCTGCTGCTGATGCAGTTTATTTGCAGGAACGGGAATTTTTTCCTGTAACGCACACTCTGAATTTTTTTCACCTTTATGAAATCCCCTTACAACCGATGATGTGCGCAGCGTGTCTTGCTGTGTTGGCACAGCTTGCTGTACCCATCCGCAACCAGCTGCCTGCAGTGTGGGAGCTCAGTTTACAAAGCAGCTGATTCATGTCGACGCTGGGGTTTTTTTTTTCCCTGAGAGATGAATCTAATTAATTGCACAGTTGTTACCTGTTGCTGGTTTACCACACAGAACAGATGAAGGATATGTAGGATGTTTCCAAGTGGTACCTTGGTGTCTTCCCTAAGATGTCCATACATTTCGTTATGGCTCAGAGGGGAGTATATAGTGAACATAAACAAGCCTTTTAAGTAATATTCATGTGTCAATGAAAGTCTTGGTTGCTCCCTGATGATGTGGTGCATTTTGCAGCATGCTGTAGACCAGCTAATGGTAACTGGGAACCAATCTATTGCTCGGAGGATGTGTAGGTGTTAACAGGAGTAAACCTAGAAATCCCTGCTGTAGAATTATAACCGTAATGACGAATATTTTAGTGATGATAGATCTCCGTCTGATGCGTAGACGCTAACTGTTCTCGTGGGAAAGGTACTGGTGTTGGGATGAATCGTTTGGTTTCCTCGTGCTGTGAAGATAAGGGTTAGAGAAGCTGGCTTATCTGTGACAGCCTAAGCTGTAACGCAGGCAGAGGCTGGAGCGGTATTACCCCGGGCACAGCGCTCTTACCCCTGCTCCCTGCTTGCAATATTCTCTGGTGTTTAAAGGCAGCCTGGGTGGGTTTGTGGTGCTGCAGTTACGACTGACGTTGTCCACGATTCCAGCATTTCATAATCCAGCTGTTAGGGGGTTCTTTGAGGGATTTCATTCTTCACTTGCAACTCCTTTCTTCAGAGTAATGCACCCGGTGCTGATGTCGCAGGGCATACCCAGCACGGAGATGGCTCACGTCAGTATCTGTTTGTCTGGCCCTGTGTACGGGGCAAGTTACCCTCTGTTCAACTCGCTTAAAGATTTGCGTTCTCATTCCATGTGTAATCTCTGTGCGTCAGTGGGAAGCACAATGTTGAATCCAGGTCTCCTGGACAGCAATAGCATACACAGCTTGATCTCACTGTGACAGCAACTGTTTTCCTCTTTTCTTCTCTCTGTAAGGTCCGCAAAGCTCTGCGTAGCACAGAAGCATACGAAAACTTCCTTCGCTGCCTGGTTATTTTCAACCAGGAGGTGATCTCCCGAGCTGAGCTCGTGCAGCTCGTTTCTCCATTCCTGGGGTAAGTGGAGCCCGTTTCCTTACGTGTGAGATGAGAAGTTTAATCCACTTGGTCTGTTTCTGTTGCAAAGCCAGGCAAGAAACACTAACCTTTGTGGCCGTTCAGGGGAATGCATCTCGTGTGGTTGCATGGCACGGAGGAGGAGGAACGCCGCTCTGGGAGCCGGGCGGCGGTTTCTTGGGCCACAAAGTACATCTGAGATGGAGTCCCCCTGTGCTGCCCGCTTCCTCTGCTCTTGGTTGGCTCGACTTTTATCTGGATAGCCTGCCACTGCTTAATTGTCCGTCCACTAAATGATTGCACGAGTTGCTTCTGTGGCAGTGCATTCTCTGATCTCCTATTCCCTCCAACTTGGCCTGAGTGTCACACATGCACGTGGTAAGGTGCCACGTGCTGCTATATGGGCAGGAAGACACTGGCGGTTCTTGGAAGCCCTTCAGTGGCTAATACTGTGTAGGTGCCATGTGCTTTAGGCTTTCAGACTTTTCCTTTATTGCAGCAGGACAATAAGTGCCCTGCTTCAGTTTTCCTTCCAACTTCATGCTCTTCTGCACTGCCCTTTTCTATTCCTTATCCGAGAGGACTTGAGAGAGGGACTCCTAGCTATGTCTTGGCAGGCAGGCAGCATTCAAGAGCAGTGCTGGTACTGCTTGCTGTGTTTCTTCCTTTTTCAGAAGAGCAAACAGAATTACTTAGCAGTGTGTTATTGCAGTCTCTTGCTCTGGTATCATGGATTATTTCATTCAAGAAAAGATTGGCTGTCTAATTACATAGGAAATGTCCCCTAAAAAAGGGTGCTGATACACACTCACTAAAATTTCAAAAAAGCAAAAAGCAGCTGAATTCTGTCCTGTAGCCAAAAATGATAAGGAGTACTATAGTTTAAATCGAAATTATGACTTCCATAATTGCCAGTAGTGTACAGAACAACTCTGTATTAATCAGCTAAAACCAACCGATATCCTCTCATCAACTTTGGGCAGCAAGATTAATGTTCCTTCTCCCTGCGAATTGAGTTCCCGGTTCCGAGGGAGAAGGCAATAGCAACGTAAATTGGGTTCAGGACCCCATTACACTAGCTACCGTGCAAAGAAATTGCCCGAAGGAGCTTCCACTCCTTCTGTAGCTCCACTGGAATTAGTCAGGCATCACCAGGATGCTACCTTTAGCTAGGAAAGGTGAAGTATTCGACCAAGAAATTCTGGATTTCTCTCATCTACCATCTGTGCTCCTAGCTGTAAGGGTGAATATCGGTATTGGGAAAGGTATAATACAGTTTTCTTATTCTGGAGTTGGATATTATCTTCTGTCATGTAATGAAAAAGCAATAAATGAGCAGTGATTCAATTAGCCTCAGTAACAGGTTCGATTCCTCATATTGCTGGAGCTTTGCATGAGATAAGAGAGAGTTGAACAGATGCACTATTTTAGACTAATAAATTCTTCAGAAAACTTTTCTCTACAAGCAGGCGAACTTCGGCCTTGCAGGCAAAGGCTTCTTCACAATTTGTGCTGGTCTGTGTAGTCTGGGGAGGCAGCACTGGTTGAAGCAATTGCTCAGCACTGAAACCTTTTGCCGTCTAGTTACAGAATCGCTTTTCGGTTTCTTCTTGCTGCTTTTGGAAAGGAAAGGTCTGTTTTAAGGTTAAGAACGTTGGCAAACAACTAGGGATCTGGCCTGAGTTCGCTACCAGGGTAGTTTGGGAGACCTAGGTGTGACCCTGCAATGGGTGCTGCCCCTGCAGTGAAAGCTTTGGCTGTTGTTCCTTACTTGTCTCGTGGGGACTGCACCCACGAGGCATGCGGAGGATGTATCGGTGCTCGTCTGTGTATCCTTGGCAATATGGAGGGATAATACTAAAGCACCTTAGTTGCACCGAGAGAGCAATCCACCACCTGATCAACAAACAGGTACTCGCTTCCCGTTTGATCGGGCTCTGTGGAAGTGGGATTGAGCAGAGAGGGTCCTCTCTCACCAGACTGGTAATTCAGAGGGCCTTCTTGGACACTGTCCGTAGCAATCAGTTCTAGCCTCAGCATCACAGCTGTTTGATTTCTACTCAGCTAGTTTTTCACTTCATTCATTTTATTTTTAGGAAATTCCCAGAATTGTTCACTTGGTTTAAAAACTTTCTGGGGTATAAAGAGTCTGTTCACATGGAGACATATCCAAAGGAACGGGCTACCGAGGGGATTGCCATGGAGATAGACTATGCCTCCTGTAAAAGACTGGGCTCCAGCTACCGAGCCTTACCCAAGAGCTACCAGCAACCCAAGTGCACGGGGCGGACTCCGCTGTGTAAAGAGGTAAGATGCTCTTGGGTGGGAATTACGTGACAGAGGAAGGCTATTGCCAGCCTTCTCGGAGGGATGGAGCAAGGAAGAGCGGAACAGAAGAACAGGATGGGGAATTTATTTTGTATCCCTGCACTATGCTGAAAAGGTTCCCCGGGGATGTTGGGGCATGTCTGCTCTCATGCAGCAGAGTTGTGCTGCTGCCTGCGCCCCAGAAGTGGTG
Organism: Fregata magnificens; assembly: GCA_013389945.1. Lineage (NCBI taxonomy): Eukaryota > Metazoa > Chordata > Aves > Suliformes > Fregatidae > Fregata > Fregata magnificens. Next base: position 37,535 of record WAAD01020160.1, on the reverse strand, counting down.
CTGGGCATGGAGCTGGGGCCAGGCAGCTGACTGTTGTGGTGGATCTGGTTAGCACTGATCCAGCACTGAGCCATGCTGCTCCCACACCCAGGCGTGTGCGGGCATACCATCCTGGCTCGGGATCATCTCGGTACGTGTCGGAGCCCAAGGTGAGCACACCCTGAGGTGTTCCTAGTGGCAAGTGAGCACTTGGCACTCCTGCAAACCTCTGGATCGTGTCCAGAAGCTATTGCACAGGGTGAGGCGTCAGTCTAGGAATGGGTTATGCTGGAAGCTGGCTTGGAAATGCAAGACCCACATGGCTTTGATGGTTGGCATCAGCTCTTATGCAGAGGTGCTTGTGAAAGGGTTGCGTGAGGTGTTGGGGAGCAGCTGGGAGAAAAACCCCACCAAATAGTTGTGGTGTTTAACTACTTAAATAAAATGTAGGGCCATTAGATATGTATGATGTTTTTCGTAGTATACCACGCGTGAAAAGAACGTTAAGATTACTAACTTAAAAACTCTTGAGTAGGAAATGGCAGAACTAGTTTTCTGCACGGTCTTAATGTGATCTCAGGGATCTTCTACAAGGCAGTACGTAATTCAGGATTATTGCTACCTTTTTACCCAAATTCCCCCTTAGTGTGCTTTCAGAGTTGTCTCTAGTCCAGCCTTAAAAGAAAATCACATTTTCTGTAGACAGATTCTCCCCATATCCCTCACATGCTTCTTTCTTTCTACCCGAAATGCTCTTGTCTTCAGAAATGGCGCGTTGCTTCAGGAAATTGGCTCCCTACAGGGAACCGGCCTTCTTGGTCGAGTCAAAGCTGGTCTCCCGCCAAAGTCCTGCAAGATCAGATGTACTCATTGAGTCCTTTAATGTGTTATAATGACCTTTTGATCAAAGTGGGAATGGTACTGGCTGATCCTGTTCCTTCACTGGTGTTGAAGGCAATGTTTTGGAGGTGAGCGAGCAGGACGCTTGCTGAAGGCCGCTTAATAAACATGCCACTTAAGAGCATTCACTGGAGGAGGGGAGAGCCCCAGAAATCCCTTCCCTGGGTGACTGCAGTCAGCAGTGGCGCCCGCAACAAATAGTGAGGAGATTGACGTTTGGGAAGGTCACGGTTTTTGTGTCCTTACACTCCTTGAGAGGTGAGGAGGACGAACGTGGGTGACCAGGTCACAGGGTTAGCAGTGGTGATAGGTGTTCAGCTGAAGTGGTGGCGAGATAGTGAAAACAACCTGGGCAAGAGACAATTGTAAGTTTTTTTAATCTAAGTCCTGACGTGTTTCTCAAAAGTGTCTTGTGTGATGCAGTTATGAACTTGTCTTCCTGTGAGACTCTAATGACTCAGTTGTTCAGGCTTCGGGTTTATGAAAACTGGGCCTGACCTTCAAGACTGCCTGCCAAAATCCTTGTTTCTTGGCCTTTGGCCTCTTTGACTTTTTTTTTGAATGTTCTGTTCCTGTTTTGGAGGTGGTGAAAGCTGCAGGTGCTCAGCTGCTTTGTCAGGAAAGGTGTTGCTGGGGTATGGGTTTATATTCCCAATTAACCTTATTTGGAGGTAGAAACCACTTACTGTCTAACAGTCATGTCTGATGTGATGACCACCCCGTGTTGTCGATGGTGAATCACACACATGATGAACCCGCTGGTTGCAGTTGACTAATCCAAAGTAACGGAAGAGCGCCTTCCACCTTCCTTTTTCTCTTCCCTTGCAAGCTTTTTCTCACAGCTCCAGCTAATGAATTTTTCAGACTGCCTGGACGTTTCGGTTCTGGCCGTTTGGGGTTGCCCCCTGAATGCTGGGCTTTGGAAAGGGCACACAGTTTTTGCAGCTAGGGAATCAGAAGACTGGGCTCAGCCGGGTGAGTGTGACCCCCTTGAAGACTGACCGTGACTTTTGTCTCCCTCAAAGGTTTTGAATGACACCTGGGTCTCCTTCCCGTCCTGGTCTGAAGACTCCACGTTCGTGAGCTCCAAGAAGACGCAATACGAAGAGCACATCTACAGGTGCGAGGATGAGCGTTTCGAGGTAAGTTTTTTTCCTTGTTTCATGTCTCGGAAAGCTTGGGGTTCTGTGAACAGTTAACGATCTCGATATAATTATACCTTTAATACTACTGCTTAGAATCTGTTTTTATTGTGTGTCTGTCACCTGGGTGTTTTGCATGAAAGCTTGTGTTGCCTTAATGCAAGAAGCAGCAGCTGCATAACCACCTCTCACTCCAAGCTACCTCCCCTCCCCCTCGCTTCTTGTGCAAAGCTCTTCGTTCACATTGCTCCAGATGAAATTGTTCAATGGCCAGTATATAATCGATGCATCTTTTCTGTGCTTACTGCGCACGTAGTGCACGAGAACATGCATTCCCCTGTAATAATCTGAAAAGCGATACGTTCAGGATGTTAACTGATTGACATCTTGACTTGAAATGGAAGTTAGCTTGGCAGTTACCTGAATACGCTCAGATTCAGCATGTCCTTTTGTAGAGTAACTGTCAATTGTGTTCTATTCCCAGGTGGAAAATGTAATTTCCTAACAGTATCGTTCTGGTAGCCTTTAAATTCTTATGCAGTATTAGCTAGGTAGCAGATAAAATATAATTGGATTATTTTAGAGCAGCTGAACATGGAAACCACTGCCTGAGAACATCTTGTTAAACATGCACGGCTTCTTGTTTCATGTCACTTAAATGTTAGCCTCTGTGAAGTATCATGTTTTATCTATTCAACGATGGCTAATGCACTGTTCGCTTCAGCTGGATGTTGTCTTGGAGACCAACCTGGCAACGATCCGCGTCCTTGAGGCAATCCAAAAGAAACTCTCACGCTTGTCTGCCGAGGAGCAGGCCAAATTCCGGCTGGACAACACTCTGGGTGGCACTTCGGAGGTGATCCACCGCAAGGCTCTCCAGAGGATATATGCTGACAAAGCAGCCGACATCATTGATGGACTTCGGAAGAACCCATCCGTGGCTGTTCCCATTGTACTGAAAAGGTACTGACTGCTCTAGCACCCTACCCCAGGGGCTCTGCCAAAGGATAACGCACCATACGTGATCCAGATTTATGTAAAAGTAGCTAATTTCTGCCCCTAAAGGGTGTGACCTCCACAAGGCTGTAGTTTAAGAAGTGCATTTTATGTTCTGGTCAGTTGCTGTATTTCATAATAATCACCTAGAAAGAGGGAATTACCCTTCTGTAACAAAAACCTTAGCAGCTACAGCTGGAGGGATGTAGAGCTTTTGTTGTCTCCTCTTAAACCTTATTTCTTCCCTGGTGTCAGCATTGTGCGTAAGATGAGGAAACTGTATTGTGTGGATTGATCCAGGGCTAAATTTGATCCCTTTCCAAATCTGGCGGCTGTACGCTACCGTGGGCTCAGACTGCGGTGGCTGTGTTACCCTCAGATTCCCAGTCCGGTTGCTGTTGTCAACCTCCCCTTCCCCGGTCAAGAAAAGGGAGTTGATGCTGCAGCTCGTTGGGGAAGCTCGAGGAGATGCTCTTCCCCAGACACTTCCCATCTTTGTGGGACTGTCACTCCTGTGTCTTGTGGGACTGTCAGTCCTGTGTCTCAGGGCTCTGAGAACTGGGGGTAACAGCCTTACCCAGGATACCTGCAAGGTCACAGCTTGCCCACCCTGCTGCAAGGACATTCTTTCTGTGAGGCAGGTCTTGAGCTGCATCGGGTGCTTTGCTGGAGATACTGAGTCGGGGTTCAGGAGTCCGTTCCCAGGAAGCTCAGGTTGCTGCAAGGTGATAACTTTGTTAATCATCCAAACTAAGCTACTCCTTTTCAGCAGCTGGAGCTACACGACTTTCTGGGGATTTCTGAGAGAGCTGGGCCAGCTCTTGTGGCTCTCTCACCCCTTCAGCCCCTCTCCCTGCTATGGATAGTGGAGCTAGAGGGATGCTAAACCCCCTAGCTGTCCTGGCATGCTGTGGGGGGAAGCCCAAGCCTTCAAGCTACTTTGTTCCTGAGCTGTGTTACTTAGACATGAGAGAAGCCCAGAAGAGTGTGTGCAGGGTGCCATTCCTGTAAAGCTCCGTTCTGTGGGACGGCTTTCATTTACACCCATTTCATAAGGAGTTCAGCTCTTCTCAACGCTGCCCGGGAACCACAGGCCTAGGTTTTCCTTATATGCTGAGAGTGGGACCTTTGTATCTTAGCTTGCCCTTGTTTTCTTGATCCAAGGTTAAAGATGAAAGAGGAAGAGTGGCGAGAAGCCCAGAGAGGATTTAATAAAGTCTGGCGAGAGCAGAATGAGAAGTATTACCTGAAATCCTTGGACCACCAGGGCATCAACTTCAAGCAGAATGATACCAAGGTCCTGAGGTCAAAGAGTCTCCTCAATGAGATTGAAAGCATCTATGATGAGGTAAGATGGTCACCAACAGTTTGCTTCCCTCAAGCTTATGTAGTTTGCAAGTGCAGTTTCAGTTCCTGTTCCTCACTGCTTGATGAGAGAGGAAGTCTGCGGCACTGGCAGAGCTTTTGGAAAGGCTCTTGGGTGGAGAGAGGTGTTCGGGCCTAATTTTTGTGCTGTGTTTCTCATTTGTAGAGGCAAGAGCAGGCTTCAGAAGACAATGCTGGAGTCCCCACAGGCCCACACCTATCACTAGCCTATGAAGACAAGCAGATCCTGGAAGACGCTGCCTCTCTCATCATCCACCATGTGAAGCGGCAGACGGGAATCCAGAAAGAGGACAAGTACAAAATCAAGCAGATCATGTATCACTTCATTCCAGACCTGCTGTTTGCTCAGCGAGGTGAACTCTCGGATGTGGAAGAGGAGGAAGAAGAGGAAATGGATGTGGACGAAGCTACTGGGGCTGCAAAAAAGCACAACGGTGTTGGGGGCAGTCCTCCCAAAACCAAGCTGATGTTCAACAACACGACGGCCCAGAAGCTGCGGGGCATGGATGAGGTCTACAATCTCTTCTACGTGAACAGCAACTGGTACATATTCATGCGGCTGCATCAGATCCTGTGCTTGCGGCTGCTGAGGATCTGCACCCAGGCCGAGCGGCAGATCGAAGAGGAGACGCGGGAAAGGGAGTGGGAGAGGGAAGTGCTGGGCATAAAGCGAGACAAGAGCGACAGTCCTGCCATCCAGCTGCGACTGAAGGAGCCTAGTGAGTGACTTTGGGAGGGGGCTGGGGGAGAAAGGCGCTTCTATTCGTAGCGTGTCGACAGGACTTACTTAGTGTCTTCAGGCATGTTGCAGCGGTGACCCTTTAAAACGGGAGGATCTCTCTTTCATTATCACTGGGCAGCACTGAACTGAGGGAGGAGATGAGGAGGTGTGTGGGGACTCCTACAGCAGAATGGTAATATGCAGCAGTTATTTCATAAGAGCTTTCATTTTACACTTGTGTATCCTTGAGTTCCCTAACTAAAAGCTTTTTAAAAGTCTTTCAGAAATAAAGACCTCATGGAGGAGGCTAGAGCTAGAAAGTAAGACATTATGAAAGTACCCATGGCCTTAAAAGGACTCATTTAAATGTCTGTAAAAGGCCAACTTAAGTCTATTCCAATAACTCTTCAGCTTGCCTGTGTAGTCTGAGGGTCAAAACTCAAAGCAGCCCTTCCTGGGGGTGGTGTGTTCATCTCTCCCATTCTCTCTTGTTGCAGTGGACATCGATGTTGAGGATTATTACCCAGCCTTCCTGGACATGGTGCGCAATCTCCTGGATGGGAACATGGACTCGTCGCAGTACGAGGACTCCTTGCGCGAAATGTTCACCATTCACGCCTACATCGCCTTTACCATGGACAAGCTGATCCAGAGCATTGTTCGACAGGTGACTGCCAGCAAAGGCTGGAGGGCAGATGGTCCAGGGTAGAGAAAGTAGCCAGGTTGTTTGCTGCAGTGAGAGCCCAGGCCCACATTGGAGGGGGAGCGTTGTATGCCTAAGTGGGGAATTTCAGGGCTAAGCAGGTAAATTCTGGGTGTGTTTAACCCAGCTGATGTAAAGAGACGTGATAAAAGGTAATTTCTGATGTATTTAAATTATTGAGAATATCCTCTCTCTGTGTATAGAGTTCTCCCTTTGTTTTCTAGAAGTTTTAGGATGTAAGTCTTCAACTTCAAAGCCTCTCCAGAGCTAATCTTGCTTTAACTTTGAAAAAAGAATTAAATGACATTTGAATAATTTCTTTCCTTTTCACCAGTGTTGTAGGAGCAGTGCATGCCTTTTCTAAAAAGCTTTGTCTCTTTTATCTGGCTGTTCGAGTAGCTCATTTTGGCTGTTAAACTCTAGTCCTTTTATTGGGCTGGTAGGAAGAATGTGTGACCAAGGGAAAAAGTCTTCATGTGCCTTTTTGTAGCGTAAAAGAACAAAAACAGACACAAGGGGCTGGAAGTGGAATGGCTTGAAAGGCCTTTCCTCTTTCAGAAGGGTAGAGCTGCTTTTCAGAAGCCCTGTACTTCAGTCCAGAGATTAACTGAATTCAAAAGAAAGTTGAGTGACTTTTGATTTTTAAACTTGTACAAAATAAGGATTTGATACTAAATCTCCTACCCCTCTCCTCAGACACAGCAGCAGTGCCTTGCTGTGGAAGGGATGTACTATGTCACGGTGCTCTAGCCCTTCCTCCCCTGCTGCTGATCAGGATGTTCCCTGCCCGTAGGTTTTCTCTGAGTAGCTGTACTTTGCCACCTGCTAATTTTTTTAAAGATACTGTGGGTTTTTTACATAGCAGCAGAGATCATCTGCAAGTGGAAGAAGCTACTAAAAATGTAGCCTTAAACTCATGCTTTTTCAGCCTTTTTTTTTTTTCCCCTTGGGCTTAAACCCATGGTTACAGCTTTGTTTCTTTCTGTTCTGTGCTGACGGGCATGTAGCAGACTCCCTGATGAGCGCCTTCCCTGCATTCTTCCTTTTTGCAGCTCCAGCACATAGTGAGCGATGAGATCTGTGTGCAGGTAACAGACCTCTACCTGTCGGAGAACAACAACGGAGCAACAGGAGGTCTTCTTGCTTCCCAGTCTTCTCGTACTCTTCTGGAGGTCGCGTACCAGCGCAAAGCTGAGCAGCTCATGTCAGAGGAGAACTGTTTCAAGGTAAAGCCATGCTGCGAACCACAGTGTAAAAGCAGCAAGCAGTGAGGGGGGTGCCTTTTAAGGAGGGAGAGGCACCGGTCCTTTAAAAAAAGGAGCCTTGTTTAGGCACCCATGAGCCCTGAGGACTTTGTGTAGCTCTGAAAGTTGAAAGGAAGGCTTTGGTGGCATGTCCCCAGCTTTTGGCATGTAGGTTAATGCTTCTCTAAGGGCCCCTTGGAAGCGAGGTTTCAAGGAGAAATATATTTCCTGGAACAGCAATGAATATCCCTTGTGCTTCACGATGTCTTTGGGTTGTATCATATTGACTGCTTTGCTGTCACCGGTTTTAATTTGTTAGCTCAAACTCTCCCATTTCTCTTGTGTCTCAGCCTTTGTCGACTGTGGGGAGATCTGCTAATACTGACTGGGCATTAATCACTGCTGACTGCATACATTGCTAAATAAACCTGGTGCACTGTGCTAATCAAATCCATACTTCCTTCGCCTAAGATGCAGGAAGTGGTCAGGCCCTTTCTCAGCGAGTGAAGTACTTTGGATAAAAGCCTGTGTGTATAATCTCTCTTCCCTTGCCCTCGAACTTATTTTGGGGGCTCAGGAAGGTCCCACACCACTCCAAAAACAAAAACAAAAGAAGAAAGATTTTTCAAAAAGGTTGACAATTTTTCTGTTCCTCAAAGGTTGTGCAATTTGGCTAGTGTTTTCCCGTTGCCATCAGGCATGTGGGAAGCAGAGGTTTTTTTCCCTTGAAACTATGCCAACGTGCTTCATTCTCCCTTTGCCCCAGTGAGAAGTGGAGGTGGTTTTTTCCTGTTTGAAACCTCTTACTGAAGTCCCTTCTGCCTTTTCTTTATAGCTGATGTTCATTCAGAGCAGAGGTCAAGTTCAGTTAACCATTGAACTGCTGGACACAGAAGAGGAGAACTCTGATGACCCTGTAGAAGCAGAGGTAAGAGCAGCTTGTCCAGAGAGAGCTGACTGTGATGGTCAAGGGTGCACTGGACGAGGGTGTCCAGTTGACTGTTGTTGTAGTCTGTTAGCACAAGATAAAGGAAGACACACCGTAAAGCTTTCAGTGATGTGAGTAGGCAAATCCTTCTTGGTTTATTTTGTATTAGAAAACCCTCAAAACCGTATAGAGAAACACTGTACCTGCCTTTTTGGGGATAAGATGCATGGAGCCTTCAAAAGTGACCTTGTGTTCATCCATATAACTTCCAGCTTAGCCTCCTTAACCATCCCATGTTGTTTGGTGGGAAGGCAGTGGCTGATCTGTGCTCTGTGCTCGCTTCCAGCGCTGGTCGGACTACGTGGAGCGGTATGTCAACTCCGATTCTACCTCCCCTGAGCTCCGGGAGCACCTGGCCCAGAAACCGGTCTTCCTGCCGAGGTGAGTGGCCAGGCTGTGCCGTGAACCCTACCCGATGGGCTGTATCTGGCCGTAGAGAGCAGAGCAACTGCGCTCCATCACAGTGCTGGGCGGTCAGTCTCGCCTGTATTTTAATGCTAGGATGGAAGCCATTACCCTGGCAGCACGGTGTAGAGGCACCGTGCTGCTGTTCGTCCTAAAAGCCTGTGGGTCCACACCAGGCTCCTGCTCTCCAGTGACTGCGAGATGGCATGGTCCACAGGTGGCAGAGGGGGCGAGGGCTGGTGACTCACCAGATTGGTTTTTTGGCAGTCCTGCCTTGGCTTACAGTAACCCTCTACCCGAAAACAGCAGGTGCCACGTCAGGGCTTTTCATGAGCAGGGAGTTGATGGCACAATAGCCGTCATTTCAGAAATAAGATAAACCCAATGGGCTGACTTGTTGTAGGGGTCTGAGCCTGAATGACTGCAACGGGCAGTTGTGCTCCAAGCTGTTTGCCAGGCTTTTTTAGGGGCCAGCACAGATCCACCAGCTACATCCAGCCTAGTAGTGCTAGAGGGTGAGCACTAATTCCAAGAGGGGTTCTCTGGTTTGCAGGAATCTGAGGCGGATCCGTAAGTGTCAGCGTGGTCGGGAGCAGCAGGAGAAGGAAGGGAAGGAGGGAAACAGTAAGAAGTCCATGGAGAACGTGGAGAGCTTGGACAAGCTGGAGTGTAAATTCAAACTGAACTCCTATAAGATGGTGTACGTGATCAAATCGGAGGATTACATGTACAGGAGGACCGCTCTGCTGCGAGCTCAGCAGGTAGGAGCGAGCGGAAGGACTGGGGTGGGCAGCTGGTGTTTCCCGGGTCCCCCTGCTCCCAAAGGTCAGGTGGGGAGAGTCAGATGAAACGTCCTTGGGGATCCCGATTGGTAACATTTAGCGGTCTTTGTGTTGCCAGGAGGATGGTGTGCTATTTTGTCCTCCCAAGGCACTAAAGATCTTCTGAATGTTCCTAAGGTGTAATCTTTTCTTCTTCCACCTCGTAACTCTCATCGTCCTCCCACCTCTCTCCTCCCTTCTTTCCAGAGAGTTTTATTATGGTAGGACAGTGGGTTTGACCGTAAGCTCTCAGATTTCTTCCAGGAGGTACTTCCCATGGGTGGTCTTCCCCCTGTTTTAGGGAAGACCTGTCTTCTGCATGTTCTTGTGGTGATGTGTGAGAGCGCCTGTTCTTCCAGGGCTTCCCCAAAGAGGAATCAATGGGAGTGCAGAGCGTGAAATGCCTTCTGTCCCCGTGGATCCCTCTGGGTACCGTCCCCTCATCGTTTCCTGTCCCCACAGTCACGGAGAGCGGGAGTCCTCAGGTCGCTCCCGCATGGCAGAGCGCGGCCAACATGCGGCAGCAGCTCTAGAAAAGCTGGTTTTCTGGCAAGGATGGGTGGGGTGAGGTCACCCATACAGAAAAATCCCCGTGGGTATTTTTCCAGGGCTTGGAAGTCCTGGACCCAAGGGTCTGTGACGTCTCACATCTAGCAGTCAACGCTCGTGATTGCTGATTTAAATTGGAGTTGGACTTTTTGAAGTTATTCAGATTTGCTTTTGGTTCTCTGTGCCAAAAGTAACTGTCGGGGCAAGGGAAGGAGGAGGTGACTGGGATAGGTGGGGAGGCAGGGGAGCGGAGATGCAGGAGGGGAAGGAAGTGTCAGCTCTCTGGCTGTTCTTGAGCGGTAAAGGTTGGGGTTTATTCAAGATGAAAACAGCCTGTGACTCCAGATCGGCCCAAAACAGAAGGGTTCAGCTGGAGAAAGCTGATGAGGTCTTCCAAACGCTTTGACACTCGGTTACTTTTCTCGTCCCACGGGAATATTTCCGTCCAATAGAGAAAACCAGGGAGCTTTAACAGCAAACTGCAGTTCTAGTCTGGCTATTTAGACTTGAGGTTTGAAATACTTGACTATAATTTTATTATAATCTATTTGAAACACGATGTTAAGCAGAATGCCATTGCTTAGAACGTAAAAGAAAGTGACACCTGCCAGATTCAGGCAAAAGTTACTGACTTAAGTAACCAGAAGCAGAGGTACCCGAGAGGCTCTGTCAGCAGTGGTCTCTTCTGTAGCTGCAGAGATTGTTTTCAGTTTATTTAATTATTTGCTTTTCTGAGCAAACTACTGATCACTGAGAAAATTCACTGGCAGGTGAGGGAGTGGGAGAGGTGTGCACTGCTTCCTGCCTGGTAAATCATCCTTCACAGCTCCGTTTGAGTCAGTGTTTAGATTTATAAAACAACTACGTACCGTCTCTTCCTTGCTGATGAAATACCAACAATGGTTTTATTTCATTAGCTGTGAATACCAGTTTGACAAAATTACTTTACATCAGATAAGCGTGCTTTATTTCAGGAGTGACTCTTTAAAATGCCGATACTGAGGAATTTGATTGAATTCCATCTATCCCATTCAGCTGGCACAGACCTCAAACGTTGTACCATAAACAGGATACTATGTGCTAGTGTTTGTCACAGAGAATCTGAACGTAAGGCAAATTAGTGAACTTTTAAGTTTACAGCATGCAGCATAGCCCCTCAGTTACTGAAGTACACCGAAGGAGCTGCAGAAGCTACATTGAACTACAAATCTGTTGGATTTAACAGTTAACACTGAGAAGCAGTCAGTATCTGGGAGAAGAACAAAACAAATAATAAAATACTTAAGTTTTAATCTTGAGACTTAATTATATTTGCTGTTTTCAGTTATGACTGTAGTCAAGGTTTTCAAGCCATGGTTTTAAACCATCTGTCCTGGATTTCACATTCCTTAAGCAGATGCTTTTACTCCAGATGTGCGCAGTTTTTCCTCTCCTGATGCTTCTGTTAAGCCAGCGGTTCTCAGACCTTTTAGACCTGACCTGGTTCTTTCCTGGTCCCTGGCAGTCGGGTCCCCCGACATGTGTAATGCGTGTTGAGCTTGCTCTCTCCTGGGACCATGCCCCTCCGCGGGGGGCTGGAGGCAGACCCTGAGGGCTGGGGAGAGCAGGGCTTGCCTGGCCTGGGGTCTACCTTGGCTCCTGGCTGCTTGAGGAGGAGGCGGCGGCAGCATCTTTTGGGCAATGCAGAAGGGACGTGGTGCTGGGTGTGCAGCTCTCGGGCTCCCGCAGGATATCTTCTGTGTCCCCAGCCTGAGCGCTGCCGTATCAAACAAAGAGCATAGATATCTTGGTATTCCTGAGTTCATTTTGCCCCTGTAATTGCCTTGGAGAGGAGACCCGGGGGCCTTTACCGGAGCTTTTCCTTTGTTGTTAGCAAGGGCTGGTGTCTGCGTTACAAATTCCCTCTGGCTGTGGATCCCCTTGGTTGTGTCGACTGGCAGCCGAGCTTTGCGTAACGCTGCAGTTTGGGGGAACAAAGCCACCTTTTTGTAACACCTCTTCCTATTTCTGTAGTCCCACGAAAGAGTGAGCAAGCGGCTGCACCAGCGGTTCCAGGCCTGGGTGGACAAATGGACCAAGGAGCACGTGTCCCGTGAAATGGCAGCCGAGACAAACAAGTGGCTAATGGGCGAAGGGTTGGAGGGCTTGGTGCCCTGCACCACCACCTGTGACACAGAGACCCTGCACTTTGTCAGCATTAACAAGTACCGCGTCAAATACGGCACAATATTCAAGACGCCATAAAACTCCCCCGGGGTGAGGGAAGAGCCCGGGAGATGTGTGTGTGTGTGCGCGCATCAAGGAAAGGAGGAAGATGCCTTTCTCCCCTCACTGTGTATCTCCGTAACATGGCCACTTGACTAGTGCGTGGCTGGTACAACCTGTCACCAGCGGGATTCCCTGTAGGGACGCGGATCTCCGCCAGCGCCCGCTGGGACCGCGGGCTGCCGGCCCTTTGACTTCACGCGTCCCCAGAGGGCGGGAAGGACCCTTCTCTGAACTGAGCCATCCCAGAGAAACACAACGAGCTTGTACGCACCAGCAGTGTTGAGGCTTTGACTCCCCGGAGGCCCTGAGCGGCGAGGGAAGAGAACCGGAGGCTCTCCACGACCGGACCGCTTGGATGTGTCCCGAAATCCCCAGGTGCCTGTCGCAACCGGATTCTCCTCCCTTTATGGTGCCGCCAGCCGGCCAGGCTCCTGCGCAGGGCCATGGGGCAGCCTGACGCCACCTCACGGAGCGGACCCTGGGTTCCTCTCGCCTCCCTCTCCTCCCTCCCAGGCTGGACTCACCCCGTGCAGATCGGTCTGTCCTTTCTAGNTTTACTAGTCTCTCCTAGTGCCATGCACCAGCTTTTCACACACATGTACGTACACACACACAACAGAGAACAACACGATTTTAACATGTTCCCCTCCTTTTTTGTAAATAAATGTACAAATTGTCAATTTTGGTTTTTTTT